>CM062827.1:28418867-28921279 GCA_031772345.1 Himalopsyche anomala
TTTATAATGTGTAAAAACAATTAATTTTCAAAAAATATTCTCTCAAGCTGTGGGATTCGATACCATGCCCCAATTTTCATGCGCGACGTTCGGACACCCAACACACTGCTCCACCAGTACAGTTGATGGTTACGAAAAAAAAACTCTATTTAAAGTTTTAGTTAACTAATAATGACATCTGTGGGTGAAATCTTGCACTAAACGAATTTGACCGTTCTGCAGCGTTTTGAGAGGCTATATAAGGCTGCTCAATTATATATAATAATTTAATATATAATAATTTAATTAACTATTTATTTATATATATACGAAAAATGGTTGTTAGCAAACTTAAACATTATTCCAAAAATTAAATAATTTACGAGGTCTATTTCTGCTAATACGAAAAATAGTTGTTAGCAAACTTAAACATTATTCCAAAAATTAAGTAATTTACAAGGACTATTTTTGCTACTATGAAAAATGGTTGTTAGCAAACTTAAACATTATTCCAAAAATTCAATAATTTACGAGGTCTATTTCTGCTAATAGGAAAAATAATTGTTAGCAAACTTAAACATTATTCCAAAAATTAAGTAATTTACAAGGACTATTTTTGCTACTATGAAAAATGGTTGTTAGCAAACTTAAACATTATTCCAAAAATTAAATAATTTACGAGGTCTATTTCTGCTAATAGGAAAAATAATTGTTAGCAAACTTAAACATTATTCCAAAAATTAAGTAATTTACAAGGACTATTTTTGCTACTATGAAAAATGGTTGTTAGCAAACTTAAACATTATTCCAAAAATTCAATAATTTACGAGGTCTATTTCTGCTAATAGGAAAAATAATTGTTAGCAAACTTAAACATTATTCCAAAAATTAAGTAATTTACAAGGACTATTTTTGCTACTATGAAAAATGGTTGTTAGCAAACTTAAACATTATTCCAAAAATTAAATAATTTACGAGGTCTATTTCTGCTAATAGGAAAAATAATTGTTAGCAAACTTAAACATTATTCCAAAAATTAAGTAATTTACAAGGACTATTTTTGCTACTATGAAAAATGGTTGTTAGCAAACTTAAACATTATTCCAAAAATTAAATAATTTACGAGGTCTATTTCTGCTAATAGGAAAAATAATTGTTAGCAAACTTAAACATTATTCCAAAACTTAAGTAATTTACAAGGACTATTTTTGCTACTATGAAAAATAATTGTTAGCAAACTTAAACATTATACCAAAAATAAAATAATTTACGAAATTTCTGCTTCTAAGAAAAATGGTTGTTAGCAAACTTAAACATTATTCCAAAAATTAAGTAATTTACAAGGACTATTTTTGCTACTATGAAAAATGGTTGTTAGCAAACTTAAACATTATTCCAAAAATTAAATAATTTACGAGGTCTATTTCTGCTAATAGGAAAAATAATTGTTAGCAAACTTAAACATTATTCCAAAAATTAAGTAATTTACAAGGACTATTTTTGCTACTATGAAAAATGGTTGTTAGCAAACTTAAAAATTATACCAAAAATAAAATAATTTACGAAATTTCTGCTTCTAAGAAAAATGGTTGTTAGCAAACTTAAACATTATTCCAAAAATTCAATAATTTACGAGGTCTATTTCTGCTAATAGGAAAAATAATTGTTAGCAAACTTAAACATTATTCCAAAAATTAAGTAATTTACAAGGACTATTTTTGCTACTATGAAAAATGGTTGTTAGCAAACTTAAACATTATTCCAAAAATTAAATAATTTACGAGGTCTATTTCTGCTAATAGGAAAAATAATTGTTAGCAAACTTAAACATTATTCCAAAAATTAAGTAATTTACAAGGACTATTTTTGCTACTATGAAAAATGATTGTTAGCAAACTTAAACATTATTCCAAAAATTAAATAATTTACGAGGTCTATTTCTGCTAATAGGAAAAATAGTTGTTAGCAAACTTAAACATTATTCCAAAAATTAAATAATTTACGAGGTCTATTTCTGCTAATAGGAAAAATAATTGTTAGCAAACTTAAACATTATTCCAAAAATTAAGTAATTTACAAGGACTATTTTTGCTACTATGAAAAATGGTTGTTAGCAAACTTAAACATTATTCCAAAAATTCAATAATTTACGAGGTCTATTTCTGCTAATAGGAAAAATAATTGTTAGCAAACTTAAACATTATTCCAAAAATTAAGTAATTTACAAGGACTATTTTTGCTACTATGAAAAATGGTTGTTAGCAAACTTAAACATTATTCCAAAAATTAAATAATTTACGAGGTCTATTTCTGCTAATAGGAAAAATAATTGTTAGCAAACTTAAACATTATTCCAAAAATTAATTAATTTACGAGGACTATTTCTGCTAATATGAAAAATAATTGTTAGCAAACTTAAACATTATTCCAAAAATTAAGTAATTTACAAGGACTATTTTTGCTACTATGAAAAATGGTTGTTAGCAAACTTAAACATTATTCCAAAAATTAAATAATTTACGAGGTCTATTTCTGCTAATAGGAAAAATAATTGTTAGCAAACTTAAACATTATTCCAAAAATTAAGTAATTTACAAGGACTATTTTTGCTACTATGAAAAATGGTTGTTAGCAAACTTAAACATTATTCCAAAAATTAAATAATTTACGAGGTCTATTTCTGCTAATAGGAAAAATAATTGTTAGCAAACTTAAACATTATTCCAAAAATTAAGTAATTTACAAGGACTATTTTTGCTACTATGAAAAATGGTTGTTAGCAAACTTAAACATTATTCCAAAAATTCAATAATTTACGAGGTCTATTTCTGCTAATACGAAAAATAATTGTTAGCAAACTTAAACATTATTCCAAAAATTAAGTAATTTACAAGGACTATTTTTGCTACTATGAAAAATGGTTGTTAGCAAACTTAAACATTATTCCAAAAATTAAATAATTTACGAGGTCTATTTCTGCTTCTACGAAAAATGGTTGTTAGCAAACTTAAACATTATTCCAAAAATTAAGTAATTTACAAGGACTATTTTTGCTACTATGAAAAATAATTGTTAGCAAACTTAAAAATTATACCAAAAATAAAATAATTTACGAAATTTCTACTTCTAAGAAAAATGGTTGTTAGCAAACTTAAACATTGTTCCAAAAATTAAGTAATTTACAAGGACTATTTTTGCTACTATGAAAAATGGTTGTTAGCAAACTTAAACATTATTCCAAAAATTCAATAATTTACGAGGTCTATTTCTGCTAATACGAAAAATAATTGTTAGCAAACTTAAACATTATTCCAAAAATTAAGTAATTTACAAGGACTATTTTTGCTACTATGAAAAATGGTTGTTAGCAAACTTAAACATTATTCCAAAAATTAAATAATTTACGAGGTCTATTTCTGCTTCTACGAAAAATGGTTGTTAGCAAACTTAAATATTATTTCAAAAATTAAGTAATTTACAAGGACTTTTTTTGTTACTACGAAAAATAGTTAACAAACTTAAACATTATTCCAAAAATTCAATAACTTACGAAATTTCTGCTTTTACGAAAAATAGTTGTTGGCAAACTAGAACATGATTCCAAAAATAAATAATTTACAATTTAAATACTGCATGGCAAGGCTGTCGATATACGCCCCCAGATATATTTCTTTTACTATCAGAATTTCTGGATTATTCAATAAATAGGTTAGTAATTTATTTTTGACGCCTGTAAATTTTCTGACTACTTGAAAATGCAACAAAAATCCCCCCGTTGAGGTCAACGGGCTTACAGCTAGTCTATATATTAATACTCGATAATGTCCGTCCGTCTGAATGATTGTCCGCGATTTTCCCTCCCCCTCCTCCGCCCCAGCCCCGCTGTCGCCATTTTTTTATTCATACCAAATACATACTTTTTTCGTTTGTATATGGTCGCGATTTCACCTTTTCGATGACGTCAAGAAAGACGGTCCCCCTCCCCCCCATCCTGCCCCGCTGTCGTCATTAATTCATTTCTTCATTTTTCTCTGACGTCATGAGTGAATTTTTGAAATCATGACATTTTTATTTTATTATGTGTAAAAACAATTAATTTTCAAAAAATATTCTCTCAAGCTGTGGGATTCGATACCATGCCCCAATTTTCA
Source organism: Himalopsyche anomala (assembly GCA_031772345.1). Lineage (NCBI taxonomy): Eukaryota > Metazoa > Arthropoda > Insecta > Trichoptera > Rhyacophilidae > Himalopsyche > Himalopsyche anomala. Next base: position 28,422,998 of record CM062827.1, read on the forward strand.
TGCGCGACGTTCGGACACCCAACACACTGCTCCACCAGTCCAGTTGATGGTTACGAAAAAAAAACTCTATTTAAAGTTTTAGTTAACTAATAATGACATCTGTGGGTGAAATCTTGCACTAAACGAATTTGACCGTTCTGCAGCGTTTTGAGAGGCTATATAAGGCTGCTCAATTATATATAATAATTTAATATATAATAATTTAATTAACTATTTATTTATATATATACGAAAAATGGTTGTTAGCAAGCTTAAACATTATTCCAAATATTAAATAATTTACGAGGTCTATTTCTGCTAATACGAAAAATAGTTGTTAGCAAACTTAAACATTATTCCAAAAATTAAGTAATTAACAAGGACTATTTTTGCTACTATGAAAAATGGTTGTTAGCAAACTTAAACATTATTCCAAAAATTAAATAATTTACGAGGTCTATTTCTGCTAATAGGAAAAATAATTGTTAGCAAACTTAAACATTATTCCAAAAATTAAGTAATTTACAAGGACTATTTTTGCTACTATGAAAAATGGTTGTTAGCAAACTTAAACATTATTCCAAAAATTAAATAATTTACGAGGTCTATTTCTGCTAATAGGAAAATAATTGTTAGCAAACTTAAACATTATTCCAAAAATTAAGTAATTTACAAGGACTATTTTTGCTACTATGAAAAATGGTTGTTAGCAAACTTAAACATTATTCCAAAAATTCAATAATTTACGAGGTCTATTTCTGCTAATACGAAAAATAATTGTTAGCAAACTTAAACATTATTCCAAAAATTAAGTAATTTACAAGGACTATTTTTGCTACTATGAAAAATGGTTGTTAGCAAACTTAAACATTATTCCAAAAATTAAATAATTTACGAGGTCTATTTCTGCTAATAGGAAAAATGGTTGTTAGCAAACTTAAACATTATTCCAAAAATTAAATAATTTACGAGGTCTATTTTTGCTAATATGAAAAATAATTGTTAGCAAACTTAAACATTATTCCAAAAATTAAGTAATTTACAAGGACTATTTTTGCTACTATGAAAAATGGTTGTTAGCAAACTTAAACATTATTCCAAAAATTAAATAATTTACGAGGTCTATTTCTGCTAATAGGAAAAATTGTTGTTAGCAAACTTAAACATTATTCCAAAAATTCAATAATTTACGAGGTCTATTTCTGCTAATACGAAAATAATTGTTAGCAAACTTAAACATTATTCCAAAAATTAAGTAATTTACAAGGACTATTTTTGCTACTATGAAAAATGGTTGTTAGCAAACTTAAACATTATTCCAAAAATTAAATAATTTACGAGGTCTATTTCTGCTAATAGGAAAAATAATTGTTAGCAAACTTAAACATTATTCCAAAAATTAAGTAATTTACAAGGACTATTTTTGCTACTATGAAAAATGGTTGTTAGCAAACTTAAACATTATTCCAAAAATTCAATAATTTACGAGGTCTATTTCTGCTAATAGGAAAAATAATTGTTAGCAAACTTAAACATTATTCCAAAAATTAAGTAATTTACAAGGACTATTTTTGCTACTATGAAAAATGGTTGTTAGCAAACTTAAACATTATTTCAAAAAATCAATAATTTACGAGGTCTATTTCTGCTAATAGGAAAAATAATTGTTAGCAAATTTAAACATTATTCCAAAAATTCAATAATTTACGAGGTCTATTTCTGCTAATACGAAAAATAATTGTTAGCAAACTTAAACATTATTCCAAAAATTGAGTAATTTACAAGGACTATTTTTGCTACTATGAAAAATGGTTGTTAGCAAATTTAAACATTATTCCAAAAATTAAATAATTTACGAGGTCTATTTCTGCTAATAGGAAAAATAATTGTTAGCAAACTTAAACATTATTCCAAAAATTAAGTAATTTACAAGGACTATTTTTGCTACTATGAAAAATGGTTGTTAGCAAACTTAAACATTATTCCAAAAATTAAATAATTTACGAGGTCTATTTCTGCTAATAGGAAAAATAATTGTTAGCAAACTTAAACATTATTCCAAAAATTAAGTAATTTACAAGGACTATTTTTGCTACTATGAAAAATGGTTGTTAGCAAACTTAAACATTATTCCAAAAATTAAATAATTTACGAGGTCTATTTCTGCTAATACGAAAAATAATTGTTAGCAAACTTAAACATTATTCCAAAAATTAAGTAATTTACAAGGACTATTTTTGCTACTATGAAAAATGGTTGTTAGCAAACTTAAACATTATTCCAAAAATTAAATAATTTACGAGGTCTATTTCTGCTAATAGGAAAAATAATTGTTAGCAAACTTAAACATTATTCCAAAAATTAAGTAATTTACAAGGACTATTTTTGCTACTATGAAAAATGGTTGTTAGCAAACTTAAACATTATTCCAAAAATTAAATAATTTACGAGGTCTATTTCTGCTAATAGGAAAAATAATTGTTAGCAAACTTAAACATTATTCCAAAAATTAAGTAATTTACAAGGACTATTTTTGCTACTATGAAAAATGGTTGTTAGCAAACTTAAACATTATTCCAAAAATTAAATAATTTACGAGGTCTATTTCTGCTAATAGGAAAAATAATTGTTAGCAAACTTAAACATTATTCCAAAAATTAAGTAATTTACAAGGACTATTTTTGCTACTATGAAAAATGGTTGTTAGCAAACTTAAACATTATTCCAAAAATTCAATAATTTACGAGGTCTATTTCTGCTAATAGGAAAAATAATTGTTAGCAAACTTAAACATTATTCCAAAAATTAAGTAATTTACAAGGACTATTTTTGCTACTATGAAAAATGGTTGTTAGCAAACTTAAACATTATTCCAAAAATTCAATAATTTACGAGGTCTATTTCTGCTAATACGAAAAATAATTGTTAGCAAACTTAAACATTATTCCAAAAATTAAGTAATTTACAAGGACTATTTTTGCTACTATGAAAAATGGTTGTTAGCAAACTTAAACATTATTCCAAAAATTCAATAATTTACGAGGTCTATTTCTGCTAATAGGAAAAATAATTGTTAGCAAACTTAAACATTATTCCAAAAATTAAGTAATTTACAAGGACTATTTTTGCTACTATGAAAAATAATTGTTAGCAAACTTAAAAATTATACCAAAAATAAAATAATTTACGAAATTTCTGCTTCTAAGAAAAATGGTTGTTAGCAAACTTAAACATTATTCCAAAAATTAAGTAATTTACAAGGACTATTTTTGCTACTATGAAAAATGGTTGTTAGCAAACTTAAACATTATTCCAAAAATTCAATAATTTACGAGGTCTATTTCTGCTAATAGGAAAAATAATTGTTAGCAAACTTAAACATTATTCCAAAAATTAAGTAATTTACAAGGACTATTTTTGCTACTATGAAAAATGGTTGTTAGCAAACTTAAACATTATTCCAAAAATTCAATAATTTACGAGGTCTATTTCTGCTAATACGAAAAATAATTGTTAGCAAACTTAAACATTATTCCAAAAATTAAGTAATTTACAAGGACTATTTTTGCTACTATGAAAAATGGTTGTTAGCAAACTTAAACATTATTCCAAAAATTAAATAATTTACGAGGTCTATTTCTGCTTCTACGAAAAATGGTTGTTAGCAAACTTAAATATTATTTCAAAAATTAAGTAATTTACAAGGACTTTTTTTGTTACTACGAAAAATAGTTAACAAACTTAAACATTATTCCAAAAATTCAATAACTTACGAAATTTCTGCTTTTACGAAAAATAGTTGTTGGCAAACTAGAACATGATTCCAAAAATAAATAATTTACAATTTAAATACTGCAGGGCAGGGCTGTCGATATACGCCCCCAGATATATTTCTTTTACTATCAGAATTTCTGGATTATTCAATAAATAGGTTAGTAATTTATTTTTGACGCCTGTAAATTTTCTGACTACTTGAAAATGCAACAAAAATCCCCCCGTTGAGGTCAACGGGCTTACAGCTAGTTTAAATAAATTCAATTAAGGCTAAAATTAATTGTTCCAATCAATGTTTTTTATGTTTTTTTTCGGTATAAATTATTTTCAATAATTTTAATTAGAACCGGGATATAAAAATTGATTTAAAAATCTCTTCGGATTTCACAAGCTAAGCACGTCGCTCTGATTAGTTCCGGTTGAATTGGAACCGTAAAACCTGGTTGAAACGATGCAATCCTGCAAGTCTCAACTAGAGAAAACTTTCTTATGGCTTCAGATATTGATTACTGCCAATAAATTATATCTCTAAAACAGTATTGGTTTTTGAGACGCTATCCTTTTAAAGCATAACAATAATTATAATAGCATTAAAGGATACGTTTAACGATCAATTAACAAATTTTTATGTTACACAACAAATAAATTGTTTCGGATGCTAAATCTTATAGCGAATTAATTAATTTGTTTTAAATATGTATGCACTGTGCTAAATATATATCATAGATTTAGCTTAAAATTTGTTTGTGTTGTGACGTGTTGAAACGTGTTTCACCTTTTCGAGAACCACCATCAGACGACTATCACAACGCTTACAAATAAACGAATAGTATGAATAACAAAGCTATCAAATTTAATTTCATATCACTGTTTTAATCTTTACTTTTCCAAGACAAAAATAAAATAAACAATTATCTATTTTTTTAAAATATATTGAATATTGTAATGTATGTATTCATGTATTCAAATTGAAGGGATACTTAAAAATGTGACTTTCAAACTTTTCGAACTGTAGTTTGCTTTGTATAAAATTATTACGCATGAAATTATTTTGAAAAACTACAATATAGGCAGTCGAAAATATTTTATATTTTTCTCTTAGCTTTCAGCAAACATATAAATATTTTTTAATATTGCTTTATTTATTTCCTTTTAAATTGAAAGGTTGTGTGTGGGGTAAACTTATAGATAAAATCGTTACTCGGTTCACTTGAATTGCTTTACAATACATTTTCTTTATGCCAGACACAATACTGCAGCTTTATAGCTCTAATACCAAATGCAATCTACTGCAAGCTTTATAATATTGAATCACATTTTATTTTTCTAAGAAAACTTTAACTGTTTTCTTTTGATACTTTTTTACTTAACAATCACAAATATTGGTTTTGGTCACCACAACAATATAACTTACTATAAGTTTGGTTTCGTCAACTACCATAAACGAATGGTAACGTTGTATAGCTTTTGTGTGAATAGTTTTAACCATAATGGACGAGTAGAAACTTTTTATAGAATCTTTAAATTGATCTTAATATCTTATCTGAAAATCTCAGAAGAAGCAGTTAGAAGTTAGCTGAAAATCTCAGCATTGGTCATTGTTTGTAAGTCAACTTTTATTCGAAAAGAATAAGTATAGTCTCTCACTTTGTTCTGTTTGCATTATAGAAATGGTATATCATCAGAGGGACGATTTTAGGTAAAGACCAATGAGTTAAACAAAACAATTTCGGAATGATTCTACAGTAGAATTCCGATTATCTGGAACGATTGGAGTTGTAGGTAGTACAGATATGGAAAAATCTAGTTATATTCAAAAAATCACAACTGACAGGAATACATAAAGATTCAAAATAAATATTTTTTATTTGTCGAGATTTACATCCAGCTTCGACATTAAATTATTTTAAGAAATTCAATTGTTGATTTTTGCTTAAAACTGTTCTTTTTTATGCAGCCGAACCGCAAATACATATAAGTGGTCCTGAGTTACACTCTTCTTGGCACTCAAACCACTTCATGGTGACATTAAACACAGAAAGACCAAGATCTTTCTCTATCAATTTTTTTGTTCTTTTGATGTTCATATTTTTTTAATTATGTCTCCATCATTCAAAATTTTAAATCTTACATCGTTCGCATCGCAATTTAACCACTCGGCTTAAAATTCAAAATTTTATGCATACCATCACGTACGTAAACAACAGTGGACGCAATTCGCCACATGCAAAACAGCAAATTCGCATTATTTTTTTTGTTAATTTTGAACTATCTGGGTAATCTTCAATTCGGATAATCGAGGTTCTATTGTATTTATGATTTATTCTGTAGAACAAAAATCTGAAAGCATTTAATTTACTAAATTTCATCACATGTATAGTAGAGACGTTTATGTTCAAAATCTTAATATAATATATAAAAATTAATGTTTGTTCGTTCGTACTATATGGGTTGCCACACCGCTCATCCGATTTCAATAAAACTTTGACAAACTTTTTGCTTGAACTTGGAAGGTTATAGGCATAGTAAAATTAACTTACAGTAGGTCTTATATTTAAAAATCAATGTGTGTATGTATGCCATAAAGTTCATTTTGAAAACGTATGCTTGCACTTGCGCAAAGATTATAGTACAGTTAATTTACAGTAGGTGGCGCGTGTGTCGTACCATAGACAATCGGCAGCAAACGTCAATTATCAAACAGACAGAAAAAGAAAGCATGCACTTCAATAAACACAATTAAAACACAAACACTTTCATTCTTTGAGTGGCATTGCAACGCTTGCCGGGAACCGGCTAGTGATAAATAAGAAAAGCCACGTCCATGTTGTTCAAGGCAATTTTTGTGCTGTAATTTACAAACTTTGTGAAGATATTGAACATTTGAACAACTAAAATGTCACTGGTGGATGTCGTTATTCGATTTTCACTCGGTTGCTATTTAGTAGGACAATAAACTTCATGTCACATGAACATCTATTTATTTAATAGTGTATTGACGAACGGCTACTAAACCTTCACCCACAATGTAGACATTACATCGCGTATGAACAATTAGCACGCGAACTATCCAAATATTGTTATTGTTATAGTGGTGAAAGCAAATCAATATTATTCAATAATTCCGTGGTATTCTAGGGCAACATGAACCAAGGACCGTTTCATAACAAATTGGTTCCTGAAAATTTGCATTTTCTACTGACTTCGGGTGCAACCAAATCGCAATGCATTTTTCTGAAACATCAATTACACCCGGTCCTCTTTTATACGATTTTCTTAGCGACGCCATTCTTTTTTTACGTGATTTACTGATTCTTTTTTACGTGATTTGAATATAGAAAGAAATCCAAAAACCTAATTAGAGAAATAATAATTATCAACTACCTACTACTTCGAACTATTACACCTATTTCGTTGACGACAGTAACAGCAGCGAATAACTCCTATATTAAAAAGTTAATACAATTAAGCATGTTTACATACGGGTCTGTTTCTCATTTCATTTGTTTGGTAAATAATAAAATTAATTTTTACTAGCTGTAAGACCGTTAACCTCAACGGGGGGGATTTTGTTGCATTTTTAAGTAGTCAGAAAATTTACTGGCGTGAAAAATAAATTACAAACCTTTTTTTAGGAATACACTCAATTCTCTTAAATAACTAAAATACGCTGGGACTGCAAAACAAAATATGCAAATAGCGGATATAATAAAATATATTCATAAACATCATAATTAAGCTGCCCTGCTGAGCTGCTATATCCAATATCGACATCCCTGCAGTATTCATATTTTATCATTTTTAGAATAATTCAAATGTTTGAGTATGCTAACAAATATATTTCGTAGAAAAAAAAATAGACCTCGGGACATATATCGACAGCCCTGCAGTATTTAAATTGTAAATAATATAATTTTTATAATAATTTAACGAATAATTTTAATAATCGTCTTTCTTGACGTCATCGAAAAGGCGAAATCGCGGACATACAAACGTACCTTATCGACTATTTATATATAGATTATATATATAAAAAAAACCTTTTTCTGAGCGAATTATGCGTTCTGAAACCAATGCATCCCTTAAAAAAATAATTGAGTTTATTGCGTCTTAGCAAAAAAAAAAAAAAAAAATTTACCTTTGGTTTTCTTTCACTGTAATTCATATTTAAACTCATACATTTACCCCAAAAATAGAGACAATGTATGACTTGATATTGCAATCCACAAGTGCTTCAATCGTTGTACTAAAACTCAGCGAAAATACCACCAGACTGCGGTACAATTCAATTGCTTCACGCTATCCCCCTATGTTTTATGACACAAGCTACGATCATTGTATAATATTTAGTACAGTATTTCAATTCGATGTGCATATTTTAGTATTCTGTATGAATTATTTATATGAGTAATCAAGTTACAAAAACCATGTTCGACTATTTAAGAAAAATACATTTCGTTGGATTGACTCTACTGGAATTTCCACTTCTAATTATGGTTGACAGACATTAAGATTTATTTGTTATATACACTCATTATTGGTTTTTACTTTGTTAACCCTTCTTTTAATATGCAAAAAAAGCACAAGCTCCTGAGCTGTGTATCCGTTACACATCAGGCAAACAGGAGTGAATCATGACAATTATTATATGTAGTACTGCTGTAGTAGTGTTATATAATTGTCATGATTCACTCCTGTTTGCCTGATGTGTAACGGATACACAGCTCAGGAGTTTGTACTTTTTTGCATAGTAAAGGAAGGGTTAATGATAATTCATACTTAATTGATTTTTTATGTAACAGTTTTCATTGCTACGACCTCTTCAACTTTTTATTTATAGTTTATTTTTCTTGTATTTTGATTTTATTTATTTGCTTGGTTGTAATACCAATTGTTTGTCATACCTTGTTTTTCTTAATTAACTTTTGTATAAATATCACTGTTTCATTGTATTTCTTATCAGTTGACAATGCTCACCATGAGCGGAACCGGTCCTGATCCAATAAATTTTATGTGGAAAAAGTACTAAGAATGTTTTATTATTTTTATTAAAAAAATATATTAGGTAAAAAATGTCAACGTATTTAGTTTTACAGAACTTTGAATAAATTTAATATACTGTATATACTGTCCTAGAAGATATATACAGTACATTTTTTTATTTGTTCTAGTATCCTAATTTATATAACAATTATAACATTTATTAAACATGACTTTAGTGTTTCCAAGAACGATAACTCGTATGGGGTTGTTCAAGGTAAATAAGGTTTACCTTGTTTATTTTTTTACCTAATTGCAATGGAGTTCTACCAAGTAAATGCCAATTCAATCAATAAAAAAAAGTGACCGCCATCTTTATCTTTACCGTAAATTTATTTATTTATTTATCTTATTTAGTGAGGAAATCATTTCAAAAATTGCAGTCATTTTCAAAAATAACTTATTTTGAGAAGTGAGTTCTGCATACAAGTTTAATGGTTGTATTACATTTTCTTAGACATATAAAGACTATTTCATAAAATATAATTTTTGTTAGATATATATTAGAGGTCTGCACGGGCCCGGGCCTGGCCCACGGGTTCTTAGCCGACCCGGCCCGTGGGCCGGGCTCGGGCGGGTAAGCGCAATTGTGAGTCGGGCTCGGGCCGGGCCGGGCCTTGGAATTAGGGATATAATCTTGGGAAAAAGTATAGCAAATCGAGGATTTCAAATTCCTCGGTGAGCTAAAAAAAAAAAAAGGACTTTCGGGGAGAATTTGGGAAAAAGTATAGCAAATCGAAGATTTCAAATTTCTCGATGTTTCGGGTCGGGTTCGGGTAACAAGTGCGGTATTAGACTCGGGCCCGGGCCGGGTCGGGTGTGAGTTTTTCGGGCTCGGACCGGGTAGTTTTGTAAAATTTTGGCCCGTGCAGACCTCTAATATATATGCTCTGCAGTTTTTCGTCATCTACTCAAAACTTGAAAAAGATTTCTTTCAATGTGCGTTTTGCAACTCGATGATTCATATAATGGTTTAAGTTTGAAATAATTGGAAAAAAGTGTTTTTTTTTATACTGAACCTTTAGATATTTTAAATTTTTTCATGTCGCATTTTGAAAATGCATTCGAGCCCGTGAGATCCTTCACGGAGCCCAACAGCATTGACACTGCGCTACGGACCCGACAATTTGGCTGTTTATTTTTTTAATATATATTATGTAAGTTAAGCTATTTAGGAGAAAATATTTAAATTTATTTAATACTTCGATCGGCTTATTGAAGTTTCTATATATTTTATCAGCATAATGGACAACGGATTATAGAGACAAAGGCAACCGCAAGCTAAATACTTACTTAAAATTTAATATCAGATTTTAATGAAGAAGGGAGATGATCTTTTTGGATTACTATAGTACAAAACTTTTTTCATTTGTCCCCAAGCTTTAGTTAATACTTAAGCTTTAAAATTCAATACGAGACTTTATTTATATAAATATTCGTTTCTTCTACAATATCCGCTTCCTGTTCCGTCTTTAAAACATCCAAATAAATGTTATTACTCGTCGAATTGGAGAAATATATTTTGAATTTATTCATAGATTTACTCATAGACGCATTTATGTAAGAAGTAATTGCATAACGTCAAACGGAGAGAGAATCGGGCACAAGAAGTAGAAACATTCATTTACAATATATGTTTTTTTCAAGTCACTAGTGCATATCTAGAAAAAAATCTTGAACGTACTTGAACACTAATGGGTATCTTACTGTATTAAGGAATACTCCAATATAACAGACATCAATTTATTTAAGTCTTGTTATTATAATATTTATAATGTTTGTCTGAAATTTTATCTAATTCAGTGAATCCATCGTGTCTTCTACACATACAGAGTTTCCCTCTTACTTTTATAGTAAACAAGTCACTTATATATCAATAGAATATATCCAATAAACATTTTTCATTATGTAATATTCCATCCTGATTGATAAAAAGCAGCAAATAAAAACATATTTGACTTTTTAACCAATGAAACAAATTATTTTGAAAACAACAATATTTTCGATAAGGAAATAGTCATGTTTACCTTTGTTTTCGTATTAACTGAACGATTCACTCTAGGGCCACAGATGAACAAAATAATAAATGCACTACATTCTTGCAATACCTCTTAACTAAATTTAATTATTTTCTTAAATTTTCAATAATCACAAATAATTTCATTTAATATTATATAATTTCTAAAGATTATGAAGGGCATGTATTTTGGCATGTATTTTGGCATTATTATTTCCGATTCCACTTTTATACATTTTCATCAATTATTCTTTATATATTTAAAATATCTTCCCTTAAAGTAAAAATTGTTAAATTTTCTTACATTATTGCTTTAAATAGTATTTATTTGTACCTGTAGTCTACTAGAGTATATTTCTCTTCGTTTAATACATTTATTATCTTTAGTTTTTCAGCACGATTTACATAGTTTTAAATTAATATATCTTCTTATATAACATGTAAGGTTAGTTTATTTATTACAATACCTTTCTTTTGCTATCAAACAGCAATTACTCAGATTGTTTGAACATCAGTGAAGATGTTTTAGTAATATTTAAAAACAAAATATTGTCGCATCGAATCTTCACTGTTAGATGATAGCCTTCTCGTGTTCATCTCACATTTTTTTTTAACCATGTCCGCTCCCAATGTGGAGCATATGGACTCCTAATGGAGTTTATCTCAACATAAGTGTTTCTACGAGAACTGCTTGTTACTCAGTTGCTCAACCTCTCTTTTTCCAAAGAGAGTAGGTATAGAAGGATAGAGCTAGGACAGGACTAGTGGTAATCAAATCGCTCTCGATACGCCCCGTTCGTAGGATAGGATGGGTGGGAGAGGGGAAATAAAAACATCACATACATTCATGAGCCTTAGAACAGAATTTCATAAATCGATTGAAAAATCAATTTATAAAACTGTCCGTACCGGGATTTGAACCCGTGCCTCCGTTACCGAAACCAACAATGCTTACCACTCGGCCACAAAGGCGGCTACTCTCACATATATTACTTTAATATTTAGCTGGTAAAGCTTTTTTGATATTTTGGCTTTTATTTAAAATTAATTATTTTCTTGTCTTAAAATCTTATCAGGGAAAAATATACTAATTAACGTGTTTTTATTAGGTAGACAAAAACAAAAAAAAAAAAACAGATTTTCGTTGATTTCTAACGAAAAGTAAATTAATAATATGTATTGTACAGATCTCATTTTATAGCCTTACTTTATTTCTCATAGGTATTTTATTTTTTTATAGCGTTTTAACAAACAATGAAATGAATGGCTAAGCATACGGGGTTGACAGAGGGCAGTAATACTTTCAAGCCGTTTGTCTTATGATATTTTAAATTCATGATATGAGATATTGCTTCTATGTTGTCAACAACAAAAATAAGCTGGCTGCCTCGGGCTGGGTAATCAAATTTCGTTCAACTATTTATTATTGCCGATTCTCGCTACAAAACTTTTCGACATAATATTTTATTCAAAACATACTTGGAGCGGTGTTTTATAGGAAATAAACAGGACGTCCTAAATAATAACTCAGATAGCTTGGAGCTTCAAAATGAATACAGACAAATACCGATTAAACATGTTTTTTTGTTTGAATTAACTTGTTGAAAATTGTCATTTATTCACGTTGTCGATTTAAAAATTTCCTTCAAAATATACATATTTGAATGTGCCTAGTAAAATATAATTTGATTGCTGTTAGCTGTCAATTATTGGAGGAAGGATATCGCATAAATGATAGCAAAACAAAAATAATAGATTATTTATACTATAAGTTGATTTCAACTTATTAAAAAAAGGCACGTATTTTTCCGGTTTGAATTTCAATACAGTTTCGGTCATAATTTTTATCATATTAATCTGAAGTTATATTTAATGTTCATAATATATCGGTCAGTGTACAGAGGGCAGAATATTATTTTTTTCTTTTTTTTTCCATTTTCCATTTTTTTCCATTTCCGCTCCCAATGTGGAGCATGTGGTCTCCTAATGGAGTTTATTTCAACAGAAGTGTTTCTACGAAAACTGCTTGTTACTCAGTTGCTCAACCTTGCTTGTAGGAATATAAGGATAGGGCTAGGACAGAACTGGTGGTTAACTAGTCAATCTCCATACGCTCCGTTCAAATGATAGGATGGGAGGGGGGAATTCAAGATATCCATCAGATACATCCATGCCTTCGAACAGATATTAATAAATCTAACCAAAATGGTTAAAAAATCTGACCGTACCAATATTTGTCATTCTGACAGTTCATATTTTTATTCTGACCAAAAATTGAAATTTCAATTCAGGCCAAAAGTTTATTTGAATTCTGACAAAAAATTGATTTAAACACTGACCATTTAATTTGTTCCCTTAAAAAAATGTTACGCGAGAAATAAATCCAGCAGCTTGACATGTTACTGTATAAATTTATAAAAAAAAAACACTCCTTGTATTGATTCTTGGCTAAAATTAATTTTTCATTTCAATAAATTTTTCATTGCCACATTAAAGTTTGAGTAGAAAATTAAAACTGTCCACCAAATTCGTTTTATAATGATACGAAGAGCGTAAAAACTTTGACACTTGGAAAATAGGTAAATGATAGCCGGTGTCGGACAAATATCCAAATACCGCACTATCTTACGATTCAACAAATATAAATTAAGATGTGCTACGATTGATTGTCGTCAAACAACTTCAGCTGAGGCTGCATTAAGATTTTATAATATATTACAGATTAGGATATATATTATATATATATATATATATATATATATATATATATATATGATTGACTTAGCGAAAGCTCTCAATTTCAACTAAGCCAGAGACTTGCTACAATAGATTTTGCTACAATAGATATTAATGAATATATTGACTCTTTCAGTGATGAATGAGTTTGTATTAAAATGTGTTTTTTTAATATATATAATATTTTTATATTACAATAAAAAAATAATGTCGGGTCCTATGGCGCAGCGGTTAGCATTGTGCCGGAGTAATATTTTGACCAATTTATCGATTTCTGTTCGAAGGCATGGGTGTCTGTGATGTCTAAAAACTTCCTCCCACCCTTTCCGATCCTTAAAAAATTGGGTCTAGCGAGAGCAATTAGCTAACCACTAGTCCTGTCCTAGCCTTATACTTTTATCCTTACTACTATTTTTAGATAAAAGAGGTTTGAGCGACTGAATAACAAGCAGTTCTCTTAGAAAAAAAATCTGTTGATATACCCCCATTAGGAGGCCATATGCTCTGCATTGGGAGTGGACACGAATAAAATGTTTAAGAAATAGGTTTTTTTGAATCATGAAAACGTGCAGTTTAAAAATTTATCGAAACATTTAATTCGTTATGACTTCAAAAAAGTTATCTGAAAGCAATTACTTCTCATTTGGACTGAGATATTGTTGAAGAAAATTCTTATATTAGATTTTTTTTTGTCAACATTTTTTTTATATAAAAATGTGAAAAAAATAAATCGAACAGTATCATAAAAAAAAATCGTCTAAGTGGATGTTAAAAGAACAAATCTAATAGTGACGAAATTAAATTTAAATATTTGGTTTCAATATTTGTTTTGTGGTGCGATATTATAGCGTAGAGAAAAGTTTTAATGTTTACCTCAACTTTAGGGTTTTGCTCAAGTGGCATCGTATTGATTATAAGTGTTATGTTTTATTTGTATCCATTATACGCCATTTGTATATTTATTTATAGGATAAGGTGATATTACAAAGTTATAGTATACATGCGGCCCTTTTCACGTTGTATCTAATTCAGTTATTTTTTAAGTAAATCTATTATTACTGTCAATTATATATCGCTTGTGGAAAGGAAAAACGACGTAACCCGCACATATCAAATTTTACAGGAGGCGCAAAAAACGTGTTTTGATGATTTTGAGCCATATTCAAATTATGAATTATACGCAACCTTGAAGTGCACGGAGACTTCTAAGCTGGTGTTTAATTGACATAATCTAATATTAATTAAAGAAATTGTCTAGGAAAAACTTTTATTTCAGTCTTTTTTCTTGGTTTTAATTTTTTACAAGGTCATCTTTTTCAAAGTTAAAAGCTAAATATAGATACTAATTTGGCATTTGCAGCTTGCATCCTTTTGATAGAACGTGTATCAAATTTGATTCATTGTGATTATTGAAAAAAAACTTTTTTTAAAATACTTTGCGTTACTTCCTTTTTCTTTTCCACAATCGATATCTATACACTATTTCCAGAGTGCGATATTTCTGAATTTGGAATTATCAACTTATGCATACATGAAAATGCATACATATGTCACTTCCAAAGAGCAATATACTCATTTTAGAAAAGATAAATTCTTAATGAGGGAAAAACTAACCGCATTACAACCAACCTCTCAAGTATACTATTTAAAATGTGATAAAATACAAAGCATTATAATGTGTATGAACAAAATGGCGACTATATGTCAAAATATTTGAAAAAAACGTGACGTTCCAAATCTGGTAAAAATAATGTTCGGTACTGCCAAACCTGTCAAACATTACACGATTCCAAATTAACCATAGATAAAACATGGTGGCCAACAGGAAAGCTAATAAACTAATATGGCGACCGTATACCTATTTGTGGCGGGAAACGGCTCAAAAAGCGCAGTAGGTACTACATATATTTTAATCAAGTAACTCGAAATGATGCTCCTTGGTATCGGCTTTTCCGGTCGAGTAATCCGCGCTCGGCCGTTCCCGTATCAGCGGGCCCATCTGTCTCAATTAGCCCCGCGGCATACTGGAATCGGACTGTTATACTTTTCGCAACGAGAAGTGAAATATGACCCGTGTCTATACCCCAGGGAGAAGTACTCAATGTGAAATTATTTCTTTTTTATTTATCGCTTTTTCGGCTATTGTAAAATTGCTCGCCCTGGATGGTTTTATTGCTTGTTGAAATTCAAAATAAAAATATACAATATTTGCATGTTTTATCTGATTTTTTTATATTTTAAAAATATTATTTACAATTATAGAAACTCCAAAATTTTCTTGTGTGATCGCCTTTATACTTTGGGTATTATAAAACCATTTTAAGTTAACAATAAATTAAATCAAAAAAATTGTATCATAATATGATTTTTATGTGTAATTTATTTTTAGTTATGTACAGGGGCGGGCTGGAGGGGGCTCGGAAGGGCCCGCGCGAGCCTTTTGTTCAATTTTACTCAGGTCAGCGAGCCCTTTGTTAATTTAAGAGAAAACAATATTCTCGGATCAAATTAGTACATCATTGCAATTTCTGACATATATTATCAACGACAGCTTCAGTATACATAGTTGTACATTTTTAATCATTTAAATTGAAGAGTTTACCATAAATTGCATATTTTTACATTTTATAAGTGTACATTTTAAGTAACAATTGATTGCTTATAAGTGTTGCATATAATTGCATAGGTGTGACAAATCACGTTTTCCCCTGAATACCGAGAATTGATGAGATTAAGCTAGCCTCTTTTTAACGTATTGGAAGCCCACCGCTGGTCATATACTATAATATATAAATGAACTGAATCCAAATTTTTTTTTTTTACTCAATACATTCGGTGGAAATCTATGAAAATCTATGAACTACAAAAATTAAATATTTCGTCCATATTTTTTTTGCAAAACTAAGGGAAATCTTAGTTTTGCGTTTTCCGCGGAAAAAAAACCAAATCCCTAATTTTGTATGAGATTCACACCCCCAATTACACGGTCCCGACTATAGTGTAAATGGGGGTTTTACTGTATCAACAATATATAGTCACTGTGTACTTTTACACTTCACTTGATAGCAGAGATGTTTTGAAAATAGTATGGTTTGCCAAAATTACAAGAAATTATCATAGGGACAATAAAATTATCGATTAGAAATAGGTATGTTAACTATGTTCGGTTCAATACGTGACATCTGTAATACGCGACCCGAGTACTACAAGGTTCTATGTGAAAATTGTTGAGAAATAAAACAATCAATGTATACCAATAATGGTACTTGGAAGACTGTCGTATTGTTACTTCTGTTTCATCAAAAGTTTTCACATAGAACCTTGTAGTACTCGGGTCACGAATGATTATGTAAATGCAGTTCTAAACATGTGGATAACGGCATTCAGAATCTATGAATAAGTTATAATGTTTCGAGTGTTCACCTTTTAACAAAATCGTCAAAAAATGGCTTTAATTAATAACTTACCATTACTCAATTTGCTTACCATTTTTTATCAATACTAGTATTTCTAATATGGTGTAGTTCCAGATGTTTAAAATAACTGGACCGAAACTGGAAAAAACGTTATTTTTGTCGGAACAAAAACTGGAACCGAACTGAATAAAAATGTATCGGTTTTTTTGGTTTGGTGGCGCTGGGCTATCACACAAGTACCATAAAACTTTCGCGCCGCAATTCGTTTTTTTAACTGTACATCAAATTCATTTGTTTATAAAAAAAAACAGAGTATGTTTAAAATTGATAACTGTGCTGAACAACTAATTTTTCAACTTTCTATTAACAAAAAGTGAATTTAAAAATACATTCATTCTTGAAAGTGTCTAAATTTTTTTACTATTAACATAAATCAATCAAAAATTTCACGTCGAGTGACTTAATTTTTAATATGTATCATTAGTAGCAAAATACGTGTTTCTTGTATTATTTGATCGGTACCGTGATAATATATTTAAGATGTCGGCCAAATTGCAATTATACGCTCTTTTTCTTCTCTGGACCAGTCGTCAATAGGAATTCTGAAGTCTCGGTTTTTTCATCTCCTGGGAAATTTACGCGTTATTTTTAGCATAGGATGACAAAAGTATATTGATAATATTTATGTTGCTTTTTATTACACACCATTCGAGGGACTCTTTTGATTTTGACAAAAAAATCATTTTATTTGAAATATAATACGTTACGTTAGTAATTTTTGGTTATCATTGCAAACTTGCATCTGTCACACGTATTTACAGTGGTCATATTTAAGGTTATTAAATAAATAAACAGGCGACGATGGTCCTGGCTTGGATATGTGCTGAGGATGGAACAAGAAAGCCTGAATTCTGCTTGCCTCTTCTATCAACCGGATGGATTCCGCCGTCGTGGAAAGCCACTGATGACCATCTATAGGATGTACTTGGCGGAGCTACGGGATGCTAGAATGACATGGGAGGAAGCAAGAAAACTGGCAAGAGACAAAGAATCTTAGAGGAATCATGTGGTGGCCATATGATCCGGCTAAGGAACGGATATGGACAAAAAATGGAAGATTTTGAAAGTTTCATCTCAAGTTATAAAAATTAAACATTAATTTTATAAATTTTACTAAAAAATTAGCAAGATTCATGTCTCGGGTTTAAATCCCGGAAAATGAGGCTGATGAAAAGGTTTAATTTTCTAGGAATTTTAGCCTTGGGTTGTCTTGAGACATAATTCTTAGTCGCCAATGAATTTTGAGTCACTAATGTAAGTAGCGTAGCAAAGAGAATATTCACTTTCAACCAACGTCTCTGCTATTCTTTAATTATCCTTGAATTGTTATTTTCAATCAACGAAACATTATTTGCTAAAAGCGCTCATTCAACACAATTCCCTTGAAAAGTAAATACAATAAGTACGAGCATTGTTAAAGATAAACATAAAGTTTAAGTATAGATATTGAAACTTTATTTACTGCAAAGTTTACAAAATCAATAAAACAACATTGTTCTAGTATATATTGTAAATATAACGCACCGTAAATGCCTAAAATATTTCATACTGAAATAGTATTATATGTATAGTTCTTTATGTAATTTATGTAGGGCTGCGCCAAAATCGAAGTCCACGAGTAGGGCTTCCAACCTGGTTAAAACCGAAACCGGTTAACTGGTTTATTGCCTATTGTAAGAAAAAAACGGTTTATTTTACATGGTTAACCGGGGTTTATAAAAAACTTCTTTTCGCCTTTAGTACAATGGATTTTTATAAAACTATTCACATGTCAGGTCCGTAGAGTAGTGGTCAGTTTTGTTGGAAGACATTCGTGTTGGTTATACTCTCTCCTTCAATTCCAATTTTGAAATAACTGAGCTTAGAGAAAGCGATTTGTAACATATTTGTTCTTTCCTAGCCCTATTCTTATATCCATATTCTCATCGAAAAAAAGCTTGAGCAACTGTGTAACAAGCAGTTCTCAAAAAAAAAATATTTAACTTCATTTGAAGTCCATACTCTTCACATCAGAAATGGGTTTGGTTGAAAAAAAAATTAAGCTACTATTTTATGAACATAATTAGCTAATATTTACGTAAGCAAAATTACCTATTTGAAAATTATTTTGATTTAAATCGGTTAACCGGTTTATTTATTTGAAAAATAAAAATAAACGGTTAATTTAATGCACAAGCCACAGAGCATATATACAAATATGCCATGCTATTCCTGTGTCATTTTGAAAAAAAAAACATTTTTTTTTACATATTCTGACATCATTTCCAAAAATTTTTTTCTAAAATATAATATAATACATTCTTTGCTGACTGCGCGGTTGAGTAGTCAACATCGTTGGCTTCGGTTATGGAGGTCACGGATTCGGATCCCAGTATAGACAGTTTTTTTATTAATTGAAGTATAGATTTCTGTATGTGATCTCTTCAATTTTCTTCCATCCTTAATATCCCCAAAAACGGGCGAAATAAAAATGACTAGCTTACCACTGACATTCTAACATTCTTTCCTTAATGAAAAAAAAAAGATTGAGCAACTTGGTAGCAAGCATTTTGAATGGAAACACTTCTACATCTATAGAGATAAACTTTATTTGAAGTGCAATATGTTCGACATCTAGAGTCAATATTTTCTTTAAAAACATACTTTTTACTTTTGTAGTTTAAAAACTATGCCCAAATCTATTTTAAATATTAAACCGCACCGGTGTTGTGCGCCCTAAGCTCAGAACGTCCTTGTACGCCTGTAAATATATTTTATGAAAGTGTTTATTCATTGTCTCTTATGCCTTCTGCACATATTATATTTTGACTCGTGGGGTAACTAAATACCAAACCTTTTTTATCAGTGTCCATATCACTTATGGAAAGCTTATGACAGGTATTCTATTTACAGAAAGGGTTGTTTTATTTTGACACACATTTGTTAGAATGTCGTGAAGCAAACTTTGACACGGGTTATAATAAATCCCATATGCTCTACAAAAATAATTGTTCGGTGTTCTCATAATGATCAACAAAGAACACAAAACTGATCGACTTATTCAGTAGATAACAGTCATTATCAAAGCTTAGCTGTATGTAAAGCAATTGAGCGATTACTCACTCAATTATTAGCCTTATTTTATTTAATTATTAAACTAAACCAATCCTAACACAATAAACTTAGAAATAGTTATTCTAATTAATTTATCACACTTTGGTCATTTTTTTTAGAGTTTATTGATTTGATAGTGTTAAGTGTAATTGGCAGAATACTGGCACTGTATGGAAAAAATAAAGAAATTTCTAAAAATGAAAAATGGTCTAAAGCAGTGTCTGCCAAACTTTTTTACTTCACAGCACACTGGTTAATGGGATTTTTCCGCGGAACATCAAATAAAAATGCATTAAAAAAGGAAATGTTCCTTATTATTATGAATATATAAATTGTTGGTGTATATATGTAGGTAACATTTTTTATATATTTTATTAACATATTATATATGTCCATGGGTGTTAATAATTTGACTAGACTTTTAAAAGAATATAGCAACGTTCTTCAATCATATTTAGTCGCGAAATGCTTTTCTATGGTGAACAACAAGACGCAGTTCCTAAAATGTATTGTGTGTTTGGTGCCATTACTATACACATTCTACATGTCACCTAAGTTACACTGTGGGTATTCGCGAAACCATTTCTTTTGCTTATTAACTTACCAGTAGTGAGATTTCACACATTTCCACATTAGCAAATCTTTTTTTTTTTTCCAAACCAGTATATTAATTATTTTTGACCAAGAGACTAGACCTAGACATATCGGATTTTTTTTTTCCTTTATGTCTTTGCGGAACCCTTCGAGCTTTGCATTAATGCGATTTGGGACATCCCACCTTATACCATAGGAACTTTGATGATGGAACGTTTTCTGTGGCGAATTTCCTTTCAGAATTCTCTATCTGGTTGTTATCAACTGATAATAAATACTTAACTGCTTGTATTACTCATTTTAACAACAATCATGTTAACTTTAACGTAGAACTGGACATCAGTTCCTTAAATAAAACAACAAAACCAACTCAAATAGTAAGGTTTTTTTTTTGGTTAATATGTTAAATAAAAAAATAAAAATATTTTTATTTTTTAGCAGCGTTTTAACCGATAATTTGGTGTCCTATCAGACGATAATAGTTTTAAAATAGCTGATATAAGATAGATTAGCTTATGATATTAGATACATAAAACACGAGAAATATGCAGATGGATCGTCTAACGTTAAACAAAAAAAACTACTATTCAAAAATAGTTCATCTTTTGGTGTTCCATTACATTTATGTAACTCTGCCCGTCTACCACTAAACGCCAAAAGCAGAGAGCAGCGCAGCCTTTTTATGCGGCTAGCTGCGCTCTTTCAGAATGTCGAGTGTGCGAATTTTGCGTCGTACAGAATAATTGGGACTCCTTTCAAAAGTAAAATATAGGACATTTTATTCGGCAAAACTTTTCGCAATAGTAATATGTCTTGCAGTGCACTATTGGATTATAAATTACACCGAAATTCTACTGATATTTTTTTATTATTTTTTTTAATATGAACCGGTGTCGATTGATGAATCCGATGGGGGTCCTTTACCGACCCCAATGGTTTCCTTATTATTGGCCTTATTCTTATGAATTTCAAAAAACATAGTAACTCTAAGGGCTTTAAAATATCTGTCTGCATCATTCCTCATACATTTTTTTATAAAAATCCGTGTTTTTTTAATAAATAGTCATATTTTAAGTTGCGCGTAAAAAACATGTCATCCCAGTACACATATGTAATCGTAACTAACGAGATTTAGCCAACCAATCATTGCAAATGCTATTTTACGAGCGACCGCTTATCGCGTTATCGCGTATTTATATAAAATGAGGCATCGATGTCAGTAAGATATTGTGTTTTTTTTTTTGAGAATAGTATTCGTGGATACATAAATTATTATTTTTACTTTGTACACATCAATCCGGTTTTTGTTCTACTTTGAGGATCTTTTTTATTTAGTTGATTTTTTTTCTTTTCTGTTTTATTTAATAGAGACGGAACTAGCGATCGAATATTTTTTTTCTTCTACAAAAGGTCCAAAAAACAATGATATAATAATACATAAACATTGTATCACCCATATTAAAATAGATATTTAAGAAAATGTGTGTATTGCGGTCGCATTTCTTGAGCTTAGCACAGGAAAAGTTAACAAAATTTCATCGAAACAGCAATGAAAAAATTTCTAATTTCCAATATTATGCAATACAATCAATCATTTTACAATTAAATACATTACTATTTTACACTCCATTATAGTTTAACTCTACTATATTTATTAATTTACTTTTACGGCCTATTTTTCTAATTATCAAATACACTATCACTCTCTTAAAAAATATTTTTTAAAAAGTTAATGACGAGAAAATATTTCAGTCATTTAAATATTCAGAGGGGATAAAAAAAGTAAAAACATATTTTACATTAATCAATAATAACAGATATTTTCTTTCTTTTTGGTTGTCTATTTTAAGCATATAAGAATTTTTTTATTAGGACTCATATGAGACTCCAGTTGAAAGGGATGTTTAGCATTCAATGGTAATGCACGCTAGGCCCTAGAACTGTTAATATATTTAGCAATAATATTTATGTTCTATCATTTAGCTTTCTTCTTATTTGAGTTTTTTTTTAATGATTTTATTATTTATTAATTTCAGTGTTTCTCAATTTAAAAAAATGGTTTTTGAAGTGAATACTTTTAAAATTACATTTTTCGCTAATACCATGAATTTTCCATGTTTAGAAAAAAAACCACCTCAAGACGCCAACAAAATTCTCTATCGTATAAATGACTTCCCAAAATATATTATATCGCTTGAATATCTCATATGAGGACGTCGGACTGCCAACAGCTGGAAAAATCGGAAGAAAACGAACAAAACTTTCCAGTTAAATAGGTTACAGATATCCTTACGTAGACCACAATATTTTACAGTAGTATATTAAATGTTGAAAAATCAACACTCCTGGCTTCGGGTGCGATCTTCGAGTGATCGATTTCTAGTACGGAGAAATTCATAATTTATTTTTGGAATAATATGATTTTTGTTCGAAGGCACTAGAGGTCTGCACCGGCCCGCGGGCCGAGTTCGGGCGGGTAAGCGCAATTGAGATTCGGGCTCGGACCGGGCTCGGGTAAGGAATTTATTTCTTCAGAAAAATATTTTAGAGTACGTTCGTGTCATAAGTCAGCCATGCTGATTTTAATTATTACCAGTTCTATAGTGAATCCTAAATTGTTAATCGGTTTTTATTCGGGCTGAGGAGTGTAAATCTGGGCTTCGGGTCGGTTTCGGGTAACAAGTGCGATATTAGACTCGAGTTTTTCGGATTCGGATCGGGTAATTTTGTAAAATTTCGGCCCGTGCAGACCTCTAGAAAGCACACACTTCCGATGAGATGAGGCCCACCGAGGGCTAGATATAATTACAAGTCCTATCCTGGCTCTATCTTTCTGTGTCTTGGAGCGGACAAGGTTACGAAATACTATCTCAAGGAAATGCTTTATTAAATTATGTTTTTTCTTTTAGCGTGAAATTAAATAAATCTCTCTTTTTTAAAATTTCTGTGTACTGTGTTTTCTTAATCATCTTTTTTTCTTAGTGCCGTTATTGACAAAAGTTGCCACATTGCTGTACATGTCTTTATTTTGAAGCAGTCATAAAATAACGCTAATTCTTTGGATATTAAATAGCTATTGTATACATCACACAATGTTTACATGGTTAAACTATCAACATTAGTTTTTCAATCATATTAATTTTACTAATTACAGTTAGCCTTCATTCTTTTTTGAAACCCTTTACAAAAACTGACTGCAAATATGTTATTTTAAAAATGAATTATTAGTTGAAAGATGCAATATTTGAAGTGTATAGTGAGTGTTTGAACTAAATCATGGTCGACGATAAAAAAAAATTACGTAGAATCACAATCTCAATCTATCTCAATCTATCTCTCAAATCTTTCTAATGTGATTTTTATGACAAAATACAATTACAAAAAACAATAAATTTTTGAGTCGTGTTTGAAATTTTTTGCCTAATTTAGATTATTCGTCAATGATATCAAAAACTGTTTTTAAACGGATTCAGTTTCAGACTTAATGCTATAAATATATCCTTATTTTCTTTTATATAAATAAAAAACGATTCAAACTCAATACTAACTGTCAGTACACTTAAATACCTTAAAGGTGGTGAAATATTAAACCAGGATGGTTAACAACACAACTCAAGGAAGTGCACAATTTTTTTGTTATTCATATTTGATATTGAAGATCGATAAAGCACAGTATCATTAACTGAAAAGAGTAAACATTTTTCTGTTCTATTTTACCTTTTATTTGTGTACGAAGCTTTTTTTTGTCATATGTACATATGTTAAATATAATTCTTTTGTTTCATTTATCCTCTAACTGATTGTTTAGTATTTTTGCTCTCACACCTGAATACACTATGACATCTAAATGTGAAAACTATTGTATACATTTATTTACAAGAAGTATAACTTTACTCTGTGAAATTCGTCAAACAAAGTTATCCCACACTGTCTCCAGAATTCCATGAATAACAAATCAACCTGTATGTTGAATATTTCAGAAATACTATTGTATAACAATATAATTTCTTCCCTGTAACGTATCGAACTGGGGTCCCACGTGTTCTGTGGTAACGTTCGCCGATTTTTTATTTATTAGTTTGCCGGACGGAATATTGATGTAAAAACCCCACCGGTATAATGCTACTCGCACAATCGGGGTATTTGCATACCCCAGAATTTGAATAGAGATGCTATCTTATTTTATTTAAAATTTTCGTATTCGGGATAATAGTGTGTATTTACAGTGTATTTTTATACTATCTCAAGCATGGTTTTTCTTCACAACAAAATATCGCAAAAAAAAAATACAAACACGATACAAATATTGTCAAAAAATATGGCTTTATCATAACAATATGAGTAGGGGAAGGCAATACTGGTATTACGAAACTTGGTAATTAGTAAATAATTACTCCACTAACAAGATTTAAATCTGAACGGACTTATTCTACAGTCAGACTTATTTACTCGATGACCCTTTCAAGATTTTCATATTCCTCTCTTTGTGAACTAGCTTTAAAAAAACAATAAAATTAATTATGAAATATTGATGTACTTTTATAGATTTATATATCCAGTATTGGGAAACAGCGTGGCCGTAAACTTATATTTCACTTTTAAACTTATTTATTTA
This sequence comes from Himalopsyche anomala, assembly GCA_031772345.1. Classification (NCBI taxonomy): domain Eukaryota; kingdom Metazoa; phylum Arthropoda; class Insecta; order Trichoptera; family Rhyacophilidae; genus Himalopsyche; species Himalopsyche anomala. The sequence goes on from CM062827.1 coordinate 28,448,322, forward strand.
AAAACCGATTTTAATAATTGCAATAAAGGAATTACATCAAAAATAAAAATAAAACACCGGTATATATTGCAATATTCGTCCGGATCTATGAGATTCGTTATTTTAATTAAATTATTTTATAAAAAAAAACATTTTTAACATGATGATCAATGTGCAAGATTTTTTTTCAGAAGACGGCGTTGGGAAGCACGTTTATTAGCTAATCGCTCACTCGCCGCCCCATATTGAGGATCAGATAGAATGCGTGAATGAAATCTTAAATAGTTATAAGAAATTCTTTAATTTTTTTTCCAACTGTCATTATACCCTGTTAAGGTAAGGGAAATACGCTGTTTACTGTTCCCATCAAATTAAATTATTTAGTTGATTTAGTTTTCGTTACCTTACGGGTTCTACTGAACTTACAAGTATTGTCATGCGGCACCCAATCTTTTATTATTCTAGCTGTTTGTCAAATTATATTATAATTATTTTATTTGTATATATCACTATTTTTTTCATATATTATTCACTGTTACCATTGAAAATCTATAGAGTTTTAGTGCAAAAAAATTCAACTAGGATGACAAATTAATTTACTACAAATTTACACTGACAATATTGAACATCATTTTTTTTTTGAAAAGATCTTAAAAATATTTGATTTGACAGTATGCCATTTATTTTGAAATAATTTTAAATACACGAATAAATAACTTTATTTAGTTTCTTATTGTCCAAAAAGTCTGAGTTATATCGATGACAAGCTTGTATTGATCGATGTCTACCAATTATATAGATATTTTTATGTTTTTATTTATGACCGCTCCCAATATGAAGCTTATGGCTTTCTTTATAATAAATATATTGCAGCAGATTTTTTATGAGAACTGCTTGTTAGACAATTGCTCAAACTCTCTTATTTTCGAAGAGAGTATAAATAGAAAAGAAAATGTCAAGACAGAACTGATTATGAGCTAATTTTTCTCGCAATGCTCTGTTATTTGAGGATTGTAAGGGTAGGAGAGAACTTTTAGACATCACAAACATACATGCCTCCGGACAGAAGTCGATAAATCAATTGAAAAAATACTGTTCGTAATGGGATTCAAACCCGTGAGTTCCGTCACGGAAACCAATGGTGTTGCCCGCTGCACTGCGAACCCGGCAACTTTTTATCACCCGAAGCTTTTTTATTTTTGAGAAGAAAAACTCGCAGCGTTGTACAAGTACGCCAATCGAAAGAGATATTTCACATTGCTTATCGGAAAAGGCTCACAAAGTTATTATTTAAATTTTAGCATTTCAGCAATCCATCTTGATTCGTAATCTACATACATTGTAGATTTTCTCGCTCCGTATCAATTCTGTTCTCTGGAGATATAAAATGTTTTATAAACGAGATGCAGACGACTCTTCAAAACTCTTTACGACCCCCCCTATATCCCCACGTATCCCATTTAGTCCTGAATGCAGCTCAGCTTCAATAAACAGCCATGTAAAATTCAGGAAGTGACTGAATTATTTATGGTGTTCAAAAATCACATAATGATATTATGCAATATAATATTTGTTTTTTAATTCAAGTTAATGTTTAAAGTTTTATTTGAGCCGCTTAAATAATTGACACGTCTGTATTTTGAAATGGTGTCAAAAGTAGAGATTTATATAATTGTATAATAAACAAAAAACTCAAGTGAAACAAAATTCCGACAACATGTGTAATCACGAATTCATGACGTAATCGTTACACAGAGAAATAATAATTTCCATATTATGTAAATTCTGCTTTCATTTATTTTAACAGTGGCTAAATATCAACTACATGAAAACAATGAAAATTCAGTGTTGAAGAAAAACAAAATAAACAACAAAACTGAAAATTTACAAAAATAATATTTTTTTCTACTAAAAACTGAAATTGCATGTTGACGAAATTTATACAATAATTATTAAATATACAATTAATTATTCATTACTTGATATACTATATTTTTTTTACCAGTAATTATCTTAATTAATCGATGGTTCTATCAGTTACTTTATGGATATCAGTTTTCAATAAAACAAACGTATTCTAGCTAAATAATATTTTCGATTTATTTAGTGGTATCTTTGTGGACGTTTATTTTTAATATTAATATATCATTTATTCAAACAAATCTTACACCCACCGTTCTTCCAGTAAAAGGAAAAATACTCCAAATGTTTGTAATTATATAAGCAGTGGTGGATTACTCCATAAGCGCAAGAGGCGCGCGCTTGGGGCCTCCAAATTTTAGGGGCCTCAAAAATAGCATAAATTATATAAATCCTTATATTTTAATTTCAATATTCATTATTATTCTACGAAGAGTTTTGCAACAATTTTATGTTATTCAAAAAACAGGGCCTCCAAAATTAATTGCGCTTAGGGCCTCCAAAGTGCTTAATCCGCCACTGTATTTATATAAGTAAAGAATTTGTTTCTTGTGTGAGCTTATTCGTTAATAACCTTATAATTGTTTGTCTGAGGATGGTTCTCAAAGAGGTGAAATATGTTTCACAATGCATTACACAACCTGTGGAGTAACTAGATTTTTAATTTTTCATTCTACCTAGATAGCTCATACCATTTTTAATATAACAGATGACTGGCTACAATCAAATATATATTTTGTGAGATGTTCGTCTCCAAGCAGAATTAATATTTAAATTAGATCTGTCATTGCAACCGGCATATGTAATTTGTTTTTTGTTTCTAGTCTCCCCACCGCGTCAGTCATTATCAAAATTTAGGATTGTCAATAATAAAATAAACACATGTTGATATTTCGATTCGGTTACCAAATTATTTATTAACTCCTCAGATATGTACATTTTTGATACAGATTACACACTATCAACAAGTATTAGTTATTTAACCACTGAATGATGTTTTGTGATATGTAAGTGAATACTCTAAAATGAAAACAAATATTAATAATGTTCAATAAGTTGGATTTGTTTATTTCTTCTCGCCGCATTGCCGCATCGTTAAGCCGCTAAGGGAAAATTCGAATATATTTGTTTTGAATAATTCGCTTTGGATGTGGTTTTCAATTTAAAAGTTTAATGATTACGACGTTTTGAGGAACATTTATCCGTCTTACACGAAAGCAGCAAATAATATAAATTTAAAATAGTCATCGGAAAGGATTTTTTTAATAAACGTGTCAGAGCCATGGTCTGCTTATCGTTCAACAATAATAAACTGGCTTAACTTAATGTCAGAACTTTTCAAGTCCGGCTTAGATTAAATATTTTTTGAATTGTTGCATTAGTTTTTTAATTGCAAATTTATGAAGATTAAGTTTCTTATTGTTCACGATAGAATAGATCAGATAATTATTTGTTGGTTGAAAAAATAATAAAGTTACGTTTATAAATCATACGTTGTAAATATAAAATTATACGTTGTATAAATCTTATGATTTTGCAACAAAAATGAAACAAGCATTGTGTTGACATTTTATAAAAATAATTTCAAAACTTTATCATGTTCAATAAAAAAGAGGAAATTAATTACAACGAAACGACAGTGTTGCGAGAATCGATAATAAGCCTAAAATTTATAATTTTTTGGTATTGAAGCTTTTACATCCAGATATTTTTTTTCATATAATAGACAGATAATGAGCTCATATTTAATGCATTTTTTTCTTTGGTTATAAAAAAACAGTCGCTTTTTAAAAGCAATTTAACATCTATTTAAATACTCTTCGCTTAATACATCAGATTGAATTTTAAAACTAGTTTTGATAACGAAAAAAAATCAAGCATTTCAAAATAATGTTTGCTATTAAAAAAACTATGTTTATTTTTACACTATAATGATTGATGTATTCAGTTGAATTGTCACATTTTTTATCACTAATTTTTCACAATAATTGACATATAATAACGGTTCGTTTGTTATTTTATATATCACTAATTCACGTTTTTTAACTCTCGCATAATTTATATTATCTTCTAACAAACAAACATTTTTTTTTACATAAACAATATTTTCAAACACAATAATATTCAGATAAAAATTTCGTATACAAAGAGATTGCATAATTTTTCACGTATTCGTTTGTCATGGCGCTTTTTATGTAAATTTTATAATTTATGATAATTTCGAAAAGCTTTTCTGAACTCAAAGGCGATCCGCCGCCATTTTCATACGCACAACAACTTCGCTTATAACATAAGTAGTCGTTACACGATTATTTTCCAAAGTTATTTACATTTAATTTATAATATTAATACTAAATATACATTAGTTTGGCACGATTTTTTTTCAATAATTATATTGCTGGATACCTTTTTCATTGTTTATCTTGATAAGGTTTTAAAAAAAATTCACACAATATTTTCTTGAATTAACAATTTGTGTATATTTAACGTTAACACAATTCGGTTAACACTGCCTGTGTCACAATATATTAACAAGTATTGAAAGGAAAGCGATGTACACTGAATATATAACCTTTAAGGGAAGAATAAATGAAGCAGCATTCGCCAGGCCGTTCCTGGAGTCCAAATTCCCTTTGGTGACATGTTCGTGACACCTTCCGATTCCATCAATGTTTACGTTGGCTAGCGCCTGGCCGTGAATCTCCAGTGGCGATATGCAAAAGTTAGTCGCCAGAAAATCACCACTTGAAGAGTTTCCAAAAGGTCCTTCCACTAATGAATGCACGCGGCAATCGCAAGGAAAATGATTCCCTCTCACGCTTAAAATTTCTACCCCTTCAACGATCACTGCCCCCGGTCCTGGTATTTCTAATAGGTGATTTCCGTGCAGTCTAAGAACTCTGACACTGTTATTATATCCAATATTAAACTCTTGAATTGCGTCTATTTTATTATTGAATATGTTAAGATTGTCCACGTAGGAAAGGCCATCAAACGCGGCGATTCTGACAATTCCTAAATCAGATTCCTGCAGTGAAAGAGTGTGTATATGAGACATCCCACGGAATGTGTATGGTCTTAAAGATGGCAGATCCATAAAAGCAAGTTTTATTGAACCAACCATATCCAATCCGGTGAACGCATCTGGTTCAATTGAACGTATTCCAGAAGGAAGACCAATATGTTCCACATTAGTCAACCCGGAAAATGCATTAGTCATAATCTTTTGTATAGGATTGTTATTAAGCATTATCGATTTCAAATAGTTAGTCCCTGCAAATGCATATCCTTCAATTTGCAATATCCTATTGTGTCCGAGGAATATTGATGAAAGGTTTTGCAGTCCAGCGAAGGCGAACTGGTTGACGGTCGCCAGAGGAGTGTGCTGTATGGAGAGCTCTTTGAGCCTTGGCAGGCCGCGAAAGGCAAACGGTTTTATCGCCGAGATGTTGTTGCCGTCCAGGGATATCTTTCGTAGCAGCTTGAGTCCTGTAAACGCATCACTTCTGATGACATGGAAATTGTTCCTCGTGAGGGAGAGATGCTCTACGGTGATAGGTAGCGCTCGTAGAGGAATCTCAATCAGCCCGCCAGTATTGCACAGTACCTGAAAAAATAAAAATCGTTATTATTAAAAAATTATTTTGTATTAACTCCACATTTATTTTAAATGATTAATACCGGTTTCACTCATGGCGATCATTTCCAACGGATCATCACTATTGATCAATTGAAATGAGTTAGTTGTTTTAATATAAAATTTAAATTAACTTTGATTATTCCACGTATTGTGTAACTAACTGTGACACGTGTTTCGCCTCTTTCAGAGGCATCTTCAGACTTACTATCGCAAATTTTGCTTAAGTAATGAAGCAAGATTGATTCTAAAATTTTATTTAGTTGTTTTACGTTTTGAATATAATGCCATTCAACTGTTGTTAGTATTGCTTGTGAACATTTTTGTTCATCCATCATTTGTCATATTTCAATATTATTTTTTTTCAACATAAATCATAAACATATTATGTAGGTCCGCGATGTTATTTACTTTCATAATAATAGTAAGCAAGGCAGTGTTTGTTAAATGAATTAAGCACATCTTGCATTCGTATTCATACACAGAAACTGCCTGTTAAGCTTAATTAGTGTAAATACATTTTAGGCAATTGCGAGAAAAGTGGTAAAACAATTTTGCTGGCCTGTCACGTCTCCTCGATTATTTGATCTCGTTGGTCTGTGTGGTCGAGCTGTAAAAGCTTTACTTTAGTGACCCCATGGGCATGGTGTCAAGTCTTGGTAAAGTCAGTATAAAATTTAGAGTTTTTCAATTTCACAATTTAGATCTTTAACACAAGTGGTTGAGATTTTTTCCTTAATGAGTTAAACGCACATGAAATAAAATACATCTTTGATTTTAAAGTGTAAAATAAAACACAGTTACATTGAATTATAATATCTCATACTCATACCACATACCACATATTCGCTAAATAAAGAACATGATTAAAAACGTTTCTTGTCGGGTTCGTAATTTTAGCTAGTCGTTACCGAAGAATTTCAAAACCTTAATGAAAAGAAAAAAAAATAATCATAAAACTTTGCAACAAAAACAATAATGGTCATATTTCGTGACAGTGTTGTAGATGTAGATAACATTCGTATGCACAATGAGCTCGGTAATTATATTGGAAAAGGTAACTAGTACGAGCTAGGCAGACGGTTTTGTGTTTTGAAATTACGTTTCAAAACTTTGCCTGCACGTAGAAGGAAACTTATTCATAAACACTAATGTGTATTAAATACTTTAAATGCAAGGTATAGAGATAAAGTTTCCGGTAAATCAGCATTCTTGTTTGGCTATTAGAAAGGATGGGTCTACGATTTGGGTATGGGAATAATATTGACCAAATACCACTACTCTAGTGTGTTTGAGAGGCAAATTTAGATAGAAATTTAAGAAATCGACTAAGGGTGCCTAATGCACATTTAATATCAAATTTCAATCGTTAATTTTTTTACGATTTTGTTATTTGACTCTTCGGGCGTTCACGTGTGAAATAATATTTTTTTTTAAATTTTATCCAGCAAGAGCCAATCTGATTTGTGTTCAGCTTAGTTTGCCATTTATCATAAATAGACTAACGCCAGAACAAGGCTTGCAAACTGTGCTTTTTTTTAATTATGCCGGCCAGACTGTTACAGTCAATAGAAAGTGCAAAAGATTTCTGACATTTTCGTTCCTCAGTTAAATGGCATTAATGAGGATAAGCTGTGGTTTCAAGGAGGTGGCGTAACATCCCACAAATTGTCTGTCGCTGGAAAAATGGAGTTCAGAATTATTCTTTAACTGACGCTTACTAACTAATTAAAGTAATTACACGTATCTTTTTGTGCGAGCTTTGGTTCTAACTAGAGTGTTACGTGATAGTGGTTTTTTGAACCGTGTTCTCTTTTAATCTCGAGTGTATGTTCATCTAATCGAGAATTTTTTAAATTTAGATAAAATCTAAATAAAAAAATTCACTGCGTGCTAATAAGACTTCGTGTTACTCAATAACTCGACCTTTTTTGCGGAGAGTTAAGATTGTAGGAAATGGATATAGGAGGACTTATAGTTAACAAATCGCTCTCAAAACGCTCTCGGTAGAGATAGTAATCGCGTAGAGAGCTTATATAGACAGCATAGAAAAATCAATATTTTACATGGTCTGTAAGAAGACTCAAACTCGAGAACGACACAACTAGGGCTTCCAAACCGGTTAACCGGTTTATCGCGTGTTTTAAAAAAAACCCGAAAACCGGTTTATTTCACTCGGTTAGCCGGGTTCTACCAATAATACTCTTTTCTTATTTTTCATTGTTTTTTACAAAAAAAAAAATGTTCTATAATGAATTTACTGCATTATATAGGAAACAATTCACAAAATACAACAAACACGTACATATATATATATATATATATATTGTAGAATAATCTACTTCTGTCTCAAAGTTGTCCATGTTATGAGCAGAAATGACTCTTTCAAATAATTTGACATTTTTTGACAAGTGAATATTTTGGTATTTTACTCTATTTTGGTCTAAACATTGGATTTCTTGTCTTATCCAGTTGGTATTTTTTAAAAATTGAATGCATTTAAACATCATTCTTTTGATGAGTTTTATAACGAAGCTCTATTGTTTTTATTTGACGTAATTTTTTTTATCATAAAATTTTTTTCACATTTTATAATAGTAATTGTTACTTTGCTATAGCAAACAGGTTGGTAACTAGAGTCCCATTAAGATAAATGTCGTGTTTTTTGTTTGAAATTGGAGTATTAACTTATATGTCAAATATTTGAAAAAATTCTACGATTTTTTTTGCATACCTACCTAATCAAAATACATGATATTTCGGTTTAAACCGGTTACCCGGTTTATTTTTCAGAAAAAAACCGAAAACCGGTTAGTGTTTAAGTCCGGTTAATTGGAAGCCCTAGAATACAACCCACAACTGAATACAAAGACGTTGGCTACGTCTTGTCTACTGGCCTGGTATCATAAGAATATAAAATAATTACTGTTAAACTAAATAAATTGTTATTTTAATGTTTTATATAATAATGAAGATTCTAATAATTAAAATCCAAATTGAATCAAAAAATATCATAACCGCATTGCGATCCTTACTGAGGCATGCCATTTCCATTTACCAACTCAAATATCTACATAGTATATTTTTAGCCAGTCGGGATTTAAAATCATTAACAGTTATCCCACACCTTTTGCCCTTTGGGTACGATAGAACCTTTTTGTGTTAGGTATATTAATTTAATTAATAAAACTGTTTGTAGTTTCGCTGCGGGCTATGTACACGATTAATTTTCACGGCGGTGACTTGTTTGAATGCTTATTTCCGGCGTTGAACTTTCGAAGGCAGACTAGAGATCGCAGTTGATTAACATTACAGGCCTACGCGTTGTTAAGCCATAAACTGCTAAAAACACGAAGCCCCAATTTGCTGCCAAGTTTGAGCCGTTTGGCTCGGTGGATGGGCGGCCGCAACCTGTGGTAGCCCTCGCCCCCAGCAGGTCAATGCCGATGATGAAACGCCTCAATTTATCTTAGTTCTCCTACATTAGTACTAAACTATAATATCATTCCATCGTAATTTTTAACAAAAAAATGCGCTGTTAAATATTTTCGTTTGGTTTAAAAAATGATAAAATTCAAGTTCTTTCTAATTCTCTGCACCCTATGTGAAACATACGGCCTCCTAGTGGAGGTAGAACAGAACAACAGTTTTTTACTCAGTTGCTCAACATCTCTTTTTCAAAGAGAGTGGTAGGGTTCGAAGGATAATTCTAGGACAAGACTAGTGTTAAATAATCACTCTCGCTATGCCCAGTTCAAAGGATCAGAAAGGTGGGAGGAAATTTTTAGACATGTCAAACACTCTTGCTTTCGAATAGAAATCTATAAATCAATCGAAAAAATGCTGTTCGTACTGGGACTCGAATCCGGTACGGAAGCCCACAACGCTTACCGCTGCGCCATAAGACCTGGCAAATGTTAATGTTACAAATTTCAAAATATTTTATTTTCAAATAAAACTGGCATTTTTTTTTTATTTCGTTGGTTATGTAACAAGTTGTGACATACATTTCGATTTCCCTGAGAAAGATATCCAGACTAAGTATTTAGCTCTACGAGAATTATGTTTGTACTATTGCACTATTACTACATTATATATATCTAGTTCTGATGGGACTAAATAGTTATATCTTGTCATTAACCTTTATATGGGTCCATTACAGGTGAAGTGAGCCAAGTGGTATTTTAGAAAAAAAATGTTATATGCGTTGTATTATTCTACACGTATAAAACATCGTAAAAGTGAAGTAACCTCAGATAATACACATTGCAATAGTGTGATATTCGTAAAATAAAAATATGCAATCCACTAAAGCACCACGTGATAGTACTTAGAAGTCCATGAAAAAAGTTTTACCATTTTACTAGTTTGCTCACTTCACCTCTTATGGGCCCATATTATAAATAATAAGTAGAACTCAAGTAACAAATGCAAATGAAACTAGTTAAATCAAAAATTAATGTTTGAAAAAATCATTCAATCAAAAACTTTATTTTATATTATACTAGCCAGTACCCGGCAAGCGTTGCAATGCCACTCCAAGAAAGAAAGTGTTTGTGTTTTAATTGTGTTTATTGAAGTGCATGTTTTCTTTTTCTGTATGTTTGACGTTTGCTGCCAATATTCTATGGTACAGCACACGCGCCACCTACTGTAAGATAATTTTACTATAACCTTCGCCATACGTTGTGAAAATGAACAGTATGGCAGACATACAAACATTGATTTTTATATATAAGACCTATAACCTTTCCGGAAGTGCAAGCAAAAAGTTTGTAAAAGTTTTATTGCAATCGGATGAACGGTGTGGCAACGCATAAAGTACGAACAAACAAACGTTCATTTTGATAAATTAGATGTATATTTAAACCATGAAAAATCGTAGTGGTAATAATTTGGCTTTTAATAATTTATTTTATTTACCTCAAGGTCTAACTAAGGCGTATATTCAGACATTCAAACGTAGGGTTTCCGACGGTTTGAAGGCTTCCAAGATTGAGTGGAAAAGTATTTCACCGTGAGTGTAGAGAAAACTTTTTCGTTGATAACAGCCCCTAAATAATTTACACAATTCGAAAGTGGCACATGGATAACTATCGTAGCACGTTCTAAGTACAATTTGAAACCAAGATATCAATTTCTGATTTTTATTAGATTTATTTTAAAAATCCAATAAACAATAATACTATAATCATACTATTGTACATATATGTCGAAATATTTCATTTTGATAAAACTTCTTTAGACTTTGGCTTCACAGAACTTAGTGTTCATAAGTCTACAAAAACAATAATATATCTGTTATTAATACCTTCAATACCGGAATAACTGAAAATGGGATCTCAATAAACAAAAATTTTAAAAAATTATGTTATCGATATTAATCTCAGTTTTAAAAAAAAAAGTTTTTTTTTTAGGAAGATTTCTGTACTAGACATTTTTGACTGCACGAGTTTATATTTCATTGACACGCAGATCATTTATTATATGTATGTATGTATATGTGTCGTATTTTAAGTCACACGTTTGTCCTTGCAAAAGTTGCACCTAATTTTGAATTAGCAATCGCTGTTTCAATGTTCAAATACATGGTTATATTTTATAATATTTGTATTGCGAAATTTTTCTATTATTAAATAATTTTATGCTTGGACTAGTATTGCAATATTTAAATATATAATACAAATATTTTTTTTTGTAATTTACTCATTTGTATCTTCAAAGAATAAAACACTTTCACATTCATTTAATATGATCAGAACCGATTTCTCTAAAGGCGAGCATTTTCAAGCTCGATTTTATTTCGATCATTTACATTTTCTTCTCTCGGTAGTGTTGCGTTCAAAATTTTCAAAATATACAATATAATATGTACTACGTTAACAAGGCTAAAAATATTTCCCAGCCTATAACTTTCTTTTAGCGATGAGATTCTCCGATTGAACATGGAAATGTTCACTCTGTTTGTAACCCACGACAATCTGATATGTTCAATCATGATAGCTTTGTTGATATGAAAACCCGCGTATGACATTCATAACTCGTTGATGGGCTTAAAGGTATTAAGAAGCATCCTTCGCTTAACAATCTCTGCCTACCTTTAGTTACGTCACACACCAAATTTTCAGGCATGCCATATCATGAGAAAATCAGTAAAAGAGATAACGCTTTCGGCGACCGGATTCCTCCATATACAGAACCGAACAGAACGGATTTTTTTTATCCATGTCCGCTTCCATTGTAGAGCATATGGCTTCCTAATGGAGGTATCTCAACAGAAGTTTTTCTACGACAACTGTTTTTTACTCAGTCACTCAACCTCTCTTTTTCAAAGAGAGTGGTAGGGATAGAAGAATACAGCCATAATACGATTAATGTTTAACTAATCGCTCTCGCTACGCCCAGTTATTTAAGGGTTGGAGATGGTGGGAGGGAATCTTAGACATCACAAACACCCATCGAACAGAAATCGATAAATCAATCGAAAAAAGTGTAATGTTTATATGATAAATTTTATGTGGTTTACTTTTTGAGTGCGTTTTTTTTTTTTTTTAATATAGATTGTATTAAAAAAAACTACACTTCATATAAGCGGAGCATATAGATCACTTTGAATGCATCTCAATAGAAGTTGTTTTGCGAAAACTGCAATCTTACTATTAATAGAATTATCGCTCTTACTACGCCTTGTTGTTAGGTTAAAATCGTAAGCATCTTTTGGCACATGATACATAGTAATTTTATGCTATTATGGTAGACAAAACATCTAAAAAGTTGAAAATAAAAACAAATTAATTACGATTATGTGGTTCAAATTTGTTTTAGTCAATTTATGAAACATCAATGATAAATTTATTACAAATCATATTTTTTATTTATTAAATTGCAAAAGTCTGCCATATCTTATTTACGAATCGGGAGCTAAAAGATTATTTTTAATTCAAAACAAAACAAGCGTTTTACGGAATTTTATAATTTGGAATACTTTGCCTGCGAATTTCACTAATTCTTTCTTAGGCTTTTTCGTTGCTTTGTAATAGCTTCAGATAACAATTTCAAAATTCAAACAACAAACAAGAATCACATATAAATCATTCCAAAACACAGTTAACTCTATGATCAAACTAATAAATTACAGAATTCATACCATTGCCTTGGTATTATGTTAACAGTCTTAGTTTCGGTATTGATTTGTATAGTGACGACAAACATTTTTTAATCTAATATTTTTAATTTGTAAAAATTATGTTTGATCAATAATTATGTACACGTGCAATAGTTATCTATAGTTTTGATAGAATCATCTATCAAAATAATATTTCGAAATCATAATTCACACGTATTATAATAGTGCAGGACATAGCCTAGTGATCAACGGCGTTCTTTTAGGTTGAGGTATCACAGATTCAAATCATAGTACGGACACTTACATCGATTAATTATACACATGGTATTTATATTAAAATACATGGATATATGTGATTTTTGCGTTCAATCCAACTCGGCCAAACCCTAAAAATACTACAAAGCTAGAGAGAGACGTAATTACTAAGTCCCTGTCACCTATCCTTAATTTTTCAAAAAAAATGGTAAGTGACGAAATAACATTCAGTTCTCTTAAGCTAACTCGATTTTATATTCATTAGTAATTCTTTTATTTTAGTCCAGTTGTACTTTGAGGTGAATAATAAAGTAGGCAAAATGATTCAATGTCGATATAATTGTATTTTATATTTCAAAATTGAATGTCAACTTTATACAGTATTTATAATTCATTAATTTCATTTATTGATTTGGCATTTACTTGGTAGAACTCCATTTTAATAGGGTAAAATATCAAGGTATTTCAGTTCTACAGTTTTTAAAAAAGTTAAAGGTTGATAGCTATTTCGGCTTACGCCATCGTCAATCCCTGACGATGGCGTAAACCGAAATAGCAATCAACCTTTAACTTTTTAAAAAACTGTAGAACTGAAATACCTGGTCATTAATTTCATTTTATTTTTTAGATATATTTTAATTTTTATTGAAAATGATATTTTTTACTGAATGGATTTTGTCAGTTCGTTTTCATCCATATACTTGAAAGCCTTAAGATGCCTAAAGGCGAAACCCGGGTAATAAGTGACAAAACTTGTGTGAACGTACATAATTTGAACGATTTAAATTTGAATGCATTTTTTTTAAATTGTTCTTTTGATACATCGGTGACATCGGCACTAATATGCCAAATTATAACGTCTAGGATTATTCACCGCCGTCAAATTCCCTGACAAGACAATTCATCGCATCATAAGAAACAAATCATCATCAAAAATTAAATATTATATGAATTAGTTACGTAAAATAAGCATCTCTCTCACCACCGCCATACCATATACATATACCTTTTGACTATTATATAAAACAATATTAACAAATCTATTATACCAAACTCAAACAACAGAATTACGAAGATATGAATCTACTGATATTTGTGGCCATGTTTGAAGTAAATACACAAAGAAAAGTTTCAAGTTCATCTGTCATGCTTTCCTAGCACATTTTCATATCATTGTATAATCTTACCTCTCTATTTGGTGTAAGTTCATAAACAACCATTTTATCAAAGGAACGTGGAAACCTTAAAAAAAACCGTATTTTTTACCTGAAATTGTACACACTTAAGAACAGTCAGGCTATTGCTGTCTGATGTTTTATATTATAAAATTATGTAGTTATTTGGAAAATTAGGGAGCTATTGTGTGGACTCACTTATTCACTCGACACACTTAGTAACTTACTGTTAATTACGCAGACATTTTTCAATTTCTGTACGTTAATTTCAATGTAAAACTTAGTTCTTTGCTTTAAGTACATAATAAATAAAGAGAAAAAAAACTTTTTTTTTTTAAATACTTTCTGTACAGATCAGTAAATATGTAACACCAGGGACCGGTGGCGGACTTTTTTTTGATAAATATATTTAATGATGTGTATTCAAACAAAATACTCAAAAGTGTTAACATTTCATGCTTGGCTGACTAAAGATGATCTGATGGTATATATATATATATATGTATACATGTATATAAATGAAATTATTACAAAATTTCCTCGGAGTCGTCTTTTTTTCACGCGACTCCACAGCACTGCTAATACCGCATGTATATATTTACGGACTACCACTTCTTAGATGAAAAAATGTACAAATTCTTATTAATTAGTATTTTATCACATTATATCGATAAAGAATTGAGAAAGTATCGCGTGATAAGCGTAGAAAGCCTCCGAATCTGAGGGCCTTCAAATAGCATAACATATATTTAGTCCATGCTTTTTTAATTCAGTATTTCTTTTTATTTTAAGTAGAATTTCGCAACGCTTTTGTGTTATTCGAAAAACACTGTCGTCAATTTTTTTGTGCTTGAGTTTTTCTAAGTGATCAATCCACCACTGTCAGGGTTTTACAGTCATTAAGAAATGAAAAGACTCCGATCTTAAATTAAAACATCACTGTGATTTCGACTCCGACTCTGAATTCGGTTAAAAAACAGTAAAAATCATTTTTAATCTCTCTTGAAATGGTATTCAATACTGGGTACTGTCATTATTCGCCAATCAATACGTTTAATAGGCTTATTTTCAAATACATTTGATTTGCTAATACTGTAAGTATGTACTTATGGAGTACAACTTCTTATGTAAAAGAGTGTGCAAATTCTTCAGTATTTTATCATATCATCTCGATAAAGAATTAAGAAAGTATCATCTGATATATTGTAATCTTTTACATACTTATTATTTGTTAAAGTTTTTATTTGTTTTGAATGGGTTCGGACTTCTAATATTTTATTAGGATTAGTAAATAGCAGTGGCTTGTTTTCAACTCGAGCGATTTGCATACACAAAAAACTAAAAACAGGAATCGGAGTTATTGGTTCTTTTCCGACTCCGCCTCAGCTATAAACAACCTGAGTCTGACTCCACAGCTTTGGTAAACACGTAAAACACTATCAATTGATGATAATACTTGTCTTGAGCGAATCCGGTACTGACCATAAAAAATAAAAGTGGAATTAATATAAGCGAGTGTTTTATTTTTTTTACACTTTAAAAGTGAACATGTATTAAATTTGAATAGTTCAGATTATGTACATTCACACAAATTTTGTCCGAAACCCGGAATACGCTTTTCGGCACCTTCAGGCGTTCAAGTGCACGGATGAACTTGAACTGACTTGAAAATTTGTGTGAATGTACATAATTTGAACGATTCAGATTTAATATTAAAATTCCACCATATAAAAGGATTTTAATTTTAAATCTTGTTTAATAATTCATTTTAAATATTAAATTTTTATTGACCAATCGCTGATAAATCCTTGGTACCGATTTCTTATTCTTTCACCATTTTTACTTCATTCTTTTAAGACTCCAGTTTTAACAGCGGGCTCAATTAATCAGTCTATAGTATAGACTGATTAATTGACTCTATACGAGGTACTATCGTATATATCATTGACGGTACCCAATTTATCGTCACACTAAATAACACATGACCCGATATTAAACAAAGCTTTTAAGTCTCGATGTTATCGCTACGGTCTGAAGTTTATTTATAGCGTGATATTTAAAAATGGTAATCAGATTTGAATAAATATTAGCTGTTTTTATTAAGTCTTAAAAACACTTTTTAATTAAAATATTACAAGCTTTCTGAGGCTTAGCGTAGAAAGATTTTCTTCGAAAACAAATCGGCTTTGCGAAGCCCCTTAAGAACATCTACATTTTCAGCCAACGAATTTCATTATTAATTTATGTATATGTTAGCCAATTTGAAGGACTGTTGAGATATTATGGTATAATACTGCTGTAAATTTTACTGAAAAATTTTTGTACATAAATTCTTAATTAGTTTTTCAATGTATATTTTATTTTGTCGAACATCACTATGAAAGACATAAACCTTTTAACTGCCATAAGCGTCTTAAGACGCACAGTCTTCCGTTTCTTGTTAAACCCCAATATATATTTATAATATAACCAGTAAGGAAACCGGCCCCAAAACTAAATCCAAAAAAATATATTAAAACTTTACTCGAAAAGGAGATGTATTGAATCACAGTTGTGAATAAAAGAAGTGTATGACACCAAGCAAGCGTAAATGGGACCCCGGTCATACAAATAATGCGTAAAGGGTAAAAATAACAACGAACACATTTGGTTCTACAGTTTTTTTATAATATTAGTTTAAAGTTATTTCGGTGTGCGCCATCGTCAGAACTATGATTAAAATGAATTTGCCTGAGGAGCCATATCGGCTACTTTCAATGTTTTGATTGAATTTGCATTTACTTGGTAGAACTCCATTGTAATAGACTAAAAATATCAACGTATTTAGGTGTACAGTTTTTTTATAATATTATTTGAAAGTAGCCGAAACATGGTTCTGACGATGGCGCACGCCGAAATAGCTATAAACTAATATCATAAAAAAATTGTAGAACTAAATACGTTGATATTTTTACCCTACTAGTGTTATTTAAATTTGTTTTTTTTTATATAAATAACACTGCTAAATTATTATTTTGTATCAGTTGATAATGCTCGCTATGAGCAAAACCGGACCTGATCTTGGCAAATAAAATTGGAAATAAGTAAAAAGGAATACTGTGTTTTTCTTATATAAATAAAACTATAATAATCTTTGTTAAAGTATGAAACAAACGTTCGAATGTTTAATTATGTCGAAGCAAGTGTTTTTGATTTATGCCACTGTTGCTTTCAGGTAGCCATATGTGAAATGTAATTCAATTTATAGACAAGAGTTCTACCAGACCCTTGGTTGAACTTTATAACATTATTTAGTTATTGTGGAATAATTTTCGACGCTTACATTGTGGAAATTTATTTTAATACAAAATTATATGTGATAAGTTTGTTATAACACTGATTTTGCTACAAATTGGACATGTTTTTTATTAATAAAAACACAATATTCTTTTGTACTTCATTCCACTTTATTTAATAGATCAGGACCGGTTTCGCTCATTGCGAGTATTGTCAACTGTTGAGAAATATAATTTGACAGTGCTATTTATACAAAAATGAAAAGTTGTAAAGAACAATTGGCATTGAAAATAAATTAATAATGTATAATGTAGCATTTTATCACTTTGTCAAAAATTTCACAAATTTTAATTATGTTTGTAATTACTTTAAATCGCCACTCTGAATTTAATAATCTGGGATGACTTTTTAATTATATGTTAAATGTGTTAAACATTTTAATTTTGTGTTATTTTAGAATCATTTTTAATGTAATTGATAATTTCTTTTCAATGCCAATTGTTGTTTACAACTTTTCATTTTTGTATAAATAGCATTGTTAAATTATATTTCTTATCAGTTGACAATGCTCGCAATGAACGAAACCGGTCTTGACCTTTTAAATAAAGTAGAATAAAGTACAAAAGAATATTGTGTTTTTATTAATATAATGCCTTTCCACCAAGTATTGACGGTGAACACCCTAAAAGTGATGTTTTTTTTTCGTTGAATTGGTTATGAAAATTTCTTTTTAAATTGATTATGTTTTAAATTTGTACAAAAAAAAAATATTCTAAGATTGTGTCAACTTGCATCGAAATATGGATTGAAAATTTTACGAAACGAAATAGATAACTTATCACGGGGTAACGTTGAACCGGAATTCATCCCCGTAATATAGGTCATTCATCTACTGGCTTAAACTTGTCAGACTATAACTACCCTTGTTTTGTAATGAATTAATTAGTGAAATAAGGGACCGTATTATTCATAGGATTGCATAATAAACCGGAAGTTTAATGGTTTTATTGAGATTCCATAGTTGTAAAGGTATAGCCGCTAGGGCTTGACATCAAATTGTCTAAGGACAACTGGTCGACAGGTATTTGATTAACATCATAACTTTAGAACTGATTGTCATAGCAAATCTTCGATATTAACATGACGACGCGTTTACTCGTCGACGTGTATTTGATTGATATCGGCTGTGGAAAAGAAAAAGGACGTAACCCACAGTTTTTCTAAAACAGCTTTTTTTCGATAATCACAATTTATACAACTTGACACACATTCTATCAAAACGATGGAAGCTGAAAATGCCGAATTGGTATTTAAATTTAGCTTTTATGTAAAAGATGTAAAAAGTTAAAACCAATAAAAAAGACTGAAATAAAGGTTTAACCTTGACAATTTCTTTAATTAATATTAGTTTATGTCAATTAAACACCAGTTTTAAAGTCTCCGTGCACTTCAAGGTTGTGTATAATTCATAATTTACATATGGACCAAAATTTTCAAAACATGTTTTTTGCGCCTCTTGTAAAATTTGATATGTGTGGGTTACGTCCTTTTTCCTTTCCACAGTCGATATGAAAACCAGCGGAAAACAAGTAATTGCCGTAACAATTGACTGTAATATGTAACCATATATTACGCTCATGATAAACATTATCAACTGATGAATACTTGATGATGCTCGTCATGAGCGTCCTGACCAAGTGGGAAAAAATATATTTTTATTATTATTATATTACCTTCCTACCATATATTTAAAGTAAACACCTTAAAATTTATGTTATTTCTAAATTATCAAGACCGGTTTCGCACATGACGAGCATTATCAACTGATGAATTGTTGGTAATTCTCGTCATAAGCGAAACCGGTCCTGATCATTGAAAATAAATGTGGAATTAGTACAAATGATGTTTTTGAACATTTCTTAGTTCTCAAATTTAAATAGAAAAAATTTGGATTGGTCTTCCTGGAAATCGAGCCCAGACCCGTTAGGTCCCACAGTGGGTGAGATTTATTTAGCGATATACTGTGTATTGAAATCAATATTTAACCAATATAATTATAAGTAAAAAAACTAACATGATAAAATAACAATTGTTGAATGCGACAAATTGTTTAAATAAAAACATAACATTTTGGTTCCGACCAATTTTCATATGACTTTTTAAATTTATTTTCTTTAATCAAAAATCAAATAGAATAAAGATTAAATTTATTCACAAAAGTCACATAATATGTAATTTTTTCAAGTGTATGACTTATAAAGAAGGATGCGACTTGACGCACACATTTGTTGTATATTACTTCCATTCGATGTATTCAAAGAATTTTATTTTGTATACAATGTAATAAAAAGTACACATGATAATCATTTTTACTTAAACAATAATAATATTGATTCATATTTAATATTATTGTGTGATTAAAACGATTCTCATCAAATTTTGTTGAGTTATTCGGTTCATTAAATATTATACTATACTTAGTAGTCAGTTTTTTTTATTTATACTGATATTTAATTGTACAATTCATATAAAGATTTAATAATAAAAAAAAATGTGTTTACCTGTGACTGTGATAGGCAGATACACTCAGTAGGGCACGTGGAGGTGACAGTCGTGAAGAAATTATCAGACAGTGTGACAGTTATCCAGCTAAGACCCATCAATAACTGCCACATTGCGTGGTGAGCCACTGGAATCAGAACAACAAAAAATAATTAACATACACCAATGTTATTTCTCTAATAAAAGTGACTGGCAACCAATCCAGTATCGATCCTTTATGATAATTTCAATAGACAACTAATGGAGTAGTTTAACAAGAAAATTGAAGACCCACGGATTTTTCGTCGCATTTTAACAAAAATAACATATTTGAATATTCTAAGCATCAAAAAAAACTTTAATTTCTTTAATTCGTATTTGCAGTTGTGAAGGTATTAATAATTATTGTGCCGATGGCATCTGATTTTTCTACCACACCACACTTTCTGTACAAGCCCGATTATAAGTTATAACTAAAACAATGGTGGAAAACGTGTCTAAAAAATATCTGGATCATCCAGAAATTTCAGAGAGTTGATTTCTATCAACTACTTTAATATTTAAAAAACTACCATTTTTTCAATGGATGACACATCCATAGAAGCTTTTGTGTTTTTCTTTTATCTTAACGATATCTTTGAATTGTATTCTTTTCAACATTGTCAATGAATTCGGTGTGTTTTTTTATGGAAGAAAATTTTTATATAAAATTAAATTTGGTTATTTATTGAAATGAAACATTGATTCTAATTCTTAATTTTATACTCAAAACATGAAGGTTGCTGGATAATTAATTGTAGTGGTTACAATAACTACTTTTTACAAATTAATAGATCTAAAATATTTTTAGAAACGCGTGTCACAATTGTAACGCAAACAGTGAAATAACAAAGTCATGAATTTTCAATTAACATTTTAGTAATTTTCAAAACATATCAATTAAATATATATCGACTGTAGAAAGGAAAAACAACATTACCAGCACATGACAAATTTTACAATAAGCACAAAAAACGTTTATTGATGATTTTGGGCCAAAGGCAAATTATTAAATATATATATACAACATTGAAGTACACGGAGACTAAAAAACTGACGTTTAGTTGACTTAATCTAATAATAATTTATTATTTTTTTAAGAAAAATCACTTTATGAGTTCCTGGTCACAATTTTTCCAGGCCCCATCTTTATTAAAACTTATAATCTAAATTTAGGTACTTATTCGGCATTTTCAGCTTATATCCATTTAATAGAACGTGTATCAAGTCGTATACACTGCGATTATTGAAAAAAAAATATGGGTTACGTCATTTTTCGTTTTCAACGTTGTATATTTTTTGTATTTTAAGTACAATCACGTCTCTACTTGGTGTTTTGGTGAATTTAATATTAACTTATTTTTTATAAAATACCACTTGGCTCACTTTACTTCTAATGGGCACATATATACCAATGAAAATAGTCTAACATTGAAATTGATATCAACATTGTTTGAAAATCTTTGCAGTACTTTTAATAATACATTGTTAATTTTCACTCTATTAAAGTAACAACTATAGAAATATTTGTTTTCAATATTACTATAAATTGTACGTTTATCAATAATATTTCCTAGTTTCATTGATTTGTTCGTGTTTACTGTATTCCATGAAAATTATCCGTGAGGTTTTATGATATGTATATAACAATTGTTGACCACGTAGTAATATTTGCTCTCAAAATTGAAAAACGTGTCGGCGATAATTAAATCATCGACCGGAATAACACCGCACCATTTTAACACTGGATTATTTGATAACAAATAACTACACTTTGAATTAATTATATTTTACAAGTTTGGTTTCAGATTTCAATGGACATCATTCGCGAGTAAAATCGTTTGCTAATAATTTAGCCAACATGTTATAAAAATTGATCGAACACCTACCTTCTTTCTGAATGGTAGATTTTTAATAATTTTCATTCAAATTTGTTTCAACTAATCGTATAGCACCATGTAATCAACTATCCTTTTCATTGTTAATAGTTGCTTACACCTTTTATTTCAATTTAAATTTGTATAAATAGCACTGTTTATATTTTTTTCTTATCAGTTGATAATGCTCGCGATGAGCGAAACTGGTCTTGATCCAATAAATTTTATGTGGAAAAAGTACTAAAAATGTTTTATTATTTTTATTATAATGCCATTTCACCTAGTATTAACAGTGAACACCTTAAAAGTGACAAATATAACTGTTTATATATTTTTCTCATCAGTTGACAATGCTCGCAATGAGCGAAACCGGTCCTGACCCTTTTAATAAACTGGAATAGAGTACAAAGGAATATTGTGTTTTATTAATATAATGCCTTTCCACCAAATATTGACAGTGAACACCCTATAAATGTACAGGTTACATCAAGGCTAATTTCCACTACTTTTTCTAAAATTTCTCTATATGAGCTTGCAAGAACATATTGGAGAATCAAAATAAATAACACTCTAAACGGCGGTATAATGATCTTACATTTTAGTATGCTGGTTATTATAAAAATTGAGGATAGCATTTATATTCTGAACGTTTATTGGAGCCATTATTGTTGGTATAAAATTTACATTTCATGATCTTCCAAAACCGATGAAACGCAAAAGAAACTGTAACCCTCATATATTGCAGTCAAACACCTTTCAGCATCCGTCCTATGTAGTTAGCCTACGTATCAGGGTATTTAATGTTTTTTTAAGTGATAGACTAGAGGTAGGATAGGATAGTAGTATAAGAGAGAGATAGGATAGTAGTACAGAAAAAAAAAGGAGCTCGCCTTTCGTTTAGGAATGGCTGGAGCCACATTCAACTCAATGCGGACTGTCTGGGACACACAGCTGTACTCGATTAAAACCAAATGCCACTTATTCAACGCTTGCATTCTGCCGGTACTGCTTTACGGTTGCGAATCATGGCACCTGAGGAAGACTCTGAAAATCCGTATACTGAACTTCGGGAATAGATGCTTGCGTCGGAGAATGGCGATGAGGTGGTTTGATTTTGTGAGAAATTCAGAGGCTAGGGAGCGTACAAGACAGCGTCCCGTCACGTCAGTGGTTATGGAGAGACGTTGGAACTGGCTGGGTCACGTGCTGCAGATGCCTCCGGAAAGCCTCAATCCTGACTGCCTTTTCTTTCGACCGGTGGGATTCCGGTCGTCAGGACGTCCGTCGGGTACTATCCATAGAATGTACTCGGCGGAAATGAGGGATGCTGGCATGTCATGGGAGGAAGCAAAGCAATTGACGGGAGACAGGGAAACATGGAGGTGCCGCGTGGCGGCCATATGCTCAACATAGGGAGCGAACATGGCCAAAGAAGAAGAAGAAGAAGACCAGAGGTGTTGCTATTATTTAGATTTATCGTACCCCCTCCCCACACAAACGGTTCGATTCAACACTATAAAACCCGTTCCTAATAATACTAACAAACAAACATCCAGTCGTGGACGACCCTGGGCTAACAATACGAACATCATTGTTATCTAATTTATTCCTGTCGCCTTTCACCCGCAGAATGTAGACCGAGCTCTCCGGTGGGGTGGACTAAAATAAAACATTACCTTCTGTGAACGGGGGAGTCGTTTTGCCACTTCTAAAAATAGTCTTGTGGCGATAGAACGCTATATTCGAACATTGTTTTGCTGTTTGTAATCATTAGTACTATGGAAAAGTTGCGTTTTAACTTTAAAAAAGCGATCCGATTATAATATCCTTTCAGACTATAAGTGTAAATAAATTACTCTTTTTTTCAAAGTATTTTTGATACTTGTATAAGTTACATGCCGGGTTTTATGGCGCAGCAATTAGCATTCTAGACTTCCGTGCTAGACCTCACAGGTTCGAGTCCCATTACGAACAGAATTTTTTCGATTTCTGTTCGAAGGCACGGGTGTTTGTGATGTGTCTCCCACCATTCCGATCCTTTCACAACTAGGCGTAATGAGAGCGATTAGTTAACCACTAGTCCTGTTTCTATCCCTACTACTCTCTTTAAAAAAGGGAGGTTGAGTGAGTGAGTAACAAAAACAGTTCTCGTAGAAAAACTTCTGTTGAGATATCTCAATTAAGAGGTTATATGCTCTACATTGGGAGTGGACATGGTTTAAAAAATACTTGTTCTAGTTCATAAACATTACCAGCACAAAATCGTATGCGTTGTTAACTCTTTCGTGGGAAAAAAACGTTTTATTTACCACTTTTAAGGTTTTCACTGTCAATACTTGGTGGAAAGGTATTATATTAATAAAACACAATATTTCTTTGTACTTTATTCCAGTTTATTAATTAGGTCAGGTCCGGTTTCGCTCATTGCGAGCATTATCAACTGATGAGAAAAATATATAAACAGTTATATTTATCACTTTTAAGGTGTTCACTGTCAATACTAGGTGGAATGGCATTATAATAAAAATAATAAAACATTTTTAATACTTTTTCCACATAAAATTTATTGGATCAGGACCGGTTTCGCTCATCGCGAGCATTATCAACTGATAAGAAAAATATATAAACAGTGCTATTTATACAAATTTAAATTGAAATAAAAGGTGTAAGCAACTATTAACAATGAAAATGATTTACAAATTACATTATAATTACACAAAATTAAAATGCTTAACACCTATATCAATTGAAATAAAACCAATCAATTGAAGAGCGTTAATGATGGCAGTACAATATGAAACAGTTGAAACAATATGCATAATTAACGAATGAATATTAAGATTAAAGAAAAAAAATCAAATGAATATTTTCACGATTACACACCTTCACTTTTGTGAATCATTTTTTTATTGATTTATCATTTTTCGTTTGTATAATATTAGTCCTGCTACCTTTATGCGTATTTTCTTTATTAATAAATTAACAACAAATTCTCTTAAAATTCTCCATTAGGAGCCGTTTATTTTTTAGAGTAGTTCGAAAAATTACTTTCAACTGAAATATCTTATCAGTAAATCAGAAGATATCTTTTTAATAAATTGTAATTTTTTGTATGAAAAAATTGTTTTAAAAAATATAAAAATGTTATCGTGTTGCGACTCCACCCTGTTCTCCAATCTCATTTTACAGCGGCACACATCCCAACTTATTCCTTTACGAAGCGAGTTTGACAAAATAAGGTGAACAAGTTTACTTTACTTTCGACCGGGCGCCACTGTGTTTACGATTTTCCTCTTTCGAAGACCATTTGCAAACTTTCCCAATCGTTCGTTGGGTGCTGCGTTTTTTACCACTCCGCAACTAGACTTACAAACCAATTTTGAATAATGTTTTGCCAATGTATAAAACAGATGATGTTACAAAATATGTTTCTTGTTTGCGTACGGAGAAAAATTGATACGGCCAATAAAGGCCAAAATTGTTTTATTTATTGATTTGGCATTTACTTGGTAGAACTCCATTTTAATAGGGTAAAATATCAAGGTATTTCAGTTCTACAGTTTTTTAAAAAGTTAAAGGTTGATAGCTATTTCGGCTTACGCCATCGTCAGAACTATATAACTATAGAACTATCGTTCTGACGATGGCGTAAGCCGAAATAGCTATCAACCTTTAACTTTTAAAAAAACTGTAGAACTGAAATACCTTGATATTTTACCCTATCAAAATTGTTTTATTCTCTCAGTGTTGTATTTTTTAAATTGTTAAATATTAAAAATCAAAAAGAAAATATTTGGCATTACAGCTTATGCCGATGCGCCAAATATTTTAAAGTCGAAAGATCAGACGAGAAAAACTCGATGAGAATTTATTGTAAGTCACTCGAAATCAACTCGAGTTAAATTGACATCACCAACACCCACGTCTTATGTCTCAAATTGAAATTGAAAAATCTAAATTTGACATTGACCTTTCTGAGAATCAAACCCAGACCAGCCCGGTCTGTAGAGCAAGCTCAAATCAACTAGATTTTATATATTACAAGGATAATTATTTAATGTAACCTTCTTGGCACAGTTTCGTAATGACATTGTTGAAAAACCAAGTTAAAAAATAAAACAAAATGTTTTTTTTTCAAAGATAAAAAAATATATACTGGCTTCAATATCTGGCAATGTTTCAAATGTTCTGACGTGTAAATTGTGTGGTACAAGTTCAGGGATTTTTTTTTAATCCCTGGAAGATAACATCAGTCAAAATGACATCTCAAAAACATACGCTCCAATCCTTGAATTGAAAAAAAAAATTGATCCTTGTCTGGAATCGTGTTACTTGAACAGAAGTGTTTATACTAAAACAGCGTGTTGCCCAATCTCTCATTTTTCAAAGAGAGTAGGGATAGAAGTATATGACTAGGACAGGACAGTAGCTAATCGCTCTCAGTTCATCCGTTTATTTCAATTAATATTAAACATCTGCAAACCACATAATTACAGAAACTTCAGTAGATGTTATCATTTTTTAAGCCATTTATAAATTATATAATATTTATAGCGATGTCATTATAACTGTGTTTCTTTAAATTAAAAATATTTTTTTTTGTATATTACAATATTTATTATGCAAAGGTACACAATGTATGTAGCAGTTCTTGGGACTGTAATTTTTTTATCACCATCTGCATAAAAACAACACATAATTATATGGGTGATATTGTAACGTAAGTAAGGAAGAAAATAATTTTCACTCTTTATTATAATAATATTATGAATCAGGTCTAAAGTTTAGTAACTAGTCAGTTTTTAAAACAAAAACTCAGATTTACCTTGTGTTACAGAAAGAAAATATCGAAATTGACCAGAACTTGTGTGATCGCCTACCGGACGGTCTTCTGTCAATTTTTGTCATCCAGCGGTATTTTAGAACAGTTTTGAGCTCATTGGGCTGGCAAAAGTAAGTGGTTTTGTGGAAGTACGTGACAGTGAAAAGTGAGCTATTTCAGAGATACCACAAAGACTTCCATCTCGACTCCAAAATGGTGGCTGATAGTTTTTATAAAAATGTATACCGATAATATTAGAATGAGTTTTTTACGCTTCCATAAGTTTTGTCACAAAAGACCTAGATTTTACCTTATTTTATTGAAGTGCACGAGTCAACTCGAATAGTTAGTAAGCTGTTTGTATCATTTAAAAAAAATATTTTATTATTATTGTGTTAACACTAAGTATTGGAACGATATTGATCGGAAAGAATTTTAGTATAGATTGATACAAATGGCGGGTGATTTCATTGAGAAAACTATAATAATTCTTATTTCAGAAAATTATGAAATTAGTTATTGCATTGTTATTTCAGCTGTTATTATTATTAATAATGTATAATAAATATCAGACGAAGTATCTTAAATGTCAAAAAGCGAGACCCAGCTCTTGACGTGTACACTAGGGCTTGTCGGTTTTCAAAAATCGTTTTTTTTTGTTGCTAAATTTGCGAATTAGAAAAACGGTTTTTTTCAACTTCGTAACCGGTTGTACCTACATTTCTTAAAAAAACTATGGAGGAATCAAAAAATAAATTTCTAGAAGAACCACAACAAAAAAAAAACAAATTTAATAACACTGAAGGCTGAATTTTCCATATACGAGTCTACAAACAAAATGACAAAAAATTTGGATCTTTTATTTAATGCCTTAAAGACCAT
This sequence comes from Himalopsyche anomala, assembly GCA_031772345.1. Classification (NCBI taxonomy): domain Eukaryota; kingdom Metazoa; phylum Arthropoda; class Insecta; order Trichoptera; family Rhyacophilidae; genus Himalopsyche; species Himalopsyche anomala. The sequence continues at coordinate 28,475,851 of CM062827.1, forward strand.
ATGCCCCACATCGTTACCTAGTAAAAGTTTATTTTTGATATCAGGAAATTTTGTCACAAAAATTAGATCATCAACAAACGATCGATCAGTGGACGCTTTGTGTTTTTTTAAATTATATTTTCTGAAAAGCAACACCAAATAATTTCTTGTTGTGTATTATAATGTACATAAATAAACAAAATAAAAAAGAATTTTAAACTTTTTTTCGTCATTTTAATTGAATTATCCATTTTTTGTGAAACAATATTGACATTCGAAAACCGGTTTTTCCAAAAGTCGGTTTTTATATAAGCCTTAGTGTACACAATATAAAACACTCTAATATGATAATTAAGTTCTATTAAGCATTTAAGTTTATATTTTAACACATATAATAACGTTTATACAGGAAAAACATTTCATTATTAATCATTACACGGAAAGTATAAAAGATTATTTCTGTAAAAACAAACCAATTCCAGAAATAGCTTTATTGAACCACCTAGGTACCGAGAGATAGCGTAATATTTTTTTTGGCAAAGGTAAAACGATAACGGGAGAAAACAAATTAAAGAAAAAATATTACCGAGGAGTTTATGCAAGAGTTTGGATTATTATTTATCGTATAAGGGGTGAAATCGCTGGAACCAAACACGATGAAGTTAGATTATCTCTCGCGGCTCGGAGACTAGAAAAATACTTCTCTGCCGGTGGGGGTCGTTTAGGGACCCCAGTGGTTTCCTCATTATTGGCCTTATTCTTATGAATTTCAAAAAAAAATAATCTAAGGGCTTTAAAATATCTTTCTGCATCATTCCTCATACATTTTTTTATAAAAATCTGTGGTTTTTTAATAAATAATCATATTTTAAGTTGCGCGTAAAAAAGACGTCATTCCAGTACAAATATGAATTTTCCACTGACGCGTTCAACCCAGTTATCTTATGAACGATCGCTGATAAGCGGGCACTTATCTCGTTATCGCATTATCGCGTTATCGCGTATTTATATAAACTACAAAAGGTCCAAAAAAACTATGATATAAGAATACCTTAATTATAAACATTGTATCACCCATATTAAAATAGATATTTAAGAAAATGTGGGTATTGGGGTCGCATTTCTTGAGCTTAGAACTGGAAAAGTTATTCCAACGGCTCCAATAAAACTGGGAAACTTGGAAGGCGTTCATTTGTTTTCACAAACAAAAATATTAATGAAAATCCTATTGATTTAATAAATATTCTCTTATATTAAAACAAATATAGTTTTTATTATCCTTTGTTGGAAAAATACAATATTTCATTATTATTTATGAATTATTGTGACGCTCCTTCGTAAACCGGACTACAAAGTCAAAGAGTAAAATGTTGTAATAAATTTTACGCAATATGCAACGAAGAACTTCATAGAGTACGGGCAAAGTTTGCATTCAAGTTTCAGGTATAGATAAATACAATACCCGCCAACCATATTAATTTTGCTTACATAGCAATATTGCTAAGTGGTAAACTAGTTTGAAATGCTTAAAATATATTATTATGAATATTATAGTGAAACATGCATTATTATAACCCACTACCGATTTCAATGATTCCATAGAAACTTTGTGTTTGGTTAATTTTTTTTTTTGAGGTGAATTCAAGCCGATTACCAGTGATTACTTTCATTTAGTTGTTTCACCTTATTATCGGACTACCCGTCTAATCACATGAGTATTTTAAAGCTCTAATGTGTCGATTTTTTTTTAAATTACAATAGCATATAGAAAACATCATAGGATGGGCATACTATAACAAAAACTTTGACTATTTTTTTTAACTATGTCTTGATATTTTTAACAGATGACATATGAGCGAAGCTTGCATCAAATAATTGTAATTTATTAATATCCAACCGATGTGAATTAATTCGTTATTTAAAATTTTATAAAAGAACAAGATATTGTATTCATTCAAGAGAACGTTTAAAAATCACAATTTATATTGAAAAAAATAGTCATGCATTGAAAACAATGTTTGTATTTTAATGCTATATATTTCAACAAACAATATTTTTTTAATTAAATTTATGTACTATCTGGGGTTTTAACCCATTCCTACCGAGCGGTCGGTTTATACGTTTCACTAAAACATGTTTATTATGCGGGAAACGCGGATTTGAGATAGTGGTTTTAGTGCTCCGTATCGCGAATACATTGTAAAGAAAGCTCATTTTTCTTGAAGACGGGGTGCTAAAGTTGCAATATTAAATACGACCTGCCTGCAGAGCATTGAATCCCAAACACATAATCTGGGGCATATAAAAGTGAATATAAACTTATCTTTACTACGATAAAAACCAACAAAAAAACGATACACTAGAATGAGTAGGAATGAGAAAACTTATCTCGGTATTCCTTTGTAAAATATATTTAAAGGCTGATGTTTTTAATTATTTTCGCTTTTCGTTCTAATTCATATTCGAGCGCTAGTCAATACTTATCGTTCAAATTAATATATTTTTTAAAAAAAGGAAACGGATTTAAAACATCACATTAATGTCATGTATTCAAATATTTTTCTATTTGTTTCAAAAAATACTTATAATAATAATAATGTCATAATTTTATTCGACTATTACGAGCACATATCTAATATGAAAAAATGAATGTTTGTTTGTTCGTACTCTGTGGGCTGCCAAACCGCTGATCCGATTGCAATAAAACTTTGACAAACTTTTTGCTTGCACTTGCGCAAAGTTTATAACCATAATAAAATTAACTTACAGTAGGTCTTATATACAAAAATCAATGTTTGTATGTTTGCCATACCGTTCATGCAACTTGCGCGAAGGTTATAGACGTAGTACAATTAAATTACAGTAGATGGCGCAAGTTTCGTACCATAGACAATCGGCAGCAAACGTCAAACTTCAAACAGATAGAAAAAGAAGACATATACTTCAATAAACACAACTAAAACACAAACACTTTCTTTCTTTGAGTGGCATTGCAACGCTTGCCGGAAACCGGCTATTATATCTCTAAATATAGAAACACACTAACTAAGCATACGAATGTTTCGTGTGCTTAGACTTTGAAGTGGTTTAGACTTAGCATATGGTCTACTTTTTGTCAAAATTTCACTTTTTTCAAATTGCGATGGCATACAAAAATAATCATAATTTTTGTGATTATTCCACGACTTAATAATGTAATCAATGATCAGTTTTCAACTGATTTTTTTGCAAATTAAGCGTGTTGTTTTCATATAACCTAATCGTGGCATCAGAACTAAAAATTACTTAGCATCCTACAAGAAAATTTGGTGATTAAAATATTCAAATAAAATTCACGCCTTACGAGAAAAAAATATTTGATTTTTGATAGAACAGTTGGGATATTTTAATTTAAAAGTATAACATTTTTAAATTAAAATTGCGCTTGCTCAGCTATTTCTATCACTGACTTTATTAAGCCACCTGCACTTTGCCATGTCTGGGGGTTCTTTACTTTTTGAAGGTAGTGTAAAACATACAATGAATGTCTTTGAAAAAGCTTTTAGAATTCCACGCTGCGATTCTGACATTCGAAGAATTTCAAAATGAACACACATGAAAGTAAGAAGAATTCCTTTTTTGTAACTTTATTACTACATTTTTTATAATATGATTGGTTTTAGAAAATCATGTGTCATGTGTTTAAAATAAATGTTTTATAATTTATTTTTATAACAATGTTAATTAATGGATTGAAAATTTACATTGAAGTAATACCAAGATTTTCCTACGTAAAGAGACATTGCGTATTCAATTTGTTAATTCTTGGTGAAAAGTAATTTTATTTTAAAAACTTTACTGTACTAATTCCACACTATTTATTATAGATCAGGACCGCTTTTGCTTATCACGAACAGCTAGTTTCAATGCACACCATATATGCTGTGTTTTTGCATCATATTGTATTTATAGCAATACCTGTCTGGCGCGTTTAGGTAAAGTGATTTCCCTCAGTTGTTTTATTGTCGTAATTTTGATTTATCGTTTTTTTAGCTGTCTCGTAGAATGTCTAGTAAAATGATGCTGCATGATACATCGAGTAATAATTATTCAAGCGACACATATGATAATTTAAGCATTTCTGATTTATAGTAAAATTTTTGACTTTTATCTTATATTTCTATTTTGTTTTTATTTCTTCTCCAAATATATGATATATACATTGTATTATATTCAAGGCCGCTTTATTTTCGTGCTATTGCGAGGCCATGTTTTGAAAAGTCGTACGAAATCGAAATAATTCGCCTGAAGGCAACATTGGACAGCCAATACGTTAGCAAGGGGCTCGCTTTATATCAGAGCTTTTCGCGGATTTTCTGAGAAGTTTGGATTACTTTATCGCTTTTTATAATTATATACAATAAAATTTTATGTTACAACAGGCAATATACAATGGCTAAAAATAGATTTACTTACCTTAGACTTCAAAGATGAAAACTTCCCTAATTGATATAGAAATTAATGCTATTCTTTTCACTCCAGTTCAATGTTTGTCACGTTGAATTTTCTTAATCCGCTGTACATAATATAAATACATACGTCGAAAATTGCTGTATGGAACTGATTTAATCTAACACGATGGATCTCGTAACCGTGTTTTCACGAATTGTTCTATTCTTTCAAAGAGAGTCATAATTTTAGAATTTATCAATATACTTTTAGAGAGGCTTTTTACACTAGAATTTTTAGCCACTATAGTCATTCAATTATTATTTTCATAAAAAATAGTTACTGATTTTATCAACCAAAATTTGATGCTCTGAAGACTGTCTGATTATTCAGTCACCGAGTCTACTTCGAATTGTAAAGTTGTGATTGAACGCTACTTAAAATATTTTGATATCAATACCATAGAATAAAGCAACTAGCTTTGTAGAACTATCAAGGTGTGTCGCCAGCAAAAAAAGAGAGAGGCGCAGTACATTTTTAATATTGTTATATGGCTCTCTATTACAAGAAACACTGTCAATAATAAATACCATACAAAATTTCATAACAATAGTTTTTCAAGCAATCAAAAAAGTTGTTAATTTAATTTGACGAAATAACACATTTAGAAAACTCTTAAGAAAAAATGGAATTCTTCAAAAATAAGCCAACCACTTAAGATAGTTGGACCAAGGTTTAAAGAGTTAATTTAACAGAGGGCTCGCCAGCCTACGGCAAATTTGTCAAAGAACCCACGCTAGCATTTTTTACCTCTTTCCAGCCCGCTTCTGGGTGCAGGCTTTTGTGTGATAATTTAGTCATAGATATTTTTTTTTTACCATGTCCGCTCTCAATATGAATCATATGGACTCCTAATGGAGTTTATCTCAACAGAAATGTTTCTATGAGAACTACTTGTTACTACTCAGTTCCTCAACCTATCTTTTTCCAAAGAGAGTAGGAATAGAAGGAAAGGACTAGGACAGGACTAGTGGCTAGCTAATCGCTCTCAATACGCCTCGTTCATAGGATAGGATTGGTAGGAGGGGGGAATTCAAGACATCACATACATCCATGTCTTTGAACAGAAATTCATAAATCGATTGAAAAATCAATTTATAAAACTGCCCGTACTGGGATTCGAACCCGTGCCCTCCGTAGTGGAAGCCAACGATGTTGACCACTCGACCACACAGGCGGCAAATATATAGCCGACTTATTAACATAGCCATAGGTTATCGATATAGCTATTGACAGTGCTTTATCACTCACGAAACAAACAGCTAACATTTTTTTGCATTCCGTTATCACAAAATCTTATTATGAACACATACCATATCCAATGAGTATGGTAAACAGATTGGTTGGCGTCGGGAAAAGTTTTCCCCTCACTGGAATGGTTAACTTTTTAACCACTGGCGGCGACGTGACACTATACTCTACGTGTTGGGAACACCATAAAAAATAAAAGTCACCATCTACGTATTTACGTCTGCTGGACGTTAAATCGAGCAGAACACAGATTACATACTTGGCTTAGCACTAGACTGTAATCTTAAATTATCAATCGAGTATTTATCGTCATCATTTTCACTAAAGCCGATAATAAATAAAATATTCGCTAATTTTAAGTATATTATCATTGTGCTTGCTTTTTTGATATTGTTTAATGTATTTGATTAACAAGATTTTTCTAGAAATGGTTGCTAACTCTTTTGACTGGAAAACTGAAGTCGATTTTTTTGTAAGTTTTTATTTTTTTTTACCATGTCCGCTCCCAATGTGGAGCACATGGACTCCTAATGGAGTGTATCTCAACAGAAAATGTTTCTACTAGAACTGCTTGTTACTCAGTTGCTAAACCTCTCTTTTTCCAAAAAGAGTAGGAATATAAGGAAAGGGCTAGGACAGGACTAGTGATTAGCTAATCGCTCTCAATACGCCTCGTTCGTAGGATAGGATGAGTGGGAGACATCACATACATCCATGCCTTTGAACAGAAATTCATAAATCGATTGAAAAATCAATTCATAAAACTGCCCGTACTGGGATTCGAACCCGTGACCTCCGTAGCGGTAGCCAACGACGTTGACCACTCGACCACACAGGTTGTCGAAACCCGTATACCCGACGGTAAAATAAATATCATTTTTCCAATTGTTTAAATATTTTTTTTGGTGGCAAGCTTGTTAATTCAAAGGAAGGTAACCGGAGGTTTTTAAAACCTTGATTTTAGAAAATATTAAAATTCATTTTTTAAACTTATTTTTATCATTTGTATTTTTTTTTAATATGAAGTGTTAGATATCCGGTAATTTTAAGAGTGGATATTAATTTCTCTTGAATACGTGAGTGAAAATGTATTAATGAATGCGTCTTTAAGCTCTGTCCAATCAATGAATTAGTTATTACATATATTTTCGAATACTATGTTTTTTTCACTTTATATTGAAATATTTTTTACTTCTCCAAAATTACTACAAAATTACATTTTTTTGATTAGTTATTTAATTTTTTGTTTGGGTACAGCCCCGCTGAACTGGATTCAATTCATTTGCATATTCTATAAAAACTAGACATGGTCTATTAAAAACCATAATATTTAGATTTTTTTGACCAATATTACGAACAATAACGACAAGCGAGTAGGCACTCCTTGATTCCTTACTAGAAATTTTACGAAATTTCAAATCATACATTTGGGAATATAATGTCAAATGAACACAAATGAAAAATTCTTAAAATTTACTTAAATCACTGTCATCATAATTTGTTTAAAATTTTACTTGGAAGGCGTAGATTACAAATTATATGAAAATCAGTGATTGGGCCGTTCAATTTGAATAGTGTAGGAAGACGCATCGTAGAAACAATGCTGCTATACGACCAGTCGCCTAAAAATCGTACAAAATATTTCGCAACGTCATCAATATCATCATCAACCACTTGACCACGCTGCTAGACAATAAAATTTAAAAAAAAACTTTATTCGTCTATTAGTTATAATAAAGAACCGCGTAAGCCTGAAAAAATCTACTTGCTTTAAATGTAAGTATATTTTAATTAGTCGCCTGGAAGAAAAGCTCTTTTAAACGACGCCATTATTTTAAGAGTGGGCAGTGCACCTTTTCGGAGGGCTTATAAACCAGTTGGGAAGGTCTGTGACACACCGTTAAAAAAGCTCGGGGTTGACACGTCGTCGTAGGTACGTCCGCATGCCTCCAAAAAGCCTCCGCGCCCTTCCCCGAACGGCTTACTCAAAGTATACAGTTACAATTTTCATCATGCGCGTTCTAATTACATTTCCATAACTCTGTTAATATGCAAATTCCACATACGGACGCGCGCGGGCGGAATGTGGAATTATGCGATTGGCACTCGCCGCGTCCTGCTCGATTTTAACTTGCGTCTGTCAAGTTTTGAAAGCGCCCGTTCCGGTTCGGCTGTCCGGTATTTTGTCCGGAGCTACGACATGTCTAACCTCTTTCTGTGAGATCGTGATTAATGGAGCTAATGGTTCTCTAAGGGGTGTAAAGATAAAGCAAGTTGCTGACCGGCAGCAGTAAACGCCTGCCTAGTCATACGATTCGTGAAACCTACATTCAATAAATTTTATAATTAAAAACACGATTCAAAAATTAAAACTTACATTATTTTTAATTTTTTCAAAAATATATTTTTACTGTTAATCTGTTTAAGGTTAAGTGTTAAGTGTTTAGAAAAAACTTTCAATATATATATATATATATATATATTAATATTTACTCATAATTATTTCTCCAACAGGTCAATGGTCAGTCCCATCTTTTTTAATCATTCAAAGCACTTTTTTATTTGTTTATGGACTTTAAAAAATATTACGTTTTATTAAGTTTATTTAGTCTTGTTTATATCATTTTAACATATAAATAACACTGTAACATGTTATTCTCTTATCAGTTGATGATGCTTGTTATGAGCAAAAACGGTCCTAATCTTAATATATAAAACTGGTAATTAGTAAAAATGTATATTTTGTTTTTTGAACATTATTTTTAGTGAAGAGAGAATTTTAGAAGTCACATTACATCTTGATCGATTGCTCTTTTTGCCGTGTTTATTATTTATTTATTGTTTCAAATCAAAAGTACAGTACATGGCATTACAGCTGATGCCAATTCACCATACACTTGACAAATAAAATTAAAATAAAAAACAGTTTATTATATATACATCAATGTATAAAAACATTTTGGACGTGCAAAATCAACAAAAAAAAAAAAGAAAACCTAACTTAAAGTTCACAAATATTAATACTTAAAATGTCCACCTCTCTAGGCAATAAATTGTTCAAGTTGGTTTCCCACCACCACCCGTTGTGTATATTCAGCCAACGTTTAATGGCCGCCTTCAACAACGCTATCGACTGAAAAAAAGGAGTCTACTCCTCACATTCATGGCCCAAACAGAACTGCACGGAACTGATTTTTAACCATGAACTAGTGTGCTTAAAAAAGAATGGAATTAATAATAAATGTTTGACTAGCTCAACCACTCCAATCAAGTTGATATTAAGTATCTTGTATATAACCCGTATACTGAGAGCTCGTCGATATATGAAATGTTCAGTCGAACAGCCCTTGAAACTGGTAACCCATACGACCTATGCGAGGAACAAGTTTTTAGAAATAAAAATTTGAATCGTTCAAATTATGTACGCTCCCACAGATTTTGTCACTAACGACCCGGGTTTTGCCTTTCGGCATCTTCAGGCGTTAAAGTGCACGGATGAACTTGAACTTGAACGCCTGAAGATGCCGAAAGGCGATACCCGGGTCGTTAGTGACAAAATCTGTGGGAGTGTACATAATTTGAACGATTCAAATTTAACATTGAAATTCCACCAAGCACCTTCAGTCGAAGTCTTATTTATAGTTTCAGCCACGTATAAATAAATTGGGAGCATTTATATTTTTTATATTGGTTAAGCTATTTTTTAATTTAATAAATTAAAAAAATTTTGGAATTTTTTTCAAAAAAGCGTAATATTTATTATCCAAGTACAAAACATTCAACACTGCGAATTGCAAACCGTCAAAATAATACAATAACTTAAAAATCTTTCACCAGCGGAAAATCATGGCAGTCTTTTGCATAATAATATTATTTGGAAGTGGTTAGAATTGCGAGAACTCTCATGGGTCGCATATAAATCATGTGCTACAAGAAGAGAGGTTTCGTCTGAGTAGTATATTAGACGATATTTATTTTATACATGGTGTACCTTTTCACAAAGCTCGTGTTTTGGTTATATATGCCAGTATATAATATCCACCAACTTGGTGTAGGTATTTAACACGAGTAATATGTTAAAGAGGATTTAAAGTACGGAAGCTTTTTTTGATTTAAAGCATTTTTGCCGGAGCTTTAATATCACAAATTACAAACATGACGTTTTTACTTTTTTTTTCTCTAACCATTATTTCAATATTTCTGAAATATTTGACGTAAAATTTGTTTTTTTTTTTAAACTGATAGTGCTTTTTGAAGATTGAAATCAAATTCCAAATCGTTTAAATTGAACGATACGTTTGTAAAAATATAATTTTCAGTTTAAGTTACAATATTTATCGATACGAAGTTAATCTGAACGTAGAAAAAAATTGAGTTGGGTTTGTAAAAAAAATATTTCAGTCTGCTAATACAATGTCCTAATAATAATTCTGTCATTCTTAAAAAATACCAAGCTGGTTTCCCACCAACATCTGCTGTGTGTATGCTGCCAACGTTGTATGGCCGCCTTCCACAGCGCAATCGACAGGAAAAAACGAGACTACCCCTCACACACATATCCCGAGCAAAGCTGCAGAGGACTGTTTTGTTAACCATGCACTATTGTACAAGAATAAAAGAAAATCATACATAAATATATAAGTATAACTCGTATATTGAGAGCTCATTGAAAAAAAGATTGTATGACCCTGATGTTTATCTAAGGAACCGCGGACACGAATTGTTTCTGTTTTAAAAGCGAGGTGTACAGTATCAAAGGCGGCCAAATAAGTTTCACTCTATTTTTCAGGAGAGCCGAATTTTAATACAAAATAACTTTACTGAGCACAATAACATACACTAAACGTTAAGCGTTTATATTCCATTAAAAAAATACTGAATGACATTTAGTCAGCTGATTCAACTACTACTCTCAAAGATTTGGCTGGTATGATAGCAAAATAAATTTGACTTAGCCACTTTTGGTAGTAAAATCAATATATAAGAAGTAAATTTTCATACATTTGAAGTATAATTTTGAAACTGAAACATATGATATTAAATTGTATATGTATATTAAAATTCCCTACCGGAATTGATAAAAAATTATACATCGGCAAAACGTGAGTTGGCCGTGTTTGGTACTGGACGCCTCAAGTGCAGAACCAGCCTGATTACGGTTATGCCACTTAGAAAAACTGTGTTTTTTTTCTACAATTTTGCTTCAACGTACTCAACGTGGACGAGAAAAAGTTTAGAAAAGTATTCTCCGCATGTTTTAAAGTTAAGCAATAGACTTCCTTGCCAATTTCCATGTAATTGTTTTATACGTATGCATCACTTATAAATTGTTATTATGAAGTGCTTAATAAATAAATACTAACAGAAATGGATTTTTCATTTGAAACATGAACCTAATTAGGTAGATAGGGAAGATAGGGAAGTAGAGAAGGGGTTTCGGCTAAAATTAAAAAATATGTATATTTTTTATTATATGTTAATAAATTATGTTTAATTAAAAGAAATAGAAAACTTTTACAAAAGAATTTATTTTTAAAATAACGACTAAAAAATGTTTTTTTAATGTGGGCGAAAATGTTAAATGTTACATATAAAAGCTACAGTGAAACGGAAATTAACTCTGTAAAAAGAAAATTACATGACGTAAGTAATTAGTTAGTTGTTAAAATCGATTGAAAGCGCTTTTTGTCGACATTATTACGTGGGCAATTTTTAATTAATTTAAACAGAAATACTAAAGATTTTTTTTAATTAAGAGTAAAATTTTTCCTGTACAGAACAATGTTGGAAACCGTGTATATTTTGTTACATAATAAAAAATATATCATTTGGTTGCAGCACATCGTGAAAATTGTATTCTCGGCTGTTTTTACCATATCTGCTCTAATGTGGAGCATATCGTCTCCTGAGACACCTCAACATATGTATTGAGGTGCTATTCAACGCTGTGCTATTTTTTAAGACGTGTTATAGTGGTATAGAAATTTTAAGACAGATATCCTAACATTATACTAACATTATTGAAGGAAAAAGAATCTTTCTAGCAAAAAATACTTCTTTTAGATGTCCTAGTACAGCTCTCAGACTACTTTCACCAGAGCTACTTTTAGAGTAGGAATAGAAGAAAAGAGCTACAGTATGACTAGTGGTTAGCTTATCGTTCTCGCTGTGTCTTTTTGATAGAATCAAACGAGTAGAAAGAAATTCCACACATCACATATATCCATGACGATGTTCCATATAGTTCTGACGATGGCGAAAGCCGAAATTGCTATCAACGTATAACATATATAAAAAAATGTAGAACTGAAATACTCAGATATTTTTACCCTATTAAAATGGAGTTCTACCAAGTAAATGCCAAATCAATAAATATATCCATGACCTTGAACAGAAAAAATCGATTGAAAGATTAATATATGAAATATAGATATCGAGAATATTTTCAGCCAATATGTTTTATTCTTTCTATTTACTAGCTTTTTATAATCCTGCTTCACCCGAGATAAATTCAAATTATTTTTCTTATTTATTACAAGTACATACTAAACATTCTTTCTGAAGAAAAAAAAATAACTCCGAACTTGCGACCAAAGCCAACGGTATTAACCACTTGACCACGGACCTCGAAAATTTTCGACTAAATAAACGTTTCATTTTAAAGCTATGTCCAAAAATTGATACAATGGCATCTTCATCTTCAACGGTGTCTAGCCATAGTGATAATCGCAAATCATATTCTAGCCTTTTTTCTATTCTTCTATCTCCGAAAAAAATAAATTTTAGTAACTTTAAAACGATCATTCTTAAAGAATAATTTATATTATCGGTAGAGGACATGGGTAGAAGAAAGAACAATTAGTATACTCGTTACAACCTTTCTTGAACAATTGGCAATAACATTTCTTTATAAGAATCCAAAATCAAATAGAATTTAATTTTTAAACAAGAAATTTAATATTGATATCTAGCATTTTGTTTTAAATATTCACGAAAAACAAAACAAAATAATTGGAGGCATTTTATTTGCTTGCTGTAATCAAATTAAACCTCGGCAGAAGACCGCGAAAAGTTTTTGTTCATTTTTTTTTGTGCTGTTGTTGTCGGCATAAAGTTTGCAAAGCGCTGGTGTTTTGTAATAAGATTGTTTACGACTTTTCTGTCGTGCGGAAGTTTGAGCACACATTCAAATAAAATTTTGGACCAGCCAATATTTCCACTAACAAACATTACAACGTTGTTCCTTCTACATCGCTCCTGTCCCGTGTTTTTATTCCACAATGGTGGAATTATCTTCTCAAACGTGAACACGCACAGTACGTTCGCAAAGTCAGGTTAATTTATTACTACTACTACACTTTTGTTTCTTAGTTAGCATAATAATGATAGTAATGAATAAATCATAGAAACAGTAAGCTACTTACATCCTTCTAATTGCTATCAATGTGGCTAAAGCCTATATCTTATGAAAAGCCAGTTTCAAGGACTGATCAATATATTAATCAGGGTTGTGGAGTAAGAGCTGAAGTCAAGAGTCAGAAAAAAACAAATGACTCTTGACTCCTTTTTTTGTGTATAATTTTTTTTCTATTGTCAAAAATAACGTCAGTGCATGAGACTGAGTTTAAAAATATTAGAAGTCCGAACCCATTTAAAACAAATAAACTATTAGTGAAAAAAAGTTTTTTAGAATAAATTTTAAATAAAAAAACAGCGAAGAATTGCACAATTCTTTATCGAGATATTGAGATAAAATAATATGTGGAATTCCCACCCCCGGTCATCTAGGAAATTTTAATATGTAAGTATGTACAATATTAGTTATTAAAATATATTAAATTTGGTGAAACAATCACTGTAAATAATGAAGAATGGGAAATTAATGAAAAAATTGAAGACCATTTCAATGGAGGTAAAAATACTTTCACTATTTTTAAACCGAGTTTAGAGCCGGAGTCGGAATCGCAGTTGTCTTTTAATTTCAAGTTGGAGTCGGAGTCGTTTTATTTTTTAACGACTCACAGATCTGTCTGTATATTGTCTGCTTTTTACACAAATTCCTCCCAAACGGTGAAACGTGATATTTGCACATGTCATTCTGGATGCTATTTCCAGGTCAATTACGATTATTTCAACATTTAATATTTAGATTTTTTTCGTGTGTATGGTAATATTTTTAACATTCAACTTCCAACATTAGCTAAAATACCTGTCTATGAACTAATGTTAGCCCCAAAATAGCAGCATATTATGGTGTTATTCAAGTTATAATATTCGTATTTTCGATGTCTGCGTTTGGCGACGTTCAATACGACCATGACGAAGCCGGGTAGTATATCTATTTGTTATATTTATAGAACACAACCGACCTATAGAATCGTAGTTTATAACCTGCCGCAATTAACTAAAGTTATTATATGTTTGTGATTTTGCAGAATTTGAGCGTGTTATATATTCTTGGGTAATAAATAATTAAGGATTTCAATGTATCCTGGGCGAAGCTGGGTTTATATAGCTTACCATAAAGAAAAATATCGTTTATATAATGCTACTTTTTAATAAATATGATTCAAAATTGGCTAGTATAAAAATTCTGTGTAAATTGCCGTGCTTAATGCCGTAAAAGGTTGCTGATCCAAAATGACAAATAGCAGAATTGTTTTTAATAACCCTATAGATACCTTTTCTCTCCTTTTGTCAAAATATCATACAAACAATTCAAGTTAAGCCCGACAAGGTAAGAGAATAATTCTATTACAAAACAAAACACAAAGGTGTGTTCGTGCAAATCTGTGTCGAAGGTTTTGCGTATGTTGTCAGTCGCCCGTGTTGTATACAAAAACAAATTTATTTTTCAGGGGAGCACTGGTAGGATGCGGACATAAATTTAAAAGAGCGGTCGTGTTAAAATTTAAAGCTCTAAAAAATAATTTGATTACACCAATTCTTTGTCCGTGATGATAAGCGATGTAAAATATTTTTAACATGTATTATAATATTGTATAAGTAGATCGCCGTGGACGTTGCTGACAACGAACGCTCCAGAACTTCTAGTTTACTTGACGTCTTGGTTAAATTTTCAAACGTTATGCATAAATTGATGTAATTCATAAAATGACTTCCTGCACTACTCAGTCCTGAAAAATTCTGAAAAATAAAATAATAGAGTTTTAAATTGTGTCTTACAACCGGTCTCGCTAATTTATTTATTTTTAATCAAACAATTTGAATCTATATAATAAATACTCCATCGTTGAAATGTTACGGTTGGAAAATATAATTCAATTGTTCATTTATATGGGCTCATTAGAGGTAAAGTAAGCCTAGTGGTATTTTAGAAAAAAATCGTTAGAAGCGTTGTAATATTCTACACATGTTAACCGGATGGCTGCCACAGACGAGATACCTCGTCAATTGTTTCGTGCTCTACACGCCAGAGACGAGTTACCTCGTCAATAACTATCGTACCGTAAAAGTATCGTAAAAGTGAAGTAACCTCAGTTAATACACATAACAATAGTGTTATCTCCGTAAAATAAAAATATGAAATTCACCAAAACACTAAGTAAAGTCGTGATTGTACTTAAAAGTCCAAGAAAAAAGTTTTACCATTTTACTAGTTGGCTCACTTCACCTGTCGAGGGCTCATAGTTAAATTTATGTACGATTACTGACGGTGTTTTATTATTGAATCCACGCCGCTGAGAATAATCGATGTTAGAATTAATGATTTCTTAAACTTTTGGTTGCATTTACTATAACATATTGCAGGTAGGGGTTCTATGTCGAGGCGTCCCGGGACAAAGGTCCAGGAACTTGTCGGGTTTTTTGCTGTCTTAAGTCTCAGGTCTTTTTTGGGAATGTCCCGGGAATTGTGACTGTGACTTATAATGTGCTAATAACATGTACATTTTAATTTTGAAAAAAACAATTCTTGTGGTTAAGAAACCCTCAAAAGAACTGATGTGTATAGAATGAAAGTAGGTATAAGAGGGAAGCCTCAAGAAAAACGGACACGACATAATCGGAACGTGACACTTACCCGGGGTTTTAACAAAATTTAGTATACATATATAAAAAGGATCTGATAAAAAACAGATGCTTAGAATTTATAATATCGTAGAAGTTTCAAATACCATGTATTTATATATTATATATAACTGTAGCAAAAGCAAATTACAAAATATTAAAATTAAATGTTCATACCTGATGTTGTTTTATGTAGAAATGTTTTTCACTATTTCACAAAGGTACCAATATCTTAATAGGACAAAAAAGGTCTAAAAGCTGTATTATGAAGTTACGGTCATAAATTTACTCCTGACGGCGGTAACCGTTATCATCCCTTCTTAGTAAAAATTAACCGTAAGCATTGCACACATCCATTACATAAGAAAAATAATAATTATTAAACGTTGTATTAAAAAAAGCGATTTTTACTAGTGCGTACTTTCAAAAGGCGTTGAGTGTATGTAATACATAAATACATACATACATGCAAATATTTAATTTTAATAAAATTATAATTTTATTTAAGAGGAAATAAAAGTCTCGAGTCCCGGGATGTCCCGGGACTTTGACTTTATCATGTCTCGAGTTCCGGGATTTTGAAAACCTCGAGACTCCAGAATCCTTAATTGCAGGTTACTGCAAACAGGTAAGCATGGGTTGACATGGGCACACCCACGCATCCTAGCTAAGCTACGTCAGACTTGACATTTCTAATTAATACCTTCACTATAAAAATGAATTCGTATTATAACCATATAATCTATATTTTGTATTTACTGAAAGACTATAAACGTTCTTCTCTTAAGTTCTTTTAATAAAACTATAAGAATTTTGCATGATTAAGTTTCAACTTGAAATTTTTTTCTTTAATATTTTAAGTATGAAAAGGCAACTTACCTACCGGCGACTTACTTAACTTAAGTGACATTAGTCTCGTATTTCCTTTACTTGAGTCCCTCGACTCAATAATTATTTAAATTATCGCTTCGAATATTCAGTAGAGATGAAAAAGTTAATATTTTTTACGCTTTGCACAAAAAATATTTCTCAAACTTATATTTTTTATTTGAAATAAAGTTGTTATGTTCAATTCTTGTATATTTATTACGTTTGTAAATAATTCACGAACATAGTTTACGACTTCTTTAAAAACAAAAATCTTTTTCAACAATAAATCAATTGGCTACCGTTCTACTTTTATTCCAATACTAAAAGATCGCCAATTATGTTATTATACTCGAAGTAAATATTTTAATTGAAAATCACCTGAATATCAGCTACAGCTTAAATCGTTACATGAGTAAAATCTTCATTTAGAAAATTATATTTTACTTTTGGAAAAGAAAAATAAATCAGATCGGTTTGTTTAGCTTTTGAAGTGAATTAATATACTTTCAGTATATTTGCAAACGTGTGACAGCTATTTCTTTTTTATTTGACAATTTTTACCATTCAATTACAATTCAATTCTGAAATAGCCGAAATTAATAAAAATGTATCGTTCATTCCAATTCCCCCCTTACTTTTACACAGATTTAAATATATTTTGTACATTTATTGTACTAAATCAAAGTAATACTTCTTTGAGTTTCTCACTCAATCGTCAAATTCGTTTAAGTTTAACATCAAAAGCAAAATAAACCAAAGACATTTATTTTCACCGCTTTTTATCGTGCTTTAATAAGAAGAAGCTTTTAATAATTTGAATCCTCGCATTTTTTAAAGTTTTCATTTATCATTTACCTCACAGTATATCTTAGTATACCCACGTATTTAAATTGATTTATTTTAATAATTTTGTTGGAACCAAAAACTTTACGTCAGTGTTTTAACCCACAGGCTGCGGCACATTATTTTTTTATTTAAAATATTTAATACTTTTTTAATTGAATCAATGTTTTAAATTGTAGTTAAGTTACATAATAAATTTGATTTATGTCCATGTCCACTCCCAATATGGAGGATATGGTCTCCTAATGGAGTTTATCTCAACGGAAGTCTTTCTACGAGAACTGCTTGTTACTCAGTTGGTCAACCTCTTTTTTTTCCAAAGAGAGTAGGAATAGAAGGATAGGACTAGTACAGGACTAGTGGTAAGCTAATCGCACTCAATACGCTCATAGGATAGGATGGGTGGGAGGGGGGAATTCAAGACATCAAATACATCCATGCCTTCGAACAAAAAATCAATTTATCAAACTGTCCGTACTGGGCTTCGAACACGTAACCGAAGCCAAAGATATTGACCACTCGACCACACAGGCGGCTGCATATAAAATTGTAATAATGATTAATTCAACATTTTAAAATATCTACCGTAACGCGTCTGCAAACAAGTTCATAAACATAGATCCACAGTCAGTTTTAAATATATCACGACCATACTAATGATGAGAAAGAGACAAGATTACATATTTTTTACCTATCCTGATTGTACTTAATTGTGTTCATAATGCCTAATTTATACTTATGAATATATGTTTGTATAATATTATGCTTCTTATAAAATGAAAACTCTTGTTTGCTCGATTCTGAGAATTATTAAACCAACACTTTTTGTATAAGCCAAAAATATTTCCGGAAATAAAATAATTAATGAGCAATTAGCATTGAATACGTCATAACATAATGAGCATAAGTACATATTAAGTCTCGAACCGTATTACTGTACGAACAATTTTAAAAAAATAAAACATTAATTAACGTACAGTCCCATAAATTGTCATTACAGCCATTTATTTATCAATGTGTAAGATTAATATTTCTTTGTCTTGAGATAAAAATTAAAAAAAATATATATAAATTCGAACGAAGAGGAAACATATAATATTAGAAGGTACTAGTTCGTTAGAGAGGCACCATGCTACGCATGATAAAAATATAACTTTACACGTATTAAAAACCAATGACGTTAAGTTAGGTCACTGGCAGATCCAGAAAATATGCTAGGGGATAGCCAATCAATTTTAAAATGTAGATCCTACATAATAAAATGAGAAATTATAATAGAAATAAATATTTTTGCCCGCTGTCGTCTATTTGGTTAGAATTTGGTATATCGATCAGGTGGGTCTGGTTTCGATTCTCGGTAAGATCAATGTCAAATTTAAATTCGAGACTTCAGTGTTTGTGATGTCAATTCTCCTCGAGTTGACTTGATCGTGACATGATTTCGGCGGATATTTGGATGCCCTGATTCAGGCGTTGTCAAGTCGTGTATGTGGTCGTAAAATGAAACTCGAGCCAATCCACAAAGAGAACAAGTTGTACACCAGGGATATCGGGACCTTGAACGCGGTTAATCGGTCCATTATTTTTATTATTATAACCAGCTAGTGAGCTTTTAAAACATTTTTTTATACATGATTCACCATTATTTATAATTAGGGTTGACAAAACCGGGATCCCGAGATTTAAAACTTAATATCAAGGGATATTAACGATAGAATTCGGGCATTTAAAAATTGTAATTGTTCATAGGAATGACAAAAGTTTTATGACATTCATTTATATAATTTATAACAAAACTATCTCATACCGATGGTTTCAAAATGTAATGTTCAAAAGGTATAAAATAGAATTGAAAAAAAAAATCTGATTAAAAGTAAACTCGAAAACGTTATGGCCTGTCAATTAATTATGCAATTTTTGGACGTTAACTTACAACAAAAGACTTTGAAAAGAGTTCTCTCGAAACACTATGCTTTTTTTGACTATTTCCAGCGATACACTTTGAGCAAGGAATTTACAACTGATTTTCGTTACATATTTGAATTTTAATAAGAAAAAAGTAAACAAATGTTACGGATACACCCCATCATTCACTGCACAATGTTGATTGCCCCTGACATGCTGTAGTTGTAATTTTTCTTATTTGCTTGCACTCGAGTATTATATCCGCGATTTCGTTCGTGAAATATCTCAAAAGTTTCACAGCGAGGTAGGAAAACATTTTAACCCAACGCACTCTAATCTCCACAACTATGACGAGACACTGCCTGAGAATCGTTTTATACCCAGAGCAGTTCTGCTCGACGACTCTCCATAGATCTTATGTCGTCTAAAATTGTAAATTTAAGAATCAATTTAGCGTCACGAAAATGACTCTCTTTGTTTGATTTTTTTGTGTACTGTATGTGTGTATGTATGTTTGCGCATGTGTGTGTACATGTACGGATATAGTATGGAGAATCATATGGAATTTGATTTGCAAAATAATGCATATGGAGTTCCCGTGAACTTCTTATCTCTGTAGTGATCACGCCCTTCCGTCTGCAAACGATGGTAAGGGGATGCAATTTCCAATTTTTCAAATACTTTATCGATGAAGGAGACTAAAAGAACCTTGACGTTAGCGCGCCCTGGTACTTAAAGCTCCATAAATTTGATATCCAAAAAAAAAAAAGAATATTATGTAATTTTTTAATGTAACAATAAGTTTTCGATCGACAAAAACGAACATTCATTGGAAACACGTTAGTTTTAAACACATTTTTATTAAGATCAAGTGAATTATTATAATACAGTTGTATAAAATTATATTATAAAAATAAAGTGAAAAATCTATAATAAAATAAAGTGTTTTAATAAAATCCATAACACAAACATTAAATTGTTACAATCCCGAATCAATTTTCATATTTCAATTAAATTTCGGGATCAAAAAA
The DNA here is from genome assembly GCA_031772345.1 of Himalopsyche anomala. Taxonomy (NCBI): domain Eukaryota; kingdom Metazoa; phylum Arthropoda; class Insecta; order Trichoptera; family Rhyacophilidae; genus Himalopsyche; species Himalopsyche anomala. Next base: position 28,496,247 of record CM062827.1, read on the forward strand.
AAAATGAATTGTTAAGGGGTTACAATTCAAGTTTTCGTAAGTAATCCACAATAGACAACGCCAATGTTCAGTTTCAGCAATGATTCTCCCCCAGAGCCTGAACGTCCAACCATCCCTGTTTTACACTCTTGCCAGGTGAGTCTGAAATATGTTTTTATCAGGCTTCTTCTGGGTCTCTTCATTCGGGAAATAAGTAAGGTTGGTAATTTTTGGAAGTGGGACGTACTTAATGCCATCCCCTGTGCATCAATTTAATAAAAGGTTCACTGCCATTCTCTTAATATCTCCGGCGTCTGTGCACTACGCTGTTACAATAAATATTTGATAAGTTTTGGGATTTCGGACCGGGCATTAGACCTTTTAGGGCTTGTAGGACTCACGCAAGTCAAACTTCAAGGCTCTCCTTTCATCTCTAAGAGTGTTTTTATAGTATTTTTAACGACCAGTGTCTGTTATTACCTCGTGAAAATAACGGTTTTTTTTATTAAAGACGTAACCGTTTTATTTATTTATTCATCAATCATTTAAAAAACGCTCTAAATTAATGTTGATAAATTTTATATTGTTCACTATCAAGTATCAACCCGTGTTATATCAATATATGTCCTAATTAGTTTAGGTATCTCCAAACGGCTTATAATATGAGTAGAAACACCTTACTTTTATAATTATATTGGTCAGCAATGGCTTTAAACCTAGTGATACATTTATTTATTATTTAAACACGATACACTCATTTACTAAGCGTCAGTTCAAATTCATACGTGCACTTGAACGCCTGAAGATGCCAAAAGGCAAAACCCGGGTCGTCAGTGACAAAACTTGTGTGAATGTACATTATTTAAAACATTCAAACATATATTTGTCACAATTTTCAATGAATAAATTTTGAGCAGCGATTTTATTATGATTTAATTTTAATAAATTTACTAACACTCAAAAATAATTTAAAGTACTTTTTAACCTATGAAAAAAATATAATAAAACTCACTGACAACCAAACTGTAAAACTTTGTATATTTCTTATATAAACAATCATAAATTAGTTTATCGACTTCGAAACTTAGGCTGTTTATGACAACATATATGGAATTTGATATCTGAACACCTTTAATTAAAGTATTTTTTTTTAATAAATACGTTATAAAAACTATTTATTTTTGATGGTTTTTTTTAATATTCACAAAAAATGTCGAATGACTTTGATTGATGCATTTTAGTTCACGCTACGGTAAAACGACAGTCATAAATTGAGCAGAATGAATAAATTATACTGCTTATCATTACTTTGAAATAATAAATAATCTATATAAATCAAATCATGTACATACACATGCTTTGACACGTATCCTGGTAGTCCTAGTGTATAGCTATTTCAACGCACGACGGAAACATCACGATGTGATTAGAGATGTACATGTTTAAGCACCAAATTGAAATATTCATTGTATTTTGAGAATCAATTATATTCTCGATAAAAAAACAAACCATTTTACCTAGTTATTTTGAATGTTAATATTTTACAAAATGAAATCTATGTCGAATTATTAGTATTTTTTCGTTTTTATTATATAGTTGTGAATTTCAATAATTGTGAAAAGGTATTTTAAATTATCACAGTCTTTCGCATTCGTCACAACGGTAATATAGTCAATATACAGCTTATCAATACAGTAGTAACAGCCATTGTTTAATAGTTCGTTGGAAGTACCCAAAGACACAATATGACAGCGATCAAAATGACTACCGACTAAATGATTAAAAAATAATTAAACACACTCAGTAGTCAGTTATATTGCCGAATCAAAACAATTAAATATTTTGTATTAAAATATTGGCACTGCCAACGGTTGCCTCTGTTTTTAATAATATAAATAATATTAATTGATAATATTTTTTTAAACATATATACATACATACTGCAAATCTAAAATAATACACTTATATTTCTAACAAAATATTTTTTAGAGGTTTCCTGAACTTGATAATTTTACAACTCGATAAAAAAAACTGAATCGCTTAAATGTTGTACACTCTCACACATTTTGCCACTAACGACGTGGGTTTCATCTTTCGGCACCTTCATGTTTTAAGTGCACGGATGAGCTTGAACTAACGCTTGGTAAATAAGCGTATAGTGTATACATAAGAAATAAATTACTTTTTCAGTTAAAATTTATTGATTGCGATTTGGATTAATTTTACTAGCTGCTTCATTTTAATGACGTCCAATTAGTCGGGAAAGTAATCACATAAACAAATAATATTTCTGTATGTCTTTAAAATTACATGTGAATAACGTTCAAAGGCTTATAACATGGGAATTCCTGATTTAAATGTATTTTTAATTATATTATATTTATTTGATCGTTGGAAAATTTATAATTACTTTACGAAAGTTAATTATATTTACATATCTACATGATGAGGATAAAGCAAATGTGAATTGGGAAGATTCACCTGTTCGGTCGTTAAATTACATAATTTGAATGCTTTTAATTAATTCTGATAAAATTTTAAAACTGAAAAAGAAAAAAGACGTTTTACAATTTTTACATAAAAACCTACGTTTAAAAATGTATTACTTTATAGTTATGTAAATATGCATCAAAGTTCTAATACTCTTCTTATTATCAATACTAATATTTTATTACGTAATCAGCTATTGCAATCGTAACAAATATCACAAAGAATCAAACATTCGATACCCAAGTTGACAAATTTCTCAGCGCAACGTCTTAGTCCTACAATAAAAGCTTTGGCAGTGGAAACGAATTCAACTTTGCATTACCATACGTCGTGTTTATTTTATTTCGACGCTCATTTTGCCGCGGATGTGGAGGAAAAGGATCCCGCAGGCTTCCATTGTGCTTCGCAGACGTGTTTGCCTTCCTTGATTCGTAATTTTATATGAAAATATCGCATTGTGCGAGAGCTTTTGTACTGCGACGCGGAATACAAAGAAAAAACAAGATAATCTTTTTTCACACTGCACGGTGGATGGAATAATATTAAAATTAATTTTGAGAAATAAACCAGCGTTAAGGTATTGCGCGTGTTTTTTGGATAGCATTAAATTTTTCATATCACTATAAGAATTAACTGAAATGGTAAAACATCTACATACATAAATTTAAAAAGTTAAACACATTTTTGGTATTCTACCTTATTTTCATAAAATGAGTAGTTGTACAAAACTTAGTTTAAAGAATTCCGACGTATGCATGTAAAAGACATTACAATTTATCATATGAATTATAAAGAATTGAAATTATATTATACATATTTATAATGTAAAAACTTCTTAAAAATAGACAAATACAATTTTATAATTGTGGAACTACTACAATCAGTTTGTTTTATTTGTTTAAAAAGAAAATACACAATTACGTCATATGCATTTAAGCTGAAAAAGAAATACTAAAGATTGTTTCTCTTTAATAATTCACTTCGGAAATATATGAGAATAGTAATTTGAAAGATGTAACATAATATGTATGTTTTATATTTATTTGTTTTAGTTAATAATGTAAAATTTTTAACTAAAGAACAGCACAATATTTCAATATACGACATTGTCTATAATCAAACATGAAATTAGATTTTGGAAAATATCGTTTCGAATGATTTTTAATGAAAATTACATATGAACGCAATATTTATCTTTAGCTTAAATCTTGTCCAGTAAAGAGGTGAAATTTTCAAATTTTTTGAGGAAATTATTTCGAAAATTTGGGCCATTTGGAAAAAAAACACATTTTGTGAACTGAGTTTCAAAAGCCAACGACGATTACTATTAGACCACGGACACAAATATTAAGTACAATAAACTCATTAATTTAGTATTTTTACAATGATGACCGGCCAATAGCCAACAAGTTTTCGTCTATCATAACATTATTTGCCACAAACATTTCTTAATTAAAATCTCCTCACTACCCCACCCCCATTATCCGACGAAAGCGTCTATTGTCGAAACTCAGTATACAATTTTTCTTAGGCATATTCAGGTGCCATGATTCTCTACCGTTAAGCACCACTGTTTAAAATTTAAGCGTTAAACAAATGGCCTTTGTCAAATTTGTCGCCTGCTGTGGCCCAGTTGGTTAGAGCTTGCTCTACCGGTCATGCATGTCTGGGTTTGATTCCCGGTAAGATCACAGTGAAGTATTCAATTCAAGTTTGTGATCGAAGACTGGGTGTTTGTGATGCCAATTCACATAGTTTTTCTCTTTTCCCATCCTTCTGATCCATTAATAACTGGGTGTAGCAATAGCGATTAGCCAATCACTAGTCCTGTTCTAGCCTTATCCTTCTTTCCCTACTACTGACTTTGAAAAAAGTGAGGTTGAGCGACTGAGTAGCAAACGGTTCTCGTAGAAAAAAATCTTTTACGATACCTCCATTAGAAGGCCATATGCTCCACATTAGGAGCGGACATGGATTAAAAAAAAAAAAAAAAAAAAAATGGTATTTGGTTTGTCTTGTCTACAGCTGTGTCCTCCAGACAGTCCAAGTTTGACAGATTGAGTTAAACGTGTTAAAAAAAAATCTAGAGCTCGAGACACATTTAACTCACGGCAGACATTTGTTATTATGATCATGTAATTAACTATAATTCCAAATATTATTTTGAAACTTTCAAGCATTAAATAGTTTTAATTTACGTTTTACGGAAGGTATCTTTTTTATTCTTTTCGCTATATGAATAATAAATATCTAATTCTGTTGAATGTTCATATTTCCGTTCGATCGACTCGAAGCCTTAATAGTATATGTATCCGGGGCAAAAGCTCGGATCGCCTACCCTTGTCATGGGTCTGTCTATGAGAATTAAATTAGAACTATTATATTTATAGCCAATAGATGACTCTGTAAAAAACTTGTCAGTATTCGTTTTATACTTTTGAAGAGAAAATAAGCGTTGAAAAATATTTACCATTATCACAATACTGTACAGTGGCGGCCATTCAATGTGGCATTGGATCAATGCACCCCTTTTATATGCAGGGGCGGTTATATTTCATGAAATAATATTCAAACATAACATTTATACTATTCACTCATTTTAAATTCTTCATGTATTTTTTTTTGCCATGTCCGCTCCCAATGTGGAGCATATGGACTCCTAATGGAGTTTATCACAACAGAAGTATTTCTACGAGAACTGCTTGTTACTCAGTTGCTCAACCTCTTTTTTTCCAAAGAGAGTAGGAATAGAAGGATAGGGTTAGGACAGGACTAGTGGTTAGCTAATCGCTCTCGATACGCCCCGTTCATAGGATAGGATGGGTGGGAGGGGGGAATTCAAGACATCACATAGATCCATGCCTTCGGACAGAAATTTATAAATCTATCGAAAAATCAATTTTTAAAACTGTCCGGACTGGAACTCGATCCCGTGACCTCCGTAGCCGAAGCCAACGACGTCTTATTTATTGTCTATAATGAAATAAATATACAAATCATATACAAAGGGTGCATTGATCCAATGCCACATTGACCGGCCGCCACTGATGCTGTATCACATGTTCTGACCGTCGTGAGTTACAATATTAAACCATAATATAGATTATTATTATTATTTTGAAATGTATAGAGTCTGTATATTCTAAGATCATTAATTTTCTTTTTGTGGGCTTACATGTCAGTGGTAACAAACTATTATAAACTAAACAGGTATGTAAATTTTTTTAAAGCCAAAAACCAAAATTTTCATACATGCAATAAATACAATTGTTTTATCACGCTTAAAAATTTAAAAAAAATTAATTTTTTCAGTTTTTTTTTATCTAGTTTCACTTTTGTGTGTCTTATTTTATCATGGTTATGATTGTAAACGTCTTTTAATTTGGCAAAAATTAAATACTGGGTATATTTTTCTTCGCAGTTTGTTATATCTGAACAGATAGATCATCTCGTAACTTTTCATTTATCTACTTTACGATGTTGTTAAGCCCCTTTCATTTATTATAGTGTTCTTGTAGAAGATATATTTTTCTGAGTTAAATGTTTATAGCTTAATGATGATATTAAAAAGAAAAGTATACTTAAACTGATGGCAAGCAGTGATTTTTTTATTTATTTATATGCTAATTTTCGTTGCTTAACACATAGTACACACCCTCACTCTACCACCGTCTACGCATCGAGTGAACGCTGATAAATGGTGCTAGTAGTTTCTGGTTTATTTCTAAATTATAATACTACATATATTATTAAATCGTATGTAAGTCTTCTTTTAACCAATCAAGTTTTTTCTTTCGTTTTTTTGCGAATTAATCAGGTACGTAATAATTTGAATTAAAATAATTATTATTATTCAATAAGGGTGAGTTCTCATGAAAAAAACCGTGACTACAGCATCTACAAATAGTCCGACTTCAACTCCGATGAAAAAGTAAATGTAAAGTTTTATCACTTTTAGGGTGTTCACTGACAATACTTGGTGGAAGTAGAGTTTCACTTTGTTAAAAATTTCCCAAATTTTAATTAGGTTTACAATTAGCATCATTCGCCACTTATAATCTTATTTGTAAATTCTTTTAATTTTTAATAGTTGCTTACTTATTTCAATTTAAATTTGTATAAATAGCACTGTTTATTTATTTTTCTTATCTTATCAGTTGACAATGCTCGCAATGAGCGAAACCGGTCCTGACCTAATTAATAAAGTGAAATGAAGTACAAAGGAATATCCTGTTTTTATGAATGTAAAGTTTTATATTAAAAAAAGAAGCAAGCATTTTTTTTACAAACATTGGTCAGAGTTTCTCGGTCCTTTTACGACTCCGACTCCGTTAAAAACACAACATCTCTGGTTATAATAAATACTTGATTCCTATAAAATAGTTAACACGAAAAAAGTAATCTTATTCAGAAAATTTCGAGGAATAGAAATCATTGATTTTATTTTCTTTTTCGTAAATTAAAAAAAAAGGTAACGTACATTCACTAGCAATTTTTAAGTTAACATAACTTCCATTATTAAGTACGTAAAAATATACATAAAACAAGCAGCTCTAACTTTCAATGTTAGCAATGATTTTCGACATGAAATTTGATCTGCTATTTTCCATCGCAAGTTTATTCACATATTTAAAATAAATTTTCAAATACAGCTCAAAAGTTTGACTGCAACTATCACGCAGTCTTTTGTCTAAGCTCTGTAAGCTATTATCTGCTTTAAGTTTCTCGAAAGAGCTTTATGATTTTTTAAAGTTGGAATAACAACTGACACCATCGGATAAACTTCTTTAAGAGCATTTCTGTCAATGTTAAACCTTTATGAAATACATTATTTAAAGTACGCCGCAAAGCTTTTTATTCACTTATCTTTAAATCGTATTTCACTTTTAAATTAAAAAGTATGGTATTGCTATTCTATTTGAAAAAATAGATTATATGAAACTAGCATTGTAAGCATTTGAAATATTAAATATGAAGTTTGAATTTACCAAACCTATGTATATGAAAAAAGCTTAAGCATACAGCAACTTAATCGTCTACTGCAGAGATTCTTAATTATGTTTTTAAAGATTTACAAACAGTTCTATCGCTGGAAAATTTTGGAAAACACTGCTTAAATAAATTATTTTGAATTAAAATTTCACTTGAAATCTTAACTCGGGTCAGTAACGTAGTGGTTAACCTCGTTGGCTTTCGTGACAGATCTCACGGGTTCGAGTCTCAGTACGAACATCATTTTTTTTCAATCTGTGTAATCGATTTCTGTTCAAAGGCATGGGTGTCTGTGATATCTGAAAATTCTTTTATTACATTTTCAATCACTAAAAAAGGGTGAACAATAGTGATATTAGTTATATACTAGTTTTGTCATAGCCTTATCATTATACCATTACTCTCTTTTAAAAAAAAGTTGAGCATCTTAGTAACAAGCAGTTTTCGTAGAAAAACTTCTGCTAAAATACCGCCATAAGAAAACCATATACTTCGCATTAGGAGCGGACATGGATTTTTTTTAAATCTGTATACAAATATAAAAAAGTTTTATGTAAAATAAATAATATCAAAATAATAATAATAAACAATAAAATAAAATAATATCAAATATCTATACCAATTTCACTTATTTCATTTCTACCTTAAACCTTCTTCTTTATCGTAGGTACGTATTTTGCATACCAACCCTAGAGTATAGATAATGTTAGCAGCGAATATCATAAAAAGAAATAGATGCTTATCATACGGGATAAAAAAATGAATTAAGGGTGTAGCCGTTCCCTAATAGAGGCTTTCCATGACGCTCCTTTTTAGAAAACTGTGCCAACAAAGAGTGTTTTTACATGTACCTACATGTTTTCAAAATTGTATGGTGTTACAATCCATGGTTAGCGAAATAAGTTTAGTTTGAATGTAAAATGATCCTTATAATTTTTCAAGAAACGATTGCAAGACCAACTTACGCTGTGAGTAGGCGAAGGGTCAAATGTTAACATTATCCATTATCCTTCATCCACAGATTTCTTCCCGTAAAGTGTTGTACGCCGTCATGTCCTCAAATTAAATTGAATAATTACTGAGGTTTATGGTAGTAGACAAAAGGGCGTAGATTAATTGAAACCTGAAGAACCCTTTAGATACGGAACGGTTAGGGACTCGTTGCCGGTTTTTAAATTACCACCTAATCAATTTTCCATTATTAATGAAATTCATCTGCTATTTATAAAGAAGGTCAGCTAGCCCTTTTTCCTTTGAACTGAGGGTGTTTAAGACATTGAAAAGGGCAAGTGAACGTCCGCAGCGGAAAATTTAAGCCTTTTATAGACCATGTACAAGCGCATGACAACCGGTGGTAAAAGAGCACTATTTTTTATGAATTGTTTTCAATTGATTTTGCATTTTCAATTTTATCATACACTTTCTTACATATTATCTCACAACAAATGGTAATAAAATCTAATAATTTTATACTGTATATATATCAATTGGTGTATGTTCGAGTTCTTAATAATAAACTTGTGTTGATTAACTAATGCAATACTATGTATATGGAAAATAGTTAAATGATCAGAATTTAAATCAATTTTTGGTTAAAATCAAAATATGAACGGTCAGAATAAAAATATATACGGTCAGAATATTTTATAACAATTATGGTTAAGTTAGGTTAGGTTTTTTTAAAATTTCATTTTCATTTCATTAAAATTATGACCATTTAATATAAATTCTGACCAATGTAATATAAATTCTGAAAAATACGTGCCATACTATATACCATCATGTCAAATAAAGCTTAACAAGTGTTTATTTAGTTATCGGCAGTGTTTACCATGAGTATTAGTTTTAACTATAATTGTTTTTATTCATGCCAATATCTTAAATCCAATCAACAAAATCAATTTGCACGGAATATGTCGTAAAATGTCTTTTGTTACTCATGGGTATTAGTAGTATGGTTTCGACGAGTGATGTGCTGCTATAAGTTTGCACCGGCTCTGTCGAACCGGTTGCTAAAATAATTTTGGTTCAGGAGCTAATTCTCAATATACGTTTATAAAAACAATTCATGAAATATCTTTAATGCATTTTTACATTCATTCATCGAGGATTATCAATTATTATTATCACATTACATTGATGTAGTCATAATGTCACATACAAATCGCATTAACTAATATTTAAAGCCATAATTTTAATAGGTAACTGTTATTTAATTTCAAAAACGTCTAAACAATCCATTGCACAACCCTACATAGTTACATACAAGTTCATATATTGAGTAACTTAAAAGTAAAAACATGTATACAATTGCCTGAATAAAGGAATTAGCAGGTGCATTACTATACACACTATGGCGGCTTGGTGAACATAAAAAACATTCCATAAATATAATAGAAAATAAAATCAAACAATCTATATCATTAAAGTAATTTATTGTACTTTGAATAAATATATATTTAAATTTGAAAGTGTTTGTCTTATTTTTATTTTTTTTATAAGAATATTTGTCACAGTTTATAATAAATAGCCAATGCGCCATGTATTTTAAGTCACGTCATATAAACTCAATAAGAATATTAAAATTCACACGAGGAGATGATTTATAACAAATATCCTACCTGAAGCCTAATATCTGAAATAAGATGATGGTATCTTTTCATATGTTATGGGGCGCTTATGGAGCAAGCTCCAATCTCCCTTTCATCGTTGGCTGAAATAAACAAATAAGATTGAAAAAATCTTCATTTTAATAATGATCTTCTTAACTCTACGTGATCTCTAGAGTACAGCTCGTACCACAAGGCAACATTCACGACGGAGACGTATTTGAAATTCTGTGATTATTTTATTTTTTAATATGTAATGTAGACAAAGCACAACGGTTCTTGTAGACATGGTATCATTTTTAAATCATGTTTCTACGTGAATACAGAGGTTGTCGACCGCTGCCCTAGGAGAATATTCCGGAGTCCGTTGTTATTTTTTGGACAGAATTTTTGATGATTTTATAATTATCTTTAAGGGTTGTTTTTGGTTGAAGAGTGCTATAACCTGTCTTGACAAGTAAGACGTCCTGGTTCGATTTCTATTGTAAAATTCCTTTGATAAGATTCTGAAAAATATTCTTAAAATAAAATTTCTTTTAATAAAACTCGTCAAATAACGATAAGAAGAAACCAATTAATTTTGTTATATTTATCGCTTCATTATTTCTTTCATTTCTGTAAAAACTCCCACATATTAATTACTCTTATTTAAATTCTACTTTTGAAAAAAATAATTATATTATATCATGTGATATTAAAAATCAATATACAGATAAAGTATACGTTAGTATATCGATGAGTGCAGTGGATGATACTATTAAAAACAAATTTATCAATGGATTAATTCAGTTTCATCATTAATTAAAACTTATAAATTAACACCTCCATGCCCATGATGCAGTCGTAAATAGTTGAGCCATTAAATCATTCAATAGTTCTCGTAATATTGTCAATACGTATTTATCATTTTAGGTATTCTAGCATATATACATTTTTTAAATTATTTTTTAGCTTCTAACTTAGGTTTAAATACTGTCAATAAATAGTGAAACTGAGATGCCACCATGGCAGGGAACGTGACTTTTTAGGATGGCATGTTACGGGTTAATAACAATGAAGAGCATTTAAATAAACAACTTAATATTGTTTTTAAATAATATCGCTTAAGTCAAAACAATACTCCGCATCTCACCTTTTTGTAAAAAAAAACTACTTTTCATTGTATTTAAATAAGAAATACCTTAGTAACCTAATATTTTTTTTTAATTAGGTTTTTAGTTTTTATGCACTCTTTTTTATTCACAATAAATATCTGCAAAACCTTGTAAAGATCTTTACGTCTTTATTAAAGTATATTTGTTTAATTTTTTTTTTTGAATCGTTCAAATTAAGTACATTTTCACAGGTTTTGTCACTAACAACCCGGGTTTCGCCTTTCGGCATCTTCCGGCGCTTCAGGTGCACGGATGAACTTGAACTGACAGTTCTGACAGACTGTCAGTTCAAGTTCATTCAAGTTCGAGTTTCTTTAGAGATCCACGATATAATATTACTACAAAAATAATAATTTACATTACTTACCAAGACTGATTTATTTTTAGGAAAAGAATATTAAAAAAATATATCCTTAAAACGTTTACCAATTACATCCTTGTGAGCTTCACCTAATATCGCACATAAATCTCATTAATCCCTCAAAAATTTATTGCCTTGGCTTTAGGAATATTTATTGAGCTTCCCATTGCTTTGTTTGAGCCTGTCGAAAATAATACAATTTCAAATTTATAAATAAAACAATACCACAAACTTAAATATATTAATTTACCTATATTTGCTATGAATTATTATAATATGAATTCATATCGATAATACACTTTATTCATTACATTTTCCTAAGCACAAGCTAATCACTTTACAAATTGCTTTTCAGTGAGTCTAATACAATGTATAGAACTTTATCAACAAAATCATATAAATTTGTTACCACCTTTCAAGAATTATAACAGCAATGGTCCTAGTGTGAAAGATGAAACAAACCTGCAGCTGATACTGAAGTAAGTGTATTTAGTTGAGATGAACAGTATTCCATATCGGTAAGCAAACTTTCACGTTTTCTGGTTATCAAGGGGTGAATAAAAGTGGCTCATGTTCTTGCTCCAAATTTTAACACCAGCCAACTCATTACTGGATATTACGACTTCGCTTCCAACTCTTCCATCCTTACTATTTAACTAATTAATAATTTAAAAAATGGCATTACAGCTTATAATAGCCAATGCGTTGAATATATAAGACAGGTAAGACACTTGAGATTTACTCGAAGAGAAAAAACATCACAAACATTCGTGTCCAAGATTTCAAACTTTAAATTGAAAAAATCTAGTTACTATGTTATGTATACCCCCCACCTTTCACTGTTAAATATTGAGAAGCTGTGACATGCCATAATTATAACTTATCTTATTTACTTGCACTATTGATTCTCAAATATTATGTAAAGATGAAATACACATCTTAGCTATTATCATAAACACACATCCGCCAATGATTGATAAAGATTTATTAATAAGAATTAGTTTATTAGTTTTACCATAAACAAATGTCCATCAATAATAATTAAATACCAATACTCATTTCTTATTAAAATAAGAAACTATCATTTACAAACACCAACAGTGATCGGTACTGTCAATAAGCTTTCGATGTATATAAACCAAAACTCACTTAGAAGAACAGTAGAACTAACCTAAGGGTCCAGTAGTTTGATTCTGTATTCTGATTTTTAATCAAAGTAAATTATTATAATATTGTTCATATAAACTTATCTTATAATACAAAGTGAAACATTTACGATTAATAAAGTGTTTTATTAAATCCTTAACAACTATTACATTATATTACCGTGACTTGAAACCCATCTGATCGTTTGATTAAAGCTCTTACTACTCGACCACAAAAGTTGATTTTAATCGGTTTAAAGATTATGCAAAAAAAAATCAAGACACTTGAGATTTTTGAAAATTAATGTAAAGAATATTGTAAATTCATCCTATTACATATATTGTTATTGTCCAATGCATAACGAATGGCGTTCGTTTTTCACAAGTATAAAAATAATGACTTGCAAACTGACATTGATCCCAGTCATTATTTACACAATGTATGGATTTTTTACTTTAAAACACTGTACTTTCTTATTTTACTTTGCTGGTTCATGGTGTCCGTGGTGTATTGAAAAAAAAAGAATCTTATAAGCAAAAAATAGTCTGAAAAGAATTAAATGTTCTGTTACAAAATATTGCCTAATTAATTGCAAACAATCTACGTAGTTTTAATTTTCTTTTAAAACAAAACGTCCACTCACTTCCAGTTCTCTGGCAAAATTGTCGCCCCGCGGGAGAAATATTCTTCTTTCCTTTATGTATATTTATTTGTTGGTATAACGTACCTGGCTACTATTTTGAATGCTTTTATTTTGTTTTTACAATGTTCTTTCGTTTTTTTTTCGTTCTGTCTCGTCTTCGATTTTTAAACAGATTTTTTAATTGGACCGACTTGTGCAAGAGAACCCCACTAGCAATTTTCAAAATAATTGACTTTCGCATTTTATATGCACATAAAAATCACGATAGAATTACTTAGTTTAGTTTCTTAGTTTTTTATGTTTTTCTGTTTAACAAAAAGATAAAAGAAAGCATTTGAAACATCTTTCAGTTGGCAACGAAGCTAAATATATGAATACTTTTAACGTACTGGAAAATATGTATTATTTTTGATTGTTAACTATTTTTTGTTTCAAAAAGATGGAAATCATCTTCCAATATATCGTGATATTGACACTATTGATTTATTAACTGATACATATATATACACAATTTGACTTATTATTTGATTTTTCCTCATTGTTAAATAAATGAGCCACTAACATCACTTCATGAAATGATATTAACAGAATTTTATAGTTCGTGTATCATTGATTCTTTTTTATAAAATGTTATATTAAATATGTTTATTAAACTTACTTCATATTTAGTTGCATTACCTTGAATGTTTTAGGTTTCTACAATAATAATATACATTATTTATGAGCCTTCATAGCTGACAGGTTTCATTATAAATATCTTGGCATTACGCTATTTTCTAATTTCATAAGATTCAAATCCCGTGAGAGCCTATTGTACTATAAACATGTGTACAGGTTGGGCTTAAATTTGTATCCATAAATAGTGATGTCTGTAAAGATTTCAAAAAACTCTACAATTTATCCGGCGTGCCCAGTGGCGTAGCAATAAGGGAGGCGGCAAAACGCATCGGGTGACAATTTTTTAAAGGCATTTTTTAATAGAAAATAGAAAATTTCAAACGTAGTAATTGCCAACAGAATCAATATAAGCTTGATTTTCCTTCGCCATGTTTTATTTCTTCTTTTCTGTGCTTTGTAACTAACTGATAAAAAACATTTTTTAGTAAGAAAAATATTCGTTTTTGTATTATAAAAACTTTTAATAATATTTTTTCATATTTTTTTTATAATAATGACACATGAAACACCACCTGTGGCTTGAATTTTTGATACCAAAATAAAAAAAAAATATATGAAAAATTCAAGAAAACGATATTTTAATGTATTTAACACTTCCCTTACGGTGCTAAAAATACTTTTGATATGTTGCTGGCCTTTAAAGGACCAAGTGAAAAACATTTTTTTTTTAATATACGTACTGGATTTTTACCGTCCGTCAAAGGGCGGTAAATGTTAAAACAAGGGCCAGCAACATACCAGAAGTATTTTTAGCACCGTAGAGGAAATATATAAGTTAAGTATATGCACTTAAAAAAAGGCAGCCCCTGTTGCAATTAAACATCCTTTGCTTTATAATAGTTTACGGTTAAAACAATACCCTCAATCCACCACTTATGTAAATTTTCAAATTATTTTTGCAGAGAAAATGGGGGATGCTAAAATCAAGGGCCGCCCCACGTAGAATACTCTTTTGCTATGCCAATGGAGGTACTAAAATTAACTCCACATTTGCAAACCACCCATCATTACTAACTATTGCACCCACTGTACTTGTAACAATAATAATATTACGAAACACATCTTCTTTACAATAAAATACTCAAATACATGACTCATAGTCATGTGGAATCGCTTTAAAAAAGATGGTGTTGAATTTCTTAGTTTACGAAAAATTACAGAATGTGTGATTCACCAAAGTATTATATCAACCAAACAGCCTTGTATGAGTTTTTTTTTAAATCTTTATTTTTAAGCCTTGTCATCTTTATCCAAAACTTCCTTTGATCGATTATCGTTCTCACGATCAAAAAACTGTCACATAAACATAGACAAAAAAAATTACTCGGCTACAGATACCACAGATTAACTTTATTTTGATGTAAAATAATCACACTTTATCATTTACAAAAGGTTCATTTCTATTTTGATATTAACGTTAGAGAAAATATTCGTTTCGTATAATTGAATAACGGAATGTATGTAGTCGTTTGTTATACTAGGACTAGACACGTACTTTTAGCATTTTTCGATAGATGCTAATATTCGTAATAGACGCTAATAAATGAGAAACTGGTAAAATATGCGAATATATGCTAAAATTACAAAGAAATGTATAATAAGTTATTTTTAAGATAAAAGTTACCATAATTAAAATTAAAATAATAAAAGATTTTTAGTACTTTTTCCACTTAAAATTTATTTGATCAGGACCGGTTTCGCTCCTCGCGAGCATTATCAACTGATAAGAAAAAATCATCAATATAAGTGACAAATGATAACAATTATAAACACAATTAAAATGTAGTTTCATTTTGTTTAAAATTTTCCCAAAATTTGAATTGTGTTTATAATTGATATCATTTGTCACTTATATTTATTGATGATTTTTTTAATTGTATGTTATAGGTGTTAAGCATTTTTATTGTGTAATTATAATGTAATTTGTAAATCCATTTCATTGTTAGTAGTTGCTGACACCTTTTTATTTCAATTTAACTTGTATAAATAGCACTGTTTAATTTATTTTTCTTATTAGTTGATAATGCTCGCGAGGAGCGAAACCGGTCCTGATCAAATAAATTTTAAGTGGAAAAAGTACTAAAAATGTTTTATTATAATGCCATTCCACCATGTTTTGACAGTGAACACCTTAAAAGTGAAAAGTTACCATAATTAAGAAACTTAATTTTTGGAATGATATGAGCTTTTATTCGAGAAACTATTCAATATTACAAAAAGTGGATCTACCCAGATATATTACAATTATTGATGTCGACAAAAATTCAACTCTGTATTTTGCATTGGTCTGCTTCATAGATTCCCAAACATAATTCACCCACTATATCCTTTTCAGAAGAAAGGGAGACAAGGCCCTCCTGGACTTTTTTGAAATTAAATAAAACATAAAATCAACGCAATAAGAAGAGAAATTTGTAAAAGGTGCGTAATTCATCATCATCTTATTTTATGTGACTGAAACCATACTTGTCAATGTTTCTTTGTTTTAAAAATCGATTTTTGACCGTTTGAGAATATTTTCTTATTTTAAAGGTCCTAAGTGAGTCGCCTTCAGGGTCAGAATGACTTCCTTGGTTTCTTTCAGTTCCTCCAGGGGGTCCGATGGGTCCACTCGGTCTATCTAAAGCACATGACACGCACGCCCACACATACACACACATTCTCTTTTTCTAACAGCACATGCTTGTTTGTTTTTTTATACAGTTGATTGTTTTTGATTGGTGAAAATTTTTTAAGTTTTTCAATAAAATCTGTATAAGGTAGATTTTATTCATTCAATATAAATAAAGTTTTAAAATCTATGGTACTTTGTACATTTCAGAATGCAATAAAAAAAGTTAATAATCTTTTGAGATCTTCACTCTATTTAATAACACGTGTGACAGATACTTGTTTGCAAAAATAACCAAACAATTACTGACCCAATGTATTATTTTTCGACGGAAATTGTTTCATCGGCAAAATCAAACGAATCTATCAAATGATATGTAATAAAAATAACATATATTTAAAATAAAATTTTGCACTATTTAACTTTAGAAGGCATGAGTTTTGAATGACACAGTGCTTATGCATAGAAATATTAGATTAAATATTTTTTCGAATAAGAAATACTGCGGTCTCGGGAAGCGGGAATTTTCCAGGACATGACGATTTTATGTCTCGTGTTCCGGGACATGTAATAATCCAAATATTCAGAATCTTCTGTTATTGCCAATGTTAAGCTTATTCACAATTATTATGTTAAAATAAATCTATCTCTATTGTGAATCAATTCCGTTTGATTGAATACGTTGAAAATGCTTTGGGTGGGCAAGCTTTGTATTCCTTGCCAGTACTTTGAATAACCCACTCACTTGACTAATTCAAATACTTCCTGCTGTATTATTGAACTGAACATCTCTCTTAACAAACAATAATTTTGATATCATAAAAATTCTGTTTAAATCAAGTAGTTTACATAAAATGACAATAATAAACGTACCTATGCTGGAAAAATTACCAGTATATTAAAAAAAAGTGTGATTTTTTATGCGTAAGCCATTAAAAAAAATTCGACTTTTCACCGTTCGTGTTACATAACATAACCTCATATTACGAACATTTTACGGCTATTTGATCGAAATATGGGGAATAAAAAACATTTGCATAATCATAAAAATCGACCATAAAAAATACCAATAAAATTTACAATGAAACCGCGTACCTAAAAATGTATCATATTTCTTCAGACTTGCTGCGCCAGCATTATGGTCTGGAATTTAACGATTTTTTTAACAATCGACCCTATACTTAAAATTTAAATTTATTTGGATAGAAATTCACTCGTATAATTTTCACACGTCTCCCAACAGACGCGTAATAGATTTTTAATACAAATATCTATTTTGAAAGAATTTTACCGGCTATTTAAAAAATATTAATTTTCAAACTTAATAAGACAATGAATAAATAATATTTTTAATAGCCAGGGGTAGACTGAAGGGGGCTCGAGCCCATTGTTAAATTGTACTAAGGCCGGCGAGCCCTTTGTTAGCTTAAGAGAAAACAATATTTTCAGATCAAATTAGTATATAACTGCAATTTCTGACTTACATATTATCTACGATAGCTTCAGTATACTCAGTAGTACATTTTTTACGGTAAATTGTTTATTGTTAAATATTATAAGTGTATTAAGCAGGGCTGTGGAGTCGGAGTCGGAGTCGGGGAGTCACGGTATTTTGGCCGGAGTCGGAGTTGGAGTCGGAGTCGT
This sequence comes from Himalopsyche anomala, assembly GCA_031772345.1. NCBI lineage: Eukaryota > Metazoa > Arthropoda > Insecta > Trichoptera > Rhyacophilidae > Himalopsyche > Himalopsyche anomala. The sequence continues at coordinate 28,514,554 of CM062827.1, forward strand.
GAAAAATGAGCGACTCGATTTTTTTTTTTTAATATATTTAATGATGTATATTTAAACAAAATAGTACAAAGTGTTAACATTTCATGCTTGGCTAACTAAAGATGATCTGATGGTATACATATAGATAAATTATTGAAAAAATTCCTCGGAGTCGGAGTCGTCTTTTTTTCACGCGACTCCACAGCTCTGGTATTAAGTAACAATAGATTGCTTATTTAAGTATGGCATATAATTGCATAGGAGTGATAAAAATATTCACTCCTTCCCAAGAATACCAATAATTGCCTTGAGAATAATCGAGCCCCTTGTTAATGTATTGGAAGCCCACCGCCGTTAATAGCCGGTGTTAATCAATGCTATTATATCTTTGTTTACTTGGTTTCGTAATCAAGAGCTTGGAATCTCAAATAGGAACATTCGATTAAAATCATTTTTTGGATTTCTATCCTTTGTGATTTATGTGATATTTAAGCACTTATCCCACATCTCATATATATACGATCCGATTCGAGTCTACGTAGATGGAACGATAACCTTAATACAAGCCTTTCTTTTTTATATTTCTCTGAATTACAAATAATTACCTTTGAATAATTTCAATAGTTAAACGGTATATATTGTGGGCTATGTTCCGATTTTTCAACAAAGGTTTTCATATACGATCAACTCTTTTTTTTACACGATAAATACGTTCCACAGAAAACCGTGTAAAAAAGAGATAGAATACATAAAAAAACGTTGAAGATAGGTTCCCTGAATTTTGAAAAATCGTGTTATTTAAAAAAAAACAACATTGCGGTATATAAAATCGTTTAAAAAAGTAATAATGAAGACTAAATAAGTTAATGAAACAAAATGTTATTCATAATTTGTATTTTAATAATGACAAAATAATACTTTTCATCACTACTTGATTATATATGGGGACTTTTATGAGGGACTGGACATAAATCGTTTTCTTCGCTAAAAAAAATCTGACACGAATAATGTGTTTGGACCTAATGAAGCATTGTTTTGTTATTACTGTATTGTGTTGAATTTATTGTTATTATGAAGTCCGTTATTCGCTACTGTGTTTTTTGTGTCCTTTGAATCGTAAAAGAAAATATAGTATTTTGTTATTTACAGTGGACCGTGTTATTTAAAATCGTGTGAAAAAAGAGTTAAGTTTACAGTAAAGATGGAAAAATTTGGATAAATAGACTGGATAAAGTCATTAGAACGTTGCCTTGTTTTCAAAAATAAAGTAATGTATCGAGGATCATAGAAATCTACTCGCTTGTATACATTTTGGTTTTAAATAATTTATCTCGAATCTACGACAATATCTTACGTAACAACTTGCAGTGGTGTTAAGTTTAAATAATAAATAATCTCAAATGATCAAAAAATATTTTTTATCGTTACGTAAATTGTGCGAGTTGGATCAGTTGGAATACTCAACTGATCTTCAGTTATGTTAAAGGGAAAAGGCGTCGATTTAAACTTACAAGCACAATAGGCGTGTGATAAAACCGTGAGGGATAATCAACCACGTACCTTTCGATGTAGGGCATGTATGATCAGACTGTATTTTTGCAGTCGTTACAAACCATACCAATTTTGTGTAATTGACAATTACAAGCAAAGTTTTTTTTTTTATTTTTCATACAATTCAATCTCTTGACGAAAATGAAAGTGTTATCATCTTCTTAACTTACTTTTATGTTTTACCTGGCCAGTGGAAGAAAAGAAACGTAAATGATTGTCATAAGCGACAGCATACTATAATATGTTGCCACTGCTTTGGCAGAAGTTGGTAAGTAACAGATTGATAGTTATGTCTAAACAGCAAATGAAATATTTTAGCTTTTAGGATCAAACTTCTAGCATCAATATTTTATGTTACATAGATAATTATAATTTAAAAATATAGATGCATTAATACTGATCTGACATAAATAAGAGAACAAACTTATGTTATCGATACACCAACTGAGTTATTCCAGACAAAGAATTGATATCAAAGAATGTCATTGTATACTTAACACATTGTATTCAAATTTGAATCGTTTAAATTATGTACATTCGCACAAATTTTGTCACTAACGACCGGGGTTTTGCTTTTCGACATCTCCAGGCGTTCAAGTGCACAGATTAACTTGAACTGACGCTTAGTAAATGAATGGTTCGTGTTTATATAAGAAATAAATGTATCATTCAGTTTAAAGCTATTGCTGGCGAAAAGGATTAGCCCATGGGAATGCCCACAAATTTGAATGGTGAGTAGTTTTAAGAATTATATTTAATTTGTTTGTTGGATTGTTTGGATTGGATTGTGTTGGATTGTTTTCAGTTTCATTTTCTAGAACGATGACGATTTGAGTGATATTTACAATAATAGGCCGACATTGCCTACCGACGAATAGAATGTTTTTTTTGTAAGATCTTCTTAAATAAATGATCTTCAGAAAGTACGTTTACTTTAATCTTTTATATAAGTATATAATTATTTAATAAAGCTTTGTCTAAGAAGTTTTTAAAATAAAATCACTATCACGCCAACGGAAGTTTAACCAACGATGTATATTTCACCGAATATTAATTCCATACTTTTGCTAAACTTTTTCTGAAAAACTGAAATTATCTTGATAGTGGAAATATTTAAAATTAGTTTTTTGATTAAGTAATTAAATATTTTCTGAACATTATTAAATTTAGGTTTGTCTTTTAAAACTCTACAGCGTTTAAATGCCTGTTCTATTTACTTAACTCAAATAGAGCTTAAAGCTAATAAGATTATACTTTCGATTTTGAATAACCAAATTAATTACAAATGGCAGATTTTATATATAATACAAAAACTTTAAGACTTTTATCGTATTTTTGCATTATGAAGAACTTTATTTCCATTTAAAATGATTTTCATTGGTTTAGTAATAGTTTTTTTTCGGTTTATAAATTTCTTTTTTAAATTTGTAAGATTTTAAAAATCATACACACCCTAAAACAATATTGTTTTCCCGGCATAGATTAATTACTTTTTTATGTTTTTCATGATACAATTATACTCATAAGCAGATATTTTTTCCATATATTCCGTTAATAAAGCAACGGTATAAGACAGTAAAGAAGGCAAGGCAATTTATCACCAAATATGGTTATACCTAGTAAATAGCGAAGAAGAGTAATCATCTATTATATTATTACTAATCGGTGAAGTCAATTCACTCATTAATCAAAATTACAAAGTTGTTTATACGAGATTTAAATTGTTTTTACATTAAAATAAAAAAAAAGCAACCTTTTCCTCGATTAATAACTGTAAAGCCAGATTCTTCTCTTTAAATTTGAGTTTGCAAATGTTATCATATAATATAATCTAAAATTGATTTCTGTAAATCCTTGGAGTAAAAATATTATAAAAATTAAAAAAAGAAACAATGAATCGTAAAACTTCATTACAATTTTATGAGGTTATTTCTCCCAAACTATTTAAGGGAAATAACTTTTTTTTATGTCTTTTTAATGATATTGTTATGGCAACACAAAAAAAACAACTGTGAATGATTGGAGAAAAAGTAAAAATTAAAACAAAAACCATCATGCCATGTCGTTAATTACAAATATTTTTTAATTTATTGTACTAATTACGCTGAAATTAGATATAATATTTAAAATATGGTTTATACATAGCAACCTCTGGATATAACAACTAAAGTAACTCAAGCATATATAATACTAATAAATAAGAAAATCACAAATTTGGGCCCTCTAGGGGTGAAATGAGCCAACTAATAATATGATAAAATTTCTTCTTCGACCTTTAAGTACAATTGCGTCTTTACTTGGTGTTTTGGTGGATTGTATATTTTTATTTTACGTAGATAACACTATTGCAATGTGTATTAACTGAGGTTACTTCACTTTTACGATACTTTAAGACGTTCAGAATATTACAACGCATCTAACTTTTTTTCTTAAATACCACTTGGCTCACTTCACCTCTTTGATAATCAGAGAAGGTCCTGCTTTTTTTTAATAGAACTATTGAATATGTTATGATTCATTATTTCATTACTTCTGTTAAAATACTACACTTTGTGTGTTGGATTTGTTGTACTTTTCGTTATCTATTTTGCTCTAAAGCACTATTTTTAATTACAATTAAAAGGTGTGCCAAATTTCTGTTCATCACTGGCTTAGGACAAGATACACAAGAGTGTGAGTGCGACATTGTTGTATATGTGAGGGTCGTATTATACGGGCGTTATCTAAGCTCCAAAAAGCACAAACGTCAAAAATATTTCACATTCGTTCCAATCAATGAGAGCGCTATTCCGGGGCTCACGTTACGTCATACAGACTCCAATTATTGCACGTCACTGGGGTATTGGACACGCAAACCCGTTGCGTAGCGGTCACGGAGCTACACCGTCGCGCAATAGCTTAATTTTGAAACCAATTAAATTATCGTAACTTTAATAATACGCGTCATAATAACTAGATCAGAGCAGGTGTTATTTAACAAATTAAATATGCATTGTCGATTTAAACTTTTTAAAATCATATCTTCTCACATTAAGTCGTACAACTGTACACGGATCACTAATGTACCATTTTAAACAGGGCTGCCAGAAGTCCCGACTCAATCCGGACTGTTCCGAGTTCAACTGATAAATCCTGAAGTCCTACTCAATGATGTAGCGAAAGTACAATTCGACTATGGAAAGAAAAAGGACGTAGCCCACAGCGTTTTCAAAACAGCTTTTATTCGATAATCACAATGTATAAAACTTAAAACACGTTCTATCAAAAGGATATTAGCTGAAAATGCCGAAGAAGTATTTTGATTTTTTAAGTTTAAAAAAAAGGCCTGCAAAAATTTCGATTGTGAAAAATACTTTAAAAAATGTTTTTTTTAATTCAAATTAATATAAGATAAGATAAATTCAATTAAGAACCAGTGTAGCTGTCTCCGTGCACTTCAAGTGTGCATTTTCCTTTGGCCCAAAATTATCATAAAACGTTTTTCGTGTCTCCTATAAAATTTGTTATGTGTGGGTTACGTCCTTTTTCCTTTCCACAGTCGATATATTGGGGATAAGAAGTCGCCCTTCCCCCCTCCCTTCCCCTTGATGACTGTAATATATCTTTATATAAAGGCAAAAAATATATAATAATCCGCTAGATTATATTTTATCTAGCGGATTATTAAGCGCACGTATTTTGCTTATTTTAAAATAAGTTTTTATTTTTTTTCTTACAAACTAACCCTCCCACCCCTCCCACTCCTACTTGGAAGAAGAGATACGTGCCTGCTTGAGTTTTTTTTTAAGAAGTTAAAAAGAATGAATTGAATTTACATACAAAAATTTAAGCAAAAATGGAGAGCATAATGTTCAATAGATTCGGTGGTAACATTGTTTTAAACTCATTTTTTACACAGAATCAAATGATAACTTCGTTATTCCGTTAATTGTGCTACAAATTGTATCAAGTCTTTTGCTTTTTTGAGAAACATTTTCAAAGTTATTATCGTAAGGCTTTTTATTATTAATAATAATCAATCATTTTTCTTTACTAAAACAATTGAGGATGATTTTTTTCTTACTGGACCCAAGAAGGGGACTAAACACAAACAATAATAGTACTAATTACAATAGTTTAAAAAGAAGCCAAAATCTTCGAAAAATATAATACTTTTAATAAAACTGTTTTTATTGCATAGTTTCAAAATGGTATATCTTTGGTCTTATCAAAACATTATAAAAGTTATCTTTTGATTATTTTTACTGATTAAAAACATATATTAATTATAACTCAATTGAAATAAATTAATAACTTCTTACGTAATTCAATACATTTATTGACCTTTCGAAATAATTAAAGTCCCGATCTGCTATTTTGTAAAACGGGCAACCCTAATCTCATCACATGCTTCACTTAAAAATATATCGCTGTTAGCCAAATATTTAACATATCTCTTCGGAGGGGGCATGTAATAAAAGATGGTGTTAATTAATTAAGAAAAGAGTTTTAGTCTTTTAAAATATTAACACGGCGTACCTATACATGAATAAAAATTCATAAACCGTTAAAAAATCAGTAAATTAACCTTATTCATGGATTTAGTTTGATTCTAAGACCAACAGTCTTCTTTTGTCTTCAATCAAAAATCATTGTCACAAAAGAAACATTCATAATATCTGTAAGCGCTTTTCAATCAATATTTACGATTATACCCTAGTCAAAAATTACATCGTAAGAACGCTAAATGCCACCGATAATTATTACTTATTACATTTTGAAACTAGATAATATTCTTTTCTGATTCTCCAATAAAAAGAAGAATAAACAAAAGATCCGTAATGGTACCATAAACAAACTAACCACAGGATGTCAACCAGCTATCTAATGACAGTTCAATTATCGAACATTATTAAATAAATATTCATTTTTAAATATCGAATTTCCACTTAATCTAATTTTGATTATAATTTCTTGGGACGCCATCTCTGTCCCGTGGGATCAAACAGTGAGATAAAATAACCTCAAAAGACCTTGAAAAAGTTAAGTGACGTAAATTGAAAATTAAATATTTACCCCGTTGAGTTCGGTCTGAAAACAATGCAATCAGGAGAGTGCAGAATTTTCTATTTCGCTTGTAAAAATAATGTAGGTTTTTATATCAATTCAATGTTTGTCTCGTTTATTTCTATGAATAATAATCACATATAATACGTCGAACACACACATACAAATTAAAATTTCATATTTCACCCATTGAAGATTAAGACAAGATTGTCAGGAAGCAGTTTTAATTAAATTAGGTATAGTATCAATATCTATAGAAAACGTTTAATTGTTTCCATAATATATAGCAGGGGTGATCACACTTTTTTGCTAGGGGTGACAAGTTGATAAAATTATTGATGACGATCGACTGATATCGCTTGTAGTTATATCATGTGAGAACAATGAAAACCCATTTTATATGACACCGATCGACGAATTGACCATCTCTAGTTATATAAAGAAAAAATGTGTTGTCATTAGAGTTCGTTGTATTGTTTTACATATTATAACAATTACAAATATAAATATTTAGGATTGCATTCATAAAAACTGACAGTTGACAATGCTCGCAATGAGCGAAACCGGTCCTGACCTATTAAATAAAGTGGAATGAAGTACAAAGGAATATTGTGTTTTTATTAATATAATACCTTTCCACCAAATATTGACAGTGAAAATCCTATAAGCATTGCAGCGAATTTCTAATGCATTGGGTATATATTTTTTATTGATTGAATTGATATTTACTTAGTAGAACTTCATTATAATATATTAAAACATTTTTCAGTATTTATTTAGTTTTCCCCAGGAAAAAAATAAATTGTAAAAAAAAATATATTGTTATTAAAATGTCATCGGCTTCCGATACGAATCTCATGGATTCGAGCCCCAGTACGAACTGCATTTTTTCAATTGATTTATCGATTTCTGTTAGAATGTATGGGTTTTTGTGAAGTCCTAAAATTCTTTTCCTACCGTACCAATTACAAAATTAACGGGACCTCGCGAGAGCGGTTAGTTAACCACTAGTTCTGTCCTGCCGACTACGTGCCAAGTGGTCAACGTGGTTGGCTTCGGCTACGGTGGTCATGGGTTCGTATCCTCAAGCGGACAGTTTTTATAAAATGATTTATAGATTTCAGTCTGAAGGCATGGATGTGTCTTAATGGTTTCAAATTGTCTTTTACTCTTCCTATCCTCAAAAAAGGGCGTAACGATAACTATTAGCTAACCACTAGTCCTGTCCAAGCCCTACCTATTTTTGCGCAACTGAGTAACAAGCAGTTCTTGTACAAAATCTTCTGTTGAGATAGCTCCATTAAGAGGCCATATGGTCTCTATTAGGAGCGGACATGGATTAAAAATAAAGTTTTGTCCTTGCCCTACATCTCTATCCTTACTCTTTTTGGCTTTGAGACGTTCAGTAACTAAGTAACAAGCAGTTTTTGTAGAAAAAAATATGTTGAAATAAATAGGAGACCATATTCTTAAAATTTGGGAGCGAACATGGATTAAAAAATAAATTCTACAATAATATATAGAATTCGGAATCTCGTAAGAACACTCACAAGAAGAACTCACAATTTATAATAGCTTATATCAATCGTGATCATAAAGAATCACAATTAATATAAATGAGCAAGATGAGAAAAAAAATTGGTTGTGACTTTGTAGTATTAAATTTTGTATCCAAGACTAAATCTATCACCGTAGGCACAGAGACATTTACTTACCAATATTAATCTTTTACATTTATTTTCTATTAATAGAATCTAAAAATCTATTTTTGTTTTTCGCATAGAATAATTAAATAATAATAAAAAATATTTGGCATTACGTGGCAGCGGAAAGCAAAAATATCTTTTCTAAAAATGATGAACTTTTAATTAGAACATTTTCCCAAAAGTTAATTTAATTTTAACGAAGCGATATTATGTAATCATTTTTTGTATTGCATTAATACATAATATTTTCATTCGCTCAACTTAAAAATACTTTAGCAGCAACACAAAAAAAATGTTTATGAATTATGACCCTCATAATTATTTGCTTTCCATCGTTGCTATTTATAAACTATATTTAATTATATACATAAATCAAAAACCAGCGATTTTGAAACTCTTTAAATAAATTTAATTTTTGTATGTAAATTATCCTGATAAATTACGCCGAATGTATTTATATCTGAGCTCTTAAAATCAGATTATAAGTATAATAAATCATCATGAAATAATATCCTTTTAGACAGGCGAAGGACTTTTATAAAGTAGAATAACTTGTGAATATTATGAAGGTATGACTTGAACGATGTAGTAAACATTAGTATCAATTAAGCCGCATAGCACGCCCATACAGTCCGTCCCGACACCAACCCAGTTGGCTGTGCTGACATTATCTCAATAAAGGCAAATCTTGAAACATTTTCAAAATGTAAACGTACTGAAGGTGGGGTGAAAAACAAAGTGGAGGTTCAACAAACTTACAATCATCTGATACAATACTAGAATATTACTACAAAACCAATTTAATAACAAAACATTTACGGTGTCCTATGAAGAGCGAGCGCGAGATATTTACATTTTTTTTTAATTATTGTTCACTGTCGTATTAATAATTTTCAAACAATATCAACATATTTATTACGATGTGGAATACGCCCTTTAAGAATGATTTAATACATTATCGACTGGTGGTGGGCTTAAAGTGCAGTACTTTAGCGAGCTTTGTGTAATAAAATTAACTTAAAGATTTAAAAATACGGCTCAGTGAAGCGACGCAGGAAATTTCTACATATATTTAATCTTAGAAAAGAGTAGTTGGTAATTAACCGACGCCCCAAACACTGGTAGGTTTAATTTGACATAATTTTAAATTATAGGGACCTATCATGGATATAAACGTTGCTCTTAGAAATAATGTACGAATGTATTTTTCATTTATTTCATTTGATATTGCGGCAAGGGTGTAGTGATTTATTCGAGTAATAATCACCCCTAATAACACGTTTTCTCTGCAAAATAACAACGAATAAACTGTGAAAACTTAAAGAATTATACTATCGATAGTATATAAAAAAAAACAAGCTAAACCGCAGTGGATTGACGAAATATTAAAAATGTCCTCACTACTAATTACTAACATACTGGTGAAATGATAATCATAAATCAATGATTTATGAACCCATGGATAAGGGAATTTTGCAGTACTTTTATTGAAACGTCTACAAGATAAAATATTTACAGCGATATTTCAAACAAAATATTATTGGAAACCTTTTAAATGCACTGTTTTCAAATAACTTTTTCCGATTTATACAATCTCAATAAATTATTTTCACATTTTTTTATTAAGATTAGGTTACAAAAAATGTATGAAATTACCAAAATCAATAACAGAATAATATTTTACTTTGTATCAGTGTACTTATGTTATTTCATTTGCTTAACATTTTATTTATATTGTAAAAAATATTCAATAAGAATCTTTTATATATCGTATAATAATGTTTAAAAAATGCATTAAGTTATTGATTTGTTAGTAGTAATTCAAACACATTTTATATAGTATAGTATGTACAGAAGAACAATAGAAAAAGAATGAAACGATTTATTTTTTTTAACTAACCCAAAAAAAACATTTCAGTGAAGTTATGTGTTTAGTGGAAACCATAATTCTGCTCATTGTTTTTCATTTATCGAACAGTTATTTCGAAAACTATTAAAAGAATTGTTTGGGCGTACGAAGAAAAACAACTTGCATTTTTTGCTATAATTCAATCAAAATAACATTTTCAAGAATTTTTGATGTTTGGTGAATATCAAAATACATTATGATTGTTTAAACATATAAAAAAACGCCTTCAAAGATATTTTTTCTACTGGTACATTTTATTGCTAATTTGGTATAATAAATACAAAAATGATAGTGTGTTTTTATATATAAACATATCTGACATTAATAATCATTTTACTAATATGTATACGGTAATAAATGATAAAGTATTAATTTTAAAATAAACTGTTAATATTTTAAGTCATGTTTAACTTACCACAAATATGTATATTCCACTTTATGTAAATCCCTTTTGCTAACTATTTTTATCTTTCCGAACATTACTGTCGCATATCAATTCAATATCGGAATCACTAGATCTCAATATCATCCTAAGTTCATCAACATAGCTTATACATTATAAATAAAATATTAAAAAATGTTTTCTTTGAGCTGAAATTATTTTTTAGGAATAATATTGTAACACATTTCTTCGGTTGAAATCGAATTGTTTTTTAGGTGTCAGTGTTTAACGCATCACCCGCGAGTTTTCCGTCCGCGAAAACGACGGTAAGTTAAACACGTAGATTCACGAAACCGTGTTGTCCGCTATCTACACTGACGTATGACGCCGACGAAAGCCCGCTTACCACTGGACGTAGTTCGCGAGTACACTCTACGTTGATAAGGTAGACGGCGCGATTCTGCGCAAATCTCCGTATGCAATAATGCTATACTAATTTACACATGTTGGGCGCGAGGTGGGCCATTGTTAAAAATTCCCCGGCTTAATTTTGCCGGCCAAATTGGGATTAATAGGTGTAACGGCTTTGCCCGAAATGTACCCGCTTTCCAAATTACTCGACAGGTCAAAACTTTTGAAATGCGAGCTTCTCTCTAAATTTAATGACAAACTCTCATTGGTCCATTAAAAAATACTTTATATAACCTTTAATTCACCTTCGCGTACCTCGTTAGTCTGTTATATACATTTTAAAATAATTTAATTTTTATCAGGACATATGTATTTTGTCATTTGATATTCGTAACAGTATATTTATTGTAAACAATATTCAAAAGCAGACATTAACTATATCATATAAAGGTAAAGTAACGTTGTAAGCTTCTGTGCGAGAACACAATATAAGTCATGGATGTTTGTCATTGGCGGATCCAGAAATTGTCCAAGGAGGGGGCCATTCAATTTGAAAATAAAGATGATACATAAATAATACATTAAAAAATAGATGATTTAAAAATAATATATCTCTATAAAAAAAGTCAATAAATAATTTAGTATGTATTCTATAAAACATAGTAATTTAAACAATTAAAGAGGCCATTTCACAATTAAGTTTTAATAAATCCTGGAAAGAATGGAAAAAAAATCTCACCAGGAGGGGGCCATGGCCCCCATGGCCACCCCCTTGGATCCGTCAATGATGTTTGTGTTGCAGTGGCAGATTACGCACTTGGGAGGTCTCAGGTGCAATCAAATTTGGAGTCCCTTTTCGAATAACATAAAAGCGTTGCAAAACTCTACGTAAAGTAATAAAAAATCTTCAAAACTAAAAGATGTTTTATGATACATATATGAATTTTTGAGGCCTCTAAGATTTGGAAGTCCCAAGCGCGCGCCTCCTGCTCTTATAGGGTAATCCGCCACTGTTGTGATATCTAAAAATTCTATCCCACCATTCCAATTCTAAATTGACGGGATGTAGCGAGAGTGATTAGCCTACCATTAGTCATGTCCTAGCCTCTTCAAAAAAAGAAAGTTTGGGCATCCGAGTAACAAGCAGTTTTCGTAGAAAAACTTCTGCTGACCTCTATAAGACGGCCATTTGCTATACGCTTGGAGCGGACATGGATTAGAAAAAAACTTTAGTAAGAATATTCACAAGAAGTGAATTCCGGCACTTTTTGTTTAAAAAAAAGCACTGGATATAAATGAACAACGAATAATACGACGACGCACTTAGACTTACTCTAATATCATTTTTTACTCACATCATCATTTTGTATAAAATACATCTACATATTAAATGGGTTATAATTATTGTCGTCTCGTGATATAATAGCATGCGATATCTGTCGATTGACATCAATAATTTTATCAAAAGAATAGGAAAACACTCCATGTAATCTATAAAAAATGAAAACATTGTGTAAGAAAAAAACGTTTTATCGTTCAATTAAAAATCTCCTTGGCAATCGGTTTTCTCACCGTCTGAATGAAAGCCAATTGCTGGACAATAGATAAAGCATTTCAAAAAATGGTTAGGACAGCTAGAGTCCAACGAAAGCTTGCGTTAGCAGTTGACTGATGAAGGAAACAACCGTTGATCGAAAAGAAAAATGCGATCGATAAAATATAGTTGTGGAATAAAAAAATATTATTACAAAACTATGCACGAATTTGAATATAAAATTAATTCGTAGGTATAAGATATGAAAACATATCATGGTTTTAATATTATTTTTATATTCTATATAAATAAAACATTTAACATCAGACTGATTAAAAATAAATCCAAATAGGGTTATTTTTACAAAATTTAAAATATTTTTTTTATAAAATCTGACAAGAATTTATAGATAATTAAAGAAACCACAAATTAATTGAATTAGGTTGCCTATAGTTAAAATATAACAATTCTCTGTAATCTAAAAATAAACTAATGAAAGAAAATTACGAGTGGGAAAAATATATAGAACTTAAATAATGATACTTAACATTTATTAAAAAAATAGATTTTTTTTACATTATGCATAAGAGCCACTTAAATAGTATCTTTAACAATTTATCTTATTTTAATTAACAATGAATCTAAGCAGCACATAGGAAAAGTGGTTATTAAGAAAAAAATATTTTCATCGATTTAATGTTTGCTGGTAAATAAATATGCAGAGGGGAAATAAATTAAAAGGGTATTATAATATTGGAAAATGTTATTTTTTCTTTTAAAAAGATTGAATAGGCATTTTTTTTATTTTACTACGTTATTTAAGATTTATTATTTAAATGCAGGATTTGAAAAAAAATGTTATATCGAATGAATGGTTATTAATTAAGTAACCAATGCTTTCTGAATGAAGATAATTTGTCTCCTTCGCCACAGAATTGGAATTTAAAACAATAACATTCAACTGTTTTTATTTTGTAACTTTAAAAAAAGTGAAATATATACAGATACATAAATTGTGTGTTCTTGGTGGCTTGATGGCTTTAACTTTTTATCCATAAATTTAAATGTTTTTTTTTATTGAATGATAAGTTTCAAATTGTAAGAAAATGAAAGCTGTTACATATTATATATATATTTGTTATTTTTGTGGAGATTTTTTTAAAATCCGTGTTATTAGCTTTATGATGATTATAAAAATATAGCATGATTTTTTTACAAATTCAATAATTTTATCAACTAATCAGGACCGGTCTAGCTCATCATAATAATTCTTAGCTGAAGCATTCGAGTAATAGAAAAAAATATTGCTAGCTAGATAGACTCTTGGTTATGCAGCCATTGGTCAAAGCATTCCTAATAATACTATACAATTAACCAAATTATGTAAATGGTGAATAGAGTTACATACACAGTTCTCTGTGTACATTCTTTTCATAGACTAGTTCAGGGGTCGGAAGTTTGTCAAGTGAAAAGAGCCAAATTGTCATGGAAACAGGATAACAAAGGTACCAGAGAGCCGCATATATGTAGTATATGCATATACATGTATAAGGATATGGATTTTTAGGGAAAAAAATTGTCTCTCTAAGTTTGATTTTTTATTATTTGCGATATTGACCAATGCGGTCTCATGTGCGGACGGGCTAAGGGTGGTAGAGAATATGCCGTACGAGTCGAAGTTTGTTCGGCAGCTCTATCTCATAAATTCATAAGTTTTAAGGCTGCTTGTGATGAGGTGAAGTTGGAGTTTATGTCCGAAGAGCCGCAAACATCTATGTAAAGAGCCGTATGTGGCTCAAAAAACTCAAACCAAGATAGCTAAGCGACATTTTTTTATGAGCATCCGGTGCGTATCCATATAGGTTATTATCCTCCATTTATTTTTTTTACGATTTACTTCATCTTTTTCTTGGCGCTACAATCCGAGGTGAACCTTGACCGCCTCAATCAATCTCCTCCACTCCACTCGATCCTCCGCCCTCCTACGCCAGTCGCTGACCTCCTACATACGCAGGCCCTGTGACACCCCCTTCGTCCAGCGAAGTCGCAGACTACCAACGCTTCATCTTCTCTCAGGAACAGTAAATATGAGACTTTTTATAGGTTTACATTCATCCATACGTGATATAACTGATATACGTCCGGCCCAACGTAGGCGTTGAGTTTTGACAAATTTGACAACGTCTGGTTCACCCTAAAGGTTATTAAACTCATAGCTTTCCCGAATCTTCGCAGACAGCACCGAAAATCTTTCGCAGAATCTATCACTTAAGCACTTGTAACTTATGAGAGTCCTCAGAGCAGAGGTGGGCTGAAGGGGGCTCGCAGGGGCTCGCGCGAGCCCCTTGTCAAATATTACTCAGGCCGGCGAGCCCCTTGTTGAATTTCGAAAAAACATTATTCTCAGATCAAATATATGCAATATTAAAACAGTTGTGATGTACATTTGGGATTTCTGAGGTACATTTTTCAGCTATTGATATTGATTAAATTACTACTTACGGCGTACTGTTACAAAATATAAGTGTATAAAGTAACATTCGATAGCATTAATAATTATTTTGTATAATTGCATACGAGTGATAAATAAATTCACACCTTCCCCAGAATATCACGAATAGCTATAATATTTAGCGAGCCCCTTGTTACCGTATTGGCAGCCCACCGCTGCCTCAGAGCCAAGCGTCCAAGTCTCTGATCCAAACACTAGAATTTATAACCGGGAGGATTTGAATTGTTTATGCGGTCCATAAAAGCATATATTCTCTCTTTCTTTTGATTTCCTCACTTACACTATTCTGGATATTGACTTAGGATCCAAGATACACTCATCAACCGTTTCGATGATTTGGTTATCGAGGATGAGGTGTTCTATTTATAGTATCGGTGACCGGCACGTATTTATTTTTTCTTTGCAATTTACTATATTGACAAAACAGTCTTACTGTGGTAGTATAATATGATATTTGAATATTTTTTTACATACATAATTTATCCGGCTAAAAAAATTCCCCATTTTTTAAGATTAGAAAAAATAACGACTAAACGTTATGACTGGCTGTTATGAAAAACTTTTTTTTACCCCAAGGATTTTTATTAAAAAACAGAAATATTGCATTATTGAAAATAAATGAAGTTTTGTAATCATATCATATTGTAATATATATACAGGGCTTTTTTTACCCTGTAACGCGGCGGAACGGCGTTCCGGCACCTTTTTTTCTCGAAATTTTAATAAATGTTTAATTTTATTTTTTCTATTTTAAAATATGTATATTTTGTTTTATTTTCTATGCATTATATGAAGAGCCGTCATTAATTCTATCAAAATGATATTCGAATATATAATAAATAATATACCTTCTTAGAAAATGCTCGAAAAAAGTGCGTTCCGACACCTTTTTTTTCAAAAAAAAGCACTGTATATAATCATATTCATTTATAATTTTGATACATTATGCATTTTTCTTAAAGAATCATGTAGGAAATCTGATTTCTATATAGTGACGGACTACTCCATAAGCGCACTAGGCTTGCGCTTGGGGCTTCCGAACCTTAGAGCTCTCAAAAAATGAATATATTTTATTTAATACATATATTTAAATTTCTGTTTTCACTGTATTTTGATTGTCAATGTCCTTTTTTAATTTTAAATAGAATCCTGTTACCCGAAAAACATTGCCTCTGAATTTTATTGCGTCTGAGGCTTCCCAATAACTTAATCCGCCACTGTATCTGTGTGTAATTTTCTTATAACAATCGTTAAACAATCTTGCTTTGACAATAATTTCGGATTGTGGCTCGAAAAGAGTGAGTTCAGAGTTTCTCAAACATACCGAACTCACTAAAATTTACTTTTTAGTGTAAGATTAGCGGTCTCCAAACATAAGTTGAGAGAACAACTCATTTTTGTTTTGTTCCACAGTTTAATTTAAGCTTCTGCTCATAGACAATATCTTCTGCAGTTGAAACATTTAGAAACCGGTTAAAAATAATATGCGATCATAACCAATTATTTGTGTACTAATTCCACTTTTTTAATCAAGATAGGTTTCGTTCATCGTTTGATACTGTATTACTTATTAATAATGTGGAATTGGTATTTACATAAAAGAATTTTATTGTCCAATTTAATGTTCTTTCATTTATATTATAATGTACATTTTATCTCCTAAAACTAAAAATTTTGATTCCACTTTAAATTTAAAATTTAAATTATAAAATAGTTTGATTGCTATTTTTTTGTTTAAAAAAATGTAAATTTGTAAGTACACACCTACATAAATAAGTTTGTTTCTTATTTTTTTAGGTATAATTTTGACAGCTACTTTGACAATCTTTGTCTAAAATCACGCCGGTCACGGGTCGTCGAAAGTTATCACAAAAATGCACAAAAGAAACAAATAATTTTGACAGTTCGATCGAAAACATACCGGCAAGATGTCATCTCCTGCCTTATTGAAATTCACTAATTGCACTATTCTCCGAGATCATGTTATAATAAAGGAAGATTTCTGGGTGCGAGATGGAATTATAGTGGATCCCGAAAAGATATTCTTTTTGGAAAAAGAGATGGCCACTGAAGAAATTGACTGCAAAGGATCCATTATCGCTCCAGGGTTCATCGACCTCCAGATAAATGGTTCGTCGGTGTCATCTCTATGTTTCTACTCCAAAAACTAATACACGCTCACAATTATTTATTTTTTTCATTTCTTGTCAACCTGTTCTGCCAGTCTTTTTATTTTGTTTGTTTTGATTGGTGAAATTGCAGGTGGTTTTGGAATAGATTTTTCATATGATAAATCATCAGTGGAGAGTGGTATAGATAAAGTGGCAAAAGGTCTTCTGGCTCACGGGGTTACATCTTTTTGTCCGACATTGGTTACTTCCCCTTGTGAAAGTTATCACGCAGTGTTACCGCGAATAAAAAAACGACAAGGTGGATATAATGGAGCCACGATCCTCGGAGTTCATGTGGAAGGGCCGTTTATCAATAAAGAAAAAAAAGGAGCTCATCCTATTGAGTGCATAAAAGAACTAGAAAAGGTAAAGTGTTTTGTATCATTGACGTGCGGTAAATGTTTATTTCTTCTTCGCACCGCCTCGGTCTTATTTGTGCTTAAGCAACTAGAATGTAGTAATAGCCTGTTTGTTGATGGAATGAGTGTAAGTGCTGAGTGAATTTTTAATGCATAACACACAAATATACTTGCAATGGAATAAAGGAGAAAAAACATAATTAGCTCATACAAAGGTATTGATTCTGTTTAGTTGTCTTTGATTGTAAATCGCATAAAGTGTTTCTTTGTCACATTTAAAACCATCATCTCTTTTTCTCATTTCGCACTCTCGAATCCATCGCCTTCAGGCATTGCCTAGCTTGATTATGCGTTAATGACACTCAGGATGTATTTAATCACAGTTCATATTATTCAATTGTCGTAATATACTTACTATTTTCAATAAACTGACAACAAAAAAAATTATATGTGATACAGAGTAAAGACTTCTTTACTGTCTACAATTTGCCCATGACTGTCTTGAATGTCAATTTGTCAAACTGTGTTTATATTGTCAATATCTAAGGTGCTGGACTACAATTAACGCAGTAAACAGCGAACAGTATGACGCTGTACGCACTATTAAAATGAACTAATTTAGTCTAGTTATCACCCCACATATAGCATCTAGATGTTTAGACACCTAGCGTCAGGTAACGTTGTATGCAGCCAACAGCGTTTTGTAGACCTAGGCCTTAAATCCTTAATTTTAACTCTCGTATATTTTAATAATAGTGTTGACATATATATTTTATTCATAAGGGTTTTCAAACACTTGAAGAGATGTATGGCTCCTTAGAGAATGTTGGTATTGTGACTCTGGCACCCGAGCTACCGAATGCGAATGAAGTGATCAGACAGCTGACTGATAAAGGAATTACTGTATCGCTAGGACATTCAATGGCCAATCTAGTGGACGGAGAAAAAGCCGTCAACTCTGGCGCTACTTTCATCACTCATTTATTCAACGCAATGTTACCGGTAAGAAATCCATAAACATTATATTACATAATAATACAACCAATATTTTTTTTAATATTTGACATTAGAGCCCAATGCCAAATATTTTATTGAAAGATCATACGAGATAAACTCGCTCAGAATATTTTTTGTTAGTCACTCGAAATCTACTTAAGGAGAATAATTAACATCACAAACACCCACGTCTTACTTAGGACTCAAATTTAAATTTTTAAAAATCTAAATCTGACATTGACCTTACCGGGAATCGAACCCAAGCCCACTTGATTTGTAGAGAAAGCTCTAACCAACTAGACCACAGTGGGCGACAATTTATTATAATCTCTGAAAAATAAATGCCTTACCCATTTTTGCATAGTGTTCCAATATTGGAACATTTAGTATTTTTACTTCCACTCCATTATACATGACGCAATAAAAGTTGAGATTACATCAGCTCAATCAGTTTACAGCTAGCAAACATAGGAATCGTTTTGTGTAGTATTTTTTCAGGTTCGAACCTGTTTGAGTGAGCAGTGTTTTTTTATTTGCATCAATTACGGCCAAATTTGGGAAAAAATGGGTTAATGATAATTTGATTTTAAAAAAATTACATTGATTCTAAAATTAAATATTACATTTTAATTCTCCTAAAAATCAATCGAAAAAATGCTGTTCGTACTGGGACTCGAACCTGTGAGATCCGGCACAGAAGCCAACAACGCTAACCGCTGCGGCATAGAACCCGACATCTAATTAACTTAATGATAATAAAAAATTTTAGTCACTAATGATCTACTTAAGTAAAAAAGACATCTGTGAACCCATATCCACCTGATCACTAGAATAAAATTCACCATTAGGCCGTAGAGGCCAGCATTATAATTTAGAGTTTTTAACTATCGTCTACAGGACTGGCTTCACTGGATAGTAAACACTTAAATAACATATCAATGAATTCCGTAATTGAATCTAAATTACTTGCCTACAGCTCAATTTTTCATTGCTCATACATGCTTGGGTATCCATGGTTATTATGACTATTATTTTAGTTCCATCATCGTGATCCAGGACTGGTTGGTTTACTCGCATCCAGTTGTATCCCTCCTAATCGTCAGGTGTATTTTGGCATCATTTCTGATGGAGCTCACACCCACCCTGCAGCTTTACGTATAGCACATAGAACACACCCAGAAGGTATTTTGGAATACTGATATATATTAATAAAAATTATAGTCACATAAAACGCTAAACAATTGGTTCTTAGGTCAGTCAACATGTCTCATGATCCAAACTGTGATCTGTAGTATTGTAAATTCAAGTTTCTTTTAAATTATAGTTGAGCTGTTTATTATCGGAAGTAAATTATGAACAATGTCTGCGGATAATATATTTTTTTCTTCTCTAGGATTGGTACTCGTGAGTGATGCAATCTCTGCACTCGGCTTGGCAGAAGGTCATCATCACATCGGCCAGATGAGCGTCGATGTCAGAGCTGGAAGAGCTTACGTGGCCGGCACTAACACTCTGTGCGGAAGTACGGCCGCTCTAGATTACTGTGTTAGAGTTTTCCGAGAGTCCACAGGTATTTAACTCTTTCTTTGACATTACCTTAACACACTCAATGCAGACCTTAGTGAAGTTTGCATTGTAGCATGCTGATTTTGTAATATTAATAATAATAACGCAAATATCAGGACTGCCTACCGGTCTCCGGATAATTTATGGTACTTAGGAATAACCGTCACCTGCATAAAGGAGCGTTTACAATGCATATTTCAAAGATTTTTGTAAATAAATTAATTGCATGTTAGCTTTTTGATTTATATAATATTGTATTCATAAATACATAGCAAACAATAGATACATTTATCAATATTAAAAATAGCATACAATAATTACTTTCATTTACGTGAGTAAAATTACATCTTTTGTAAACATTAAATTAATTTAAATTGAATATAACATAATAGTAAATAGTGTTAAAAAAAAAAAATTGCACTAAGCAATATTATTGTATTAAACAATACTTAGGATTTGTTGGTGATATAACCGAAAGCATGGATACAGGTTCATTTAGATATTCCGGACAAAAAAAGAGAGGCTTTTCTCTCCTTTTTTCATTCCAACAATATTTGCACCGTCTTCTTTTGATTTTTCTATCTGGGTATGTTTTGCAGAAAATAGGAAGATGGACTCTTTTAATTTTTTGTTTTGGAGGGGGGCCTACTAATTTTTCAATAACTTGTAACCTGTATATAACGATATTTTAGTTAAATTTTGAAAATTATACATATAATAAGAATTTAGTATCATTGTTTGAAATAAATGAATCCCTATTTTTTATAACATCTTCATGTTTTTTTTCTACATGGGAAGTATGCATTTGATTATCGTAGCCATGCCAAGTATGCATTTGACCATCGTAGCCACTCCAGCCATGAAATTTCTGACAAAATCGTCAGAACGTCTCAGCAATCTTTCCATTTAGTTGCACATATTCCTTCTGGGGTATATTTTACCACGGCCTCACTTTTTTAAAAAAATATATTTGTAGCTTTTTAAATATAAAATTCTAGACAGAACACTTCAATACTCAAAGAATCTTAGAGAATGTAAAAAGAAGAACAGTAAATAATGCAAATTAAAATTTGAAACTTATGTAGTAAACGTATTCTAAGCGAAAGTGTAAGCCAACCTTTATGTGAAAAAACAAGATGAAAAAACACGACTTCTGATGGCTCGCACTACCGATTCTATATTATTATTTTTTTGTTGCAAAACAATGAAATAAAAATAATATCACTCCAAAGCAAATTGCTTCTGTGTTTGAAGAAATCGACCGACACGCTAGGCGTGTCATTAGCACCCAACGAGTTAAGTTCCTTCATTTGCGTGTGCTATTTCTTACTTGAAATTCTCTACTAAAAAAATCTGGATTGACTTTTAACCCTTTCCGGTCCACAAAAAAATATTCAACCTGGTCCACAATAGATTTACATTATCACAAGGGAAACAAATATTTGCAATATTTTTTTTTTACTAGATTTATAGCAAAAGTATAATTTTTTCTAAATATCAAAATAATAACCTTATTATTTACATTTTAAAAAATTCAAGTATGATATATATGTATCAAGTTGCTTTTTTGCGTTTTTTTTGTAATTTTGGGCATTTTTGCAAGGTTAGAATTATTAGAACAATAGTAAATATCGGTATTAATTTTCAAGTGCACGTGGCAAGTGTTACTGTTGGAAAGAAGAATGTAGAACTTAGCGCCCGAGCTGCGTGAGCCGACCCAGCCCCTAAAACGACCCTTTTGTATCCATTGCAGGCATACGGTTTCACATTACAATGTTCATAAAAACCATTTGATTCTTTGCTCAGAATACCGCTGTAATAGATAGGAGTGGAAAAAAAAATATATTCAATACATTTTAACTTATTTTAACTCGATACTAATAAAGAACAAAATGTCGAATGACATTCGACATGGGACCGGAAAGGGTTAATGGAAGCAGTTTGAAATAATATTTTATGGTATATAAATATGTCTATCAAACCCATTTTTACCTCTCCTTGCAGATTGCTCAACAGAGTATGCATTAGAAGCAGCCTCCTTACATCCAGCCAAAACCATCGGGATGGAAAATAAGAAAGGCTCTTTATCATTCGGCGCCGATGCAGACTTTTTGTTTCTCGGACAAGATTTGACAGTGCTGGCGACATGGATAGCAGGGGAATGTGTTTATGAATCCGCCCAATATAAGTCTGCGTTGTGATTTCATGAAATATCCATGACGAGCTTTCATTGTTGCCTAATTTTAATCATGTGTTGAACACGCATTGCATGTCATAATTATGTCTATTTAGTATTGGGTAAAACCATAACTTTTCATATTATGAGATTACAGCAGCATTTTTAATTGCTTTGAAATATTTCAATATAACTAATCTCAAGTAAAAACTCGTTTTGTAAACTACAGTAAATTCCTAATTATATTATTTTTTACAATCAATAAAAATAAAAGTTTAAAGCTTGGAAAGTCGCAGTTTTCCAGAATTATGCCAAATAAGAATGTTTTTTGTAGCTTATGAAAAATACAAATTGTTTTGGAACAACACAATTGTCCCAGTTTGTAAACTCATTCAGTTTTCTAATCAATGAAAAATACTAAAACTTTAGACTTAAATAATCATAATGAGAAGACTTTACTTCTATTAAAATTGTACTTTTGTATATTTCAGTGATGAGCAAAATGAATGATTAAACTATCCACTGTGTCAGATTTTTTTGTTAAAATGATGGTTACTTGAAAGTGTATAATATTTACTTCATTAAACCAAATGATCGTGTTTATTATCAAGACTTGGCAAACTATCTGAATACTCAGGTCATAACAAACTCGCACCTTACAAAATAAATCGACATTCTAGTATAGATTTAATTAAAGCTTATTTTGCTCTGAATACTGCAATCTTAAGACTGAAATGAGAATAATAACAAATAAAATTATATAGTTTTTAAATAGTCATTTATCAGGCATTCACTATTCTTACTCGTCAAAGTCACATTGCCTTACTTAGTCATTCAGGAAAGTGACTTAAACATTATGTCATATTGTTTTCCTGTGAAGATGTTAACCACTTTTCTGGATTGTCCTATGAATCAAAGTCAAAACCATTTTTGACTAATGGTTTTGGAGATAATACTGGCTCATTTTTCAGTGGTCAAGAAATATTTCCATTCCACTCAATTCTTTCCCAGTAAAGCCACTATCTAATTAAACAGAGAATCTTCTATATCAAAAGTTTTTTTTTGAATATTCTTCTTATTCAGTTTATAACTTGGATTCCCAAGTCTAAATAATTTATCAATTTTAGTCTGACTAATACATTTGTTCACAGAATAACTATAAAATGTGGTCAATATAATAAACAATAATTTAATACAACACCTCACCAGTTGTATTAGAAAAAAATAGTACACGGTACTCATGCTTCTGAAGGACTCCAATACCTTCATATGTTAAAAGTTTTCATTCCCCCTAAATGTTTGTTGAAATTAGGCAGAAAAAGGGAGAAGTCTCTCCATAAGATAGACAATCATATTATCATTACCATAATGGAAGAAGTTAGTACATAACAATCATGTACAGAATGAGATTCTTTATCATAAAAGCTCAATTTTGTTTTGCCTACAATATTCTGCCAGTCTGGTGGAGATTATCATATATTATATATTTATTATCATATATTAGATATATCATTAATTAATAAATGGAAATAGAACTCATTTTAGATTAATCATTTGTCCTTTGCCTATTGCATCAGTCTTTTTAAGTTAATCTTTTTTCCAACAAAAAATGCTTGAAACATACTAAATGCCTAGTTTGGCAGCACATCACTATCATAATAATTGTCAGATTGATAGTTATGATTTAGGCATATATTTTTCTCCTTACATTCATTAAAAATTAATGTTATTCCAACCTGTAATTCAAAAATTTATGTGTACGAAATTCAATGAATGTATCGACATTATTTTATTTATCTGATCGACTATATTTGGTGATAGGATATAATAAAATTCTTAAATAATTTTACTTAGAATAACTTAAATTATATTTTTTTATCAACATTAATGTTTGTAGTTTTACATATAATACCATTTATGCATTTTATACTTGAATACAAATACATATTATACAAAATTCGTAAGACTTGTTAATAATACTTACAATCTTTCTTAAATTACCTGGGAAAACTTGGAAATCAAGTTATTGAATTAAAGGGTTTCATCGTGCTGAAGCCGCTGGATACACACTCAAATAAACGTAAGTGTTGCAAATACTGAGCAATTGCCATAAATTTTCAACCCAAATGTATTAGGATCTATGCCAAGGATTGTCAACCTGGTCCGTGCTGCCTTCGAAGCTTTCATGGCGATTTTTTCTATTTTATCAAAAATACCTGTATGACTAAGCAGAGAAATCATTTGAAAATCACCTAAAAAGAAGACCTTCGTTTGTCCCCAGCGGTTTTATAATTTTCCTGAATTTGTAGAGAAAAGCTTTTGGTGTGTGCTGAAGTTCAACCGTGTTTCAAGCTTGATGTTCATATTTTCAAAATGCAGAAATTGTCACTTACGTACAAATATATAACTAGTGGTATTTCTACATTAAGTCAAATATTCTTTGGTTCAGAATTTATCTTGTCCACACTGGCAAAAGGAAAATAATTTCATATTCAGGGAATCCATAGTGAAAGGACTGCTGAATAGAGAACATAGGTGTTCTTCTGGTATTTGTCATTAAACTGTCACTGTATCATGCCACTCGGTAAAGTAAGATACGTACCAAGTAGAGGAAGTTGGCGTTAGCCACAACTATATAGCGCCAGTGTTCCAGATGACTTTAAGGAGTAAGAAGTAAAACACTAAGTCAAGAGTAAAAGTCAATTTGGTATTATATCTTTATTGAAAGTAAATATATTTATAAAGTCAGTACAATTTAAGGTCAATAGTTTCCAAAAATATTTAAGATGCAGGAGCATTTAATACAACCCTGCTAATGTATTATTAATATAATTATTTCTTAGTTAAAATACAGACTATATTGAGAAAAAAATTAAACATTGAACATAAGTTATTAAAACAAAAAAAAAAGCGACAAAAATATATTTCAGGCGGGCTCACAGACATCCCCACACAAAAATGCTCAAAAGACACTAAATTCAAACATCATTTTTTATACATTAAAAAAGGACTTTCAAAGCAGACTGAGCCCGCCCAAACATACTAAACCCACCGTTCTAATTGACAAACCGCAAACCTGTCGATTGTAAGACTGACTTAAGAGCCGAAAAATTGAGATAACTTCTACTCGAGATACTGATTAACAACTATTATCTAGGCACAATACAGCTGTGAATCCAGTATCAATTGTTTGAATATTTATTCGTTGACGGTAGTCCCACTACCTTTACATTTAAAAAATCTCCCTCTCGGTGCAAGGCTATTTTCTCAACCAGAAGAGCAAGCGGAATATTGAATATTGACAATGTACTAGTCGCAGCTAACCTGACAACAGTTATTTTAAAAAATACTAAAATTTACCAATTCGCTTATTATTTTTTTTTACTTTACGATGTCCTCTTATATACATGCGCTATATAACATACGTCTCGTACGACTGTTTTCCAACTGACTAAAATGTCTGGATTCTACAAGCGATATGGTAACATTAGTAATCCAAAATGGAATAAGTCCCACATTAATGATTATGGAATACTAGTTTAGAGTTAATAGTTTTCTCGAAATGATTTAGACAAAAATAATTATGTGTATCAATTGGAAGGTTTAAAAAGTGCTGCGAGGGTGATAAACATGAATGGATATTCTATTAACAAATGCACCCAAAAATATTTTATATTTTATCGAAAAAATGTTCATTTGGCATCATATTGATAATATGAATTGTGTAATTCCAACACTAAGGTTACGGAGATGATACAACAGGAAAATTAACATGCTTCTAAAATCTAGGTCGCGTCCGTTGACAATGAATGAATAGTTATTTAAAATTTTGAAGCGATATTATAGCGTCATAATATAAAAAGATGAATCGTTAGAAACGGCGCCTCGCTTCGGAAATATATCCAAATCGCAGTCCTCCGGTCATCGAAGTGTGCGCATTTTAAACAAGAGCATAATGTGAGGAAAATTCTACAGATGTGTCACAGGAAGTACACATAATAATCGCTAATAATTTAATGCAACCGATACATGTTACAATTTTAACCTCAGTGACTGGGAATTTTGCGCCGATCGGATAATAATATCATTTTAAACGCGGCAACTCTACGCAGACGAGTTTTTTATTGTTAAATGAATATCTTGAAAACGTCTACGATGGAAGCGTGCGATTCGAGCCTCGGTTTTAATACAGTAAAGGTATACCGAAGCGGGAATCGTCGCACGCCGGAGCCGGCGACGCAGATAACCAACCGCAGGAAATATTATTTTTACACCGAGTATATATACCTATCGACTGGCAGTCAACAACAAAACAAACCGGACGACAGAACGGTTTTCTTTAGAATTTTCATCATTTCCAATCGTTTATTCTCATCACACTGATCACTTTTTTACTTAATCGCTTACACTGGTTTACCAGATACAGACTACGTTATACCAATTATACCAAAAATCGATAAAGGCTCAAATATGACACACATACTAATAAAAATACTAGTTAAATACAAATCCGGTAACACATCACAAAACTTGATAACATATGATACAAAATAGAGAACGGACGAACGCTCCGTCCGCAATATGAAGAGCCGCAATATCAGTTTGAAACAAAACGCGTGATGCGTCCGCCGGACAACAAAACTCTTGTCCGTAAAAAAAGACAAAACCCTGATGAGAGTCGGTACCTAAATCATTAATATAAACGAATCTTTGGAAATAATATTTAATATTTAATTTACAAAAATGCATACTGAATATTTTTTTGTTTACTTATTCGTTTTCATACAGCTAAGACACGATAAATTTACTTAAGATATAATGATAATAGTTTGACACAAAAAATAGATGACATGTAAAAGCACATGACATTTGTTTAATATGTGTATATAATAAAACTAGCGACAACCTTACGTCTACAATTATGCATGTAAAATAATGAATTTATAATTATCATAGCATATCTACATAACTACGTTACACAATTTGTAAAGTATTGAAAGTATAACCTGCATTCAGGGTTAATCTAATACACCAAGGTATTTGTATTTGTATTTGATATGTTAATAATGAAAACTCACAAAACAATCGACGGGGCCGCGGGGGTGGGAAAAAATCCCAGCTCCGGAGGCCCCAAAATAAAAATTACTTCACTATTGCGATGTACAAAATTGGTTAATTTTGAAACAATTCGTCGATGATAGAAAGCTGCAAAGCGGGAGTCCGTCCCGTGGGCATTTCAGAAACGCCGCAGCTCATAGGACGCAAGATAGACTCGTTAACGCTTATCAATAATTATTGAAAAATATAACAATTAAACATACACATATTGAAACATACACGTGACTATAAATAAGTAAATACCAATATTAGACTTGCGTATTAAAATATTTGTACTTGTACTGACTAAAGGAAAAACAATATCGGAGATGGCCAAAGTGCCCTACCGCAAGATGTTTTAATCGCTATGCAAAAACATGAAAACTTCAGGACGTAGGGGTATTGGGATTTGAATGTGAATCTTAAACATGGAATGCAATTTATATACTCGACAAAATACGCTATAACATCGTAATAATGTATAATTATATCATATATTAAATTTTCATATTAGATCAACAATGAATATATTCTTTAATTTAAAAGCCTAAATCTGAATTGTGATATTATTGCACAAGCACATAACGTGGCTCTAAAAAAATCCAATGGGAAATAGCTCACAACCATTTTTTTTTTACTTAAAGAGATAAGAAATGATTATTGTTAAATAGAATATTAAAGATCTGCCGTCCCTGGATCGTTCACCTCGCGATAATCCGTGAGCAATTTTAGGAATATTTTCACGCCCAGTCCGCCTGTGCAGGAAAATGCCAACCTCCCCGCTACGTACGAGGTGAACGGTATCTACTCCGCCGACAGCCTATTCATTATGTATACATATATTTTCATACGGTAAATCGCTTACAAAATGCGTTGACAAAATGTCCACCGCACGTCTGTATATAGATATATATGAACCCTCTGATTATTCACCAAATATAACCATCTTAAGTGTGCTAAATGCCTACCGTATATAATTATAAATATTTGTCAAAAACATTGATAAATACTGAAGGAATATTGAAAGGTCCTTTTTACATCATAATATATCAACAATGGAAATGATTTTCGTGCGTTTCTTGTAAATAAGTCAGGGAAAGTGATCCCTCCGATAACGGGACGGCGCGGAAGACCCCGAACACTCATAAGACATTGTGCGATCGCCGTTGTCGTTGTCACCGTCACCGTCGCCCTCGTCCGAACCCCTTCGCCGGGGACGCGGATGTCTCCGAACGCAGTGGAGCGACAAAACCTTTTCATCTTTTATGTATACAATAATAGTCAATTTTTATTGCTGATAATTTTGTGTGGGCACATTTACTTATATGCGATATAATAATTACAGTTCACATACGACTTCATAAACATTGATAAATTAAAATATTTACAGATCGCCGGGGGGACGGCGCTAAGTAAAGAAATGAAAAAATTAAACATTTTGAAAATACACATTTTACAATAACTTTTAAAGTAATATTCGAAACTTCAAGAAGCAGAGAGGCATCCCGAGGAGGAGCCGACCT
The DNA here is from genome assembly GCA_031772345.1 of Himalopsyche anomala. NCBI lineage: Eukaryota > Metazoa > Arthropoda > Insecta > Trichoptera > Rhyacophilidae > Himalopsyche > Himalopsyche anomala. The sequence goes on from CM062827.1 coordinate 28,543,472, forward strand.
TCAAAAAGGCGCAGGGCGACAGCTCTCCCGGGGAGCCGACTCCGAACCGCCTCCGTCTTTTATCCGTATACCATTTCCGGAGGTTAATTGAGCCGACCGCTCGGCGTTGACGAAATAGATTTCGCCGAGGCGCGTCTGGAATACTTATCGAATACACGTCACGGTCGTGAGGATTGTTCGCGGTTCCATTTTTAACTAAATGCATTAAACGTTTACCCTCTAAGATATCTACAAACACTTTAACATTAAATAGGTACACATTGTTTAACACAGAATAAAATAATAGGAATTGATTAATTATTGTAAATTCATTTTTAAGGGAATTTTGTACACACAATGACTTGTAAAAAATCATCAAAAATCCTATCACATCGCTGTAATATACCGTTTTGTAAATTATTGGATCCTTAAATATTAGGACACCTTCGCGTAGCCGGCGACACATTGCATTTCTTTCAAAGGCAAAACAGGTAAAACAAACACTCGAGGAGAGACTGCACTTCAAAGGGAACGCGGACGCGCTCGGGCGCCCTCGCCGGGTGCCTACTGTCCGAAATGAAAACGCGGCCGAAAACACAACGGTAGGCGTTAATTTTGTTCACAATGGATGCAGTTAAACCACTAGAGTAGATTAAAAATAAATATTTAAAACAAAAAAAAATCAGAATTAACATAGTGACTGTTTGGTGTAAATAGAATTTCTTTAGATTTAAAATAAAATTAGCATATTAACTAGAAAATGAAATTTGGCAGTAAAATTCGTATATATATATAAATATATATCAATATAAAGGCCAACAGACTAAGGCCGATCAATTTCGACAACATCGATATACAATTTCAAATAGGCCAAAAAGTTTTCGAGCACGCAGAGCGCTTCGCTAGAGCCGACGGCGGCGAAACAAAATATCTTTCGCTTCAGAGTCGGCCGAGACGCAGCGCGATTGAGATATCACACGTGTTGACTTTGACAGGAAAATACTACGAAACGTAAGTGTAGGCGTAAAGGCCTCATAGAAATAACAAACGAAAAATAAATACATAGGACACTCAAAGACAGTAATACTGGCTACTACGACTACAAATAAAAACTAGCCTAATAAACAATGAATAATGGGAAAAAACAAACAAGACTCGCCAGGCATTTAATGCCATGCCTGCGAGAGGGGACCAGTAAAAATAGCCCATAGGAATAGTCTTTATATAATGCTTTAACAATTATACTTTCACGTCGAATGACTAGGACGAAACTCTTCAGAGCGGCGCGACCGTATCGCAATACTGATGCGGGTTTTTAAAAAATTACGGCCATCGGCTCTGAAGAGAATGCCATAACATTAAAATTTTACCAAACCTCCTAAATTTTGAATTCGACATAAAAATTAAAACAAGAAATATACATATTTGAATTTTGCATAACGGTTTTGTATTCTGAAACAGAGAGCGAGCACACCTGAAACTTCAACATCGCTCCGAAGACACGAATAAGATCATTATCACAGGCGCGTCCGTCGGATGAGACTACTTCCGAACTAATCGATACAAATATTATAAGCTCTCGCTAAAAATTAAAAACAGCCCCCTCCACTCAACGGAATGAAACGAATTAACGTCGAATATTGTATAGCCCTCCGTTCGCGATTGAGACTTCACAAAATATATAATTTTCACCGATGGAATAATAATCAATAACGTTTTTATTTGGTATTTTATCATGAATGAAGCTAATCAAATTAAGTATGCGAGTTTTTGTAAAACTTCTACACAGGTACTTCTTAAAATGAAAGGAAAAATCAGGGCAAACGAGATTCTAAATAGAAGCGAGCGGGCAAGATCTGTCGGATAGCGCAATGACTTAATAACAATGATGACGCTGCCTGCGAATACCGAATGAGGGCGCCAGCCAAAAAGCTCTGCACCAAAGACAATAGGGTCCATCGACTCGCGGCTTTTCAAAAACGGTCCACTTCCGAAGCGTCAGACTGAAGAAACCTAATGCGTGCCGTAATTGTTTCACGAGAAACCCTGCGCAAACCGTTAACGGACTGTCCTCTGCAAAATAGGAATCGCATTTTCAATTTATGCATAAAAATCTTTTATTACCCTGGCAAGTGAGACTCCACCGAAAGCAAAAAGTGGACTAGTATAAGGCTTGCCAGTAAATTGATTCATTACCGAGTTGACTTAATTTGGCTTTCGGATGAGAGCTATGTTTGTAAATATATTCCTGCCGAGAACATTGGAAGGACGTAGGTAACAAGACAGCAGTATCTAAACGAAGAATGACCATAAAATTGTTGTATAAGTAGTTCTATAGTACCATAACGATTCATATTGACATTCTTTTTAGCAGTAAATAAAATGATATTTTTTTCAATTTCATAAGGCATTTTGGTCAATTTTATGGTCGATTGAGATTGATGGCAAAAAGAGAAAACAGGGTTTCCAGTGATGAAATATGCAGTAAACGGTACGAGAGATGGTCGGTAGGCGGATTCAGTCTCAGGCTTCAGAGGGTGGACGTCATCGATTTTAATTCTTAAGAGGATTCTAATCAGCGAAAAATGCTTCAGGAACACGCATCGAACGGTTCGTAAGCCATTATTATAACGCCTCCGCACGTAATAAAAAATATCGAATTTGGATTATGAGTATGTTAACAATATTATTTGACATTTTCCAAAATGCAAACCTACACAAAATATATTAATATTTCAATATATATAATATACATTATATATTGAGACCGGTGGATTAAAAAACTATAAGTATTTGGATTCTTAATATTACTATGTAGTATTATTACTGATAAAAATGGAATTAAAATTGATGTGTTATTTTTGGGATGAATATTTTTATACCTCGATATAGTATGATGCACCGTTTCAAAGAAAGAGAGCGGCACGCGGTTCCAAAACCGGCTTAAGTAAATTACATGCTTCACATCTCTACGCCTACAGTAAATTGTCACAATCTATTCGCATATATATATATTATTAAAGAATACATAATATATAAGATAGAATGTATTCACAAGTAGATTAAAACGATTTTTTTCTTTTCCCTTCGGGTTCAGAGCGCTGTCGAACGAGCGAAGAATAGGGAGAGAAAAATTCTGACACTGGCCGAGCAGAGTCGCATAATGGACACGGCACGCAAAAGGTTGACAGTGTACAATTGTTCTTCGTCTAGGAACTCAAGCCACAGATATGCAAAAGAAGATGTTATTTTCGCCATTGAGGTATGGAAATTATTTACATCATAATATAGTATTGTTAATAATTCTTTTCGAAAATTTAAAAGTTACAGCTCATTTCGCACACGTCTAAAACTGAAGGGTAAAAGATAAAACGGTCATACCCTAGGTACAAATAAACATACATATAATTATCATAGTACATTGAAGGCTTCAAATAGTTGAAAAGGAATGAAGGTTGTGAAATGAAAATGCTTACGAGTGACGCTTTTTAAGTGTCGGAAAAAAAATTTCAAGTCTCCGTGAGCGAGTGATATTTAAGACTCGTACGCGGATGACAACTTAATGCGAGTCTCCAGTATCTGTCTTTACAGTTTGAAACCTTCAATATTAACAGTATATGCGTATAATTATATACCGTACAAATATAATTTGTAAGCTTATATAAATGTACGCACACATAATAGAGATGCTCTCAAAAAAGAGTTGCTGAAAACGTTATTAATATCTTATAGACTTTTCTGAATACGATAGATATAATTTAATGGACATTATAAATATTACATATATATATATATATATATATATTGTATATAAGTAAGTATACCTAAAATATAGATGGCACGTGAATACGATTGGCGAACCGGAACCTGAGGGCCGAATTCACCGCACACTGTGATATGTGCTCTCCGTACGGATCACTCCCGCGACGCCCCAAAAATCCTCGCAAAAATCACCGCATTCAACACGACAAGAAAGATTATCATCACAAATGAGCAGCGACAAATCCACACCCTGATAGGCATCCGAATGGCTCGCTAAAAACTGACGACTGTCAAAAGTGACCGCCGTCCAAAGGAGAGCGCATCGAGGTTAGCTATCACCAATGAAATGTGAATTTGTGCTCAATATTAATTCTTACATTATTCTGTTATCAAGCGTTCGTATTGAATTTCAAAAACACTACATTCATTCACTTTCAAATTTTTCAGACATTATAGGACAGGGCGAGTTCAGCTTCGCCGTCAAATAACAATCGTTTCCATTCTCAGTTGCTTCGAAAACGCAGCAGTCGTGTGATTTGGTGTTTTAAAAAATTTTATCACTGGGATTTATGTCAGAAAATTATCGAGTGCTATTGCAATTGTCTCACAGCGACGCTGAAAAAGAGCCTGTCTCGTGTTCGTTTTAAGAGGCCCAGAACGAGTAAAGTTTGCACTTCCCCGTTCACACACGTGCCACGCAAACATACCTACGGACACAACAAAATCACAAGCGCACAACCGTTCACTCGATATAATAATATATAATACGCTAATTGACAAAGTGTAAATCGTTCAACCCACACTAGGAACAGTTTCTGCTGCTAAATTTGAAATCGAGTAAACAATCGTTACAAGATAAAAGTACGCTCACACAATTTGCTGTAAAACTAAACTTTGGATTCACTTTACTAGACAACTAAATGCATCTGTGTTAATTATACGCTCGATGAAAATGTTTTACATAATAATACCTATAATCCTATTCAGTACTTTGGGGGTTATTTGACTTTTCATTTTAATAAAATCAATAAAATTAATCAGACCATGGTAAATAACAATGTTACAGTAGGAGTAGAGGGGCTTCGCCCCGTGAGTGTGCAAACTAACTACGTTATGTATATACCGAACGAAACAAAAACAAAAAATAAAACAAGTATTACTGGAAATAGCGCATGAGATCGTCTACTGATCGTCGGCAGCAGAGTGTAGTCGGATAAAGCCGAGAACATCTCACACGATGTAGAGAGTGTTCAACACCAGCACGTGATGATTGTTCTTTGCTAAGGTAACTATGTAGCCCTCCGAAGTGATCTTTAATCCGCAGCAGCGTGACACCTGATGAAATTAACACAACATTTAAGTCAATTCTACAATTTATTTCAAAGGTTACATATTAAACTTGAATTTGACAGACTGATGAACAACGGAAAAAGACGATAAATTACCTTGACGTAAGGACATTCAAATTCGGTCAAGAGGGTGCCCTCGCGAGTGAAGACAGCGACGTGGAATTTGTTTCCGTGAGAGTCCCCGATGAGAACGTCACCCGCGTCGGACACATCGATGCCATTTGGAAAGTTAGTGACGTTTTCCTGACCGATGCGACGTAAGAACTTCCCATCTTCCGAGAATACCACGACACAGTGGCCCTTAAAATCGCACACATAGAATTCTTTGCCTGAAAATTCAAATACACAAAAATAAGTAAAATTACAAACCCAGATGCATTCCTTTGATTTACTTTCTACTACTTGACTACTCATATCTACATTTTATTAATTGCAAGACAAAGTTGAACATTTCTCTGTGGTTTTTCTGTCATTTTTCTGCGTGTAAGGATTGGTTTTGTAAAAACTTAAATGAGCAGATTAAAGATTCTATAATTTATTGTCAAGAATCAACAACTAGATATGTCATCTGAATACTACGAAATTAATTTTTGATACACTCCCCTCCTATCAATTTACTGACCTGAAAAAAAACTAAAAAGTTAGTTTTCTAGAAACTCATTAAAATTCGTCAAAAAAGAAACTTCAGAGTCGTTTCTAATATGCAACCTTTCACTCAGAAATGGAAAAAAAAAAAAAACTGACCCGACAACTTGAACCCTTTCCGGTCCACAAAAAAATAAAAAAATATTCCACCTGGTCCACAATAGATTTACAGTATCACGAGGGAAACTAATATTTGCAATTTTTTTTTTTTACTAGATTTATAGCAACAGTATAATTTTTTCTAAATATCAAAATAATAACCTTATTATTTACTTTGAATCATTCAAATTATGTACACTCCCACAGATTTTGTCACTAACGACCCGGGTTTCGCCTTTCGGCATCTTCAGGCGTTCAAGCGCACGGATGAACTTGAACTGACGCTTAGTAAATGGATGTTTCGTGTTTATATATTAAATAAATGTATCACTGAGTCTAAAGCCATCGCTGGCGAAAAGGGTAAGCTCATGGGAATTCCCAAAGATTTGAGTAGTGAGTGGTTTTAAGAATTATATTTATTTGTTTGTCGGCAAAGGTTTGATGATATTATTTATGATATTATTTACATAGGGTATAGAAGTGGAGAGCCAGGAAGGTTTAATATTTCGTTTAAAATCGAAAGACTATGTAACTGTGCCCTATTAATTTCTAAAATTTCCTGGAAAAAGAGCTTATGACTGTCCGTATTTGGAAAAAAAAAAATCTTATTATTTACATTTAAAAAAAATTCAAGTATGATATATATGTATCAAGTTGCTTTTTTGCAAGGTTAGAATTATTAGAACAATAGTAAATATCGGTATTAATATTCAAGTGCACGTGGCAAGTGTTACTGTTGGAAAGAAGAATGTAGAACTTAGCGCCCGAGCTGCGTGAGCCGACCCAGCCCTTAAAACGACCCTTTTGTATCCATTGCAGGCATACGGTTTCACATTACAATGTTCATAAAAACCATTTGATTCTTTGCTCAGAATACCGCTGTAATAGATACGAGTGGGAAAAAAAATATATTCAATACATTTGAACTTATTTTAACTGGATACCAATAAAGAAAAAAATGTCGAATGACATTCGACATAGGACCGGAAAGGGTTAAGGTTAAGAAATATTATTGATTACTTTTTCAAAGTAAGCATTAAGCAAAACACATGAATCAACCTGCGGAAAAAATTGTGGTCTAATAAAGTATACTGACCATTGATGGCAATATCCGATGGCTCCCGCATGCACTCACTGCAATCGAACCAGCTCAGCAGGTCCCCATTCTCCGAGATAACGAATACGGTGGGCGTGACACTGTCTACAGCCACAATGTGTCCTTGTTGAGTGACAGCCAGCCCGGCCACGATGTCTATGTATCTCACTGCAATTTTCTTCAGGAAGTGTCCATTTTTGGTGAAGATTTGCATGCGAGAGCGCTCATTGCCGCGATCGCATACCACAAACTTTCCGGTTGCCCTCATGACCGCCACCTTTCGTGGATACCACAGCTGTCCTTCGTCTTTGCCGGCAGTGCCAAAGTGAAACTTGTAAGTGCCGGTCTTTTCGAAAACCTAAATAAAAAAATTATCATTATCGAATATGAAATTTGTCCACCCGTAAAAATTTCAAATATGAAAAAATTGGGTTAACGAGATTTGGACTAACGGTAATGCGGTGATTGTTGGTGTCCGCCACAACGATATCTTCCTCATTGCCGAGGCAAAATCCATGCGGAGAGTTGAACTGTCCCTTTCCACCGCCTAGCTGCCCGAACTTGAAACGAATGTGCATGGGAGCAGCTTTTCCGGCGGCTCTGGGGAACGGACCCGCTCCTTCGTCTTGAGAGAGCGACCCACCACTGGGACGGGGAGAAGGAGTCGCAGGAAGCGCCATCATTCCGTCACGATTTGAATTTGGCCCGCTCACACCGTTCATTTCTGAGATATCTTTAAAAATTTCACCATTTTAAAAAGACGGTAAACGACACTTGGTTTTCAGTTATTTTGGGGTAATTATTTACTGATATAAAATTTAAATTGATACTTGGATATTCCAATTCCGAAGAATAAATAAGATATGAATTTTATATTAATACATTTTTCAATTGATCGGGTTGACTTTTATTACGAAAAACTTCATTTCAATTGACTGAAAAATAATAAATGTAATAAAAAAAAAAAAATGCAATATACAAAACAGATGCGCTAATGTGGTAGAGGTGAAGTAGATCTCAGTGATAAAAATTCCTTTTTAAACACAATTTAGTACCTTTCAAATAAGTTTATTTTTTTTAAAAAAATTAACATTACAGTACTATTCAATAAATTGTATGACATTGCATTGTCATGTTCAATAATGAATATAGATGAATGTCATACAAAAAAAGGAGAACTCACCAGCACTGAGGCCGAGCTTGGCAAGCGCATGAAGGTTGTTGTACGCATGAGTAGTGGTGAGGTCCCCCGCAAGAAGGTCGGCGAGGATGAAAGGCGACGGCACCGGAGAGACGTGAGGCGGCGGTGTCTCCTTCCCAGCCAGGCTAGCCAACTGCTGCAGATTGTATTCGCCGATAGTGGTGAGATGTGGTAGAGCGGTGGCCAAAGGGGACGCCGGCGCACCCGAAAAGTCTTCAAAGGAAGATTGCACAGCCGCAGGCAAGGCAGGAGGAGAAGAAGCGAGAGAAGGAGTCCTGAGGGCGATGACGGACTCTGCGGCCGCCTCAGCGGCTGAACTCTCAGTCTTGAATCTACCGAAACACTCGTCAACGGCGCTTTCAAACTTAGCAAAGTCCGTTTGAAATTCTATAGAATAGGTGACATCAAAGTCAGGGACGTTGGCGACCAGGTTCAGAATCTGGGCCCCAGCGGATCTCTTCAGAAGGGCAATCTCTGTGGCATCACCTTGACGTAACAAACGATCGGTGAATTTGCAAGCTCGCTCTATCTTTTGGATCGTACGGTCAGCCGTGTCGAAGAGATCCATTACTTTAAGCTCTCTCTCTGAATGTAGACGTTCTAATTGTTTCTCAGCACGATCGCGAGCCGCCTCCAACACAGCCGAGTAGGAGCGGTACGAATCTCGAATAAGGCTCTGAGCTTCCTCCCTCTGTCGCTGGAGATCTGCAAGGGTCTCGTCGAATCGTTCCACTGCTCGTTGGCAGTCATCAGCACGGGCAGCGGCGCGTCGAGCGAGGCTATTGAGCTGTCTTCGGAGAGCGGGTTCCGCTTCGGCCACTCTTTCGCACTGATGGGCGGGTCCGGCCTTATGCGCTCGAGCGGTGCACTCTTGGCAGACGCTCTCCTCGCAGGTGTGGCAATAGTAGAGAAGGCTCTCGCTCGAATGCGTCCGGCAGAAAACAGGCTTGTGCACGACAGCAGCATCCTCAGATTCGAAAAGAATCACTCGGTGGTTCTCAAAGCAACGCATAAACTGGTGGGCAGAATTGCAATTGGGGCAAAGAAAGTGAGAGCAGTCCGCGCATCGGGCCACCGCCCGCTCTTTGCTTTTGCAGCAGGTGCACACCACCGAGTGATCCGAAGATGACACATCCAGGATGTTCGTCAAGATGTAATCTGGCGGCAAAGATGTCACTCCTGGACTGCCAACCTGTCAGATTCCATGCATTAGTTGTTGATTTTGCAAGATCCAAATGTCATGGAATAAAGATATTGAAATGGAAAAAGCATTTGATTTCTATTTTTTTTTTTATAATTGGGTAAAAGAATCACATTTCAACATTTGGTGCAAAAAAAAATATGCCACAATGGTTGATTTACATTTAAGTAGTATGGTGACGACACTAATTTTCTTCTGTAAAAAAATATATTAACTCTCCAAGGATGAGCATGACCATATGTAACAGTAAACATCGTTGTCTATGGACACCACTTTTCATTATTTTTCTACCTGAATATCATTGCCTTCACTCAATTTTGGCTAAAAAGGATACCGACTTCATCTTCATCCGCCCCGGGGACGGAAACAACCACCAAAAGCACATGCAATTTTTTGAATTTCCATTTATTTTTAATGGACTTTTTGAAATTGTTAGTTACATTTTATCAAAACTTTAAATTATTTACACCATTTACACTATTTATACTAATATATTTGTATAATTTAAGATTTTGACTGAAGGTGCTTGGTGGAATTTCAATATTAAATTTGAATTGTTCAAATTATGTACATTCTCACAGATTTGTCACTAACGACCTGGGTTTCGCCTTTCGGCATCTTCAGGTATTCAAGTGCACGAATGAACTTGAACTGACACTTAGTAAATGAATGTTTCGTGTTTATGTAAGAAATAAATGTAACATTGAGTTTAAAGCCATTGCTGGCGAAAAGGATAAGCTCATGGAAATGCCCACAGATTTGAGTAGTGAGTAGTTTTAAGAATTATATTTATATAGGGTATAGTAGTGGAGAGCCCGGCATGTTTAATATTTCATTTAAAATCGGAAGGCTGTTCAATTGCGCTGTTTATTTCCAAAATTTCCTGGAAAAAGAGCTGGTGACCGTCCGTATTTAGGTGTAACATTTTTATCCCTTGTTCCTGATTGAACACGTGTCCTTCCGAAATAAGTGATTAGCTAAAGTAGACGTGTCTTTTTTCAATCTAAAAGCTGCCATGTGTTCTGATACTCTGGTCTTCAGTGTCCTTTCGGTTTTCCCGATATAATTTTTTTTGTACAACAAAAGCATTGCAATCTATAAATCCCGGATTTATTTAAGTAGTGTATTCTATCATTATTGTTTACTAATAATTTGCCTAAGGAGTTTTTACAATAAAAAGCTGGTCTAACACTATCAGCCAGCTGTTTTTTAATTTTAAAACTTGTATTTCCTAAATAAATCATTATACGACAATACCTAGTATAAACTACAGTAGAACCTCGATTATACGGATTTTCGATTGTCCGGATTGTTTTCCGGAACAAATTTTTTAAGAATTTGCTAATTTTTTCGTGGCAAATTGATTCCACAGTTATTTACATATGTGATGGAGCACATACCATTTTTTTCGTTGTTTTGCGTTGTTCGAAATCAAAGAAGTCTTCCGGTTGAATATTACCATCAGAAAAAAACCAGGATGAATGGTGAAATTTTTGAACGATGGTATGAAAAACAGATCATTGCAAAAGTAAAAAAATAACAAAACTGCATAGATAAAAGAGGAAAAACATTATTATTATTATTACTACATAATGCATCATCTCACTTATCAATAGAGAGTTGGAATTTCTTAGATTTGTCAACAGTGAGAAAACCATTGAAATAATTCTTGAAAAGACTATAAGAAAGTTCAAGTAACACACTAGAAATTGTTATAAGAGACATTATAGAAGCATAAGATAGCACAAATTTCAATATGTGCCGAATGTGTCGAAGAATATGTTACCAAGTGGTTAAATTTTGATTGCACGATCTTGGATTTCAAATTTTGAATGATGTGAAAATAATCAAGGAAATATTTGTCTCAACAAGATCAAGAAGACGAATAAGAGATATGCAAAGAAAGAGATATTGGTCCTGTTTATTCTAGGATTTTCAGTGCTTAGATGTTGCCATGAAGTGGTTTGAGAGCCAAGAAGAGTGCATCTCAGGATAACTTGTATCAGTTGACGATGCTCGTAATGAGCGAAACCGGTCCTGACATATTAAATAAAGTGGAATGAAGTACAAAGGAATATTGTGTTTTTACTAATATAACTTATGTCTTAAAAGTATTCGCGATTTGGCAACTTCTAAAAGGACAGCTAGCTTATTTAAACAAAAATCAATAAATGAATTTCGTGATAAAAAAAATAATTTAATACTAAAGCTTTATGTTAATCTAGACAAATAAAAATTATTTACACTGATTGTACATGTCTTTTCGTGTAAATTATGATTTTTTTCGATTATCCGGATTATTCCTTATCCGGACTACCTTCATCCCCAATTAGTCCAGATAATCGAGGTTCTACAGTATGTCCTTTGACAATTCACCTTTAAATAACATTTTTTCTGCAAGATTAGTTTGGTTTTTTTTTTTATCTTTCATAAAACCCGGGTAGTTAGTGACAAAATCTGTGAGAATGTACATAATTTGAACGATTCAAATTTAATATATTTGTGCTGAAATTATGTGGATCTAAAAAGGTCGAATTATGGCATGAACCCGGCATGATCATATAGTCATGCAGGGTTTCTATATCTAACGACTTTGTTTTTTTTTTAAATATCTTTTTTCTAGATATAAAAGTTATCTGTAACTTCAAAATTTACTTTTTTATTGAAAAAAAACTCCTCTCTGGAGAGTTAAGTGGATCCATATATCCTTTTTTTTCATAAAAGAGCCTGAGCAACAGAGTAACAAGCAGTTCACGTAGAAAAATTTATGTTGGGGAGATCCATTGAGAGTCCATATGCTACGTATACTAGGAACGGACATAGTTAAAAAAAAAAGTTGTTTTTGTATTGGCAGCATTGAAACGGTGGCCATACTGTCAGATGATTTCAAATTCTAGTGTTAATAATACCAAAAAAAATTACCTTGGTTTCTTGTTTGCATGATGGGCAGACTAGCGTGCGGTCAAACTTGAGCGAGTCGCCAGCCTCATTAATAAAAAGCTTCTCGATGCAGGTTTCGCAAAATACATGCAGGCAACTCAAAACACGAGGATTGCATAGCTTATTGCTGCAAAGATAAAATTAAAAATTTCATGATTAATTTCTATACAATGATTTTCATATCTATACAATGACATTAAAGATAAAGCACAGCTGATATGAAATTTTTGCATTTGGCAGAAATACATTGGAAATATTTTCGGCTGAAACATAGCCATCTCAATAAATTATTTTTAATTGATGTCACTGAATATGGATTGGGATAAGTTCTAAATATTGAATAAAATAAATATATCAATGTAATAATTAGGGCAATGGGTCTGACTCACTCGCAAATATTACAATCTTGGTCCTCATTTCTACCCAATTGGGAAGACTCTAAAGAGCCTCCCTCATCCCCCAACCCAACTAGATTGTCACTGAATATCTCTCCGTTCAACTCTTCTATTCCATTCACAGCCATTGTGCATCAAAACCAGTTTGATATTTTATGCACGGAAATTTTATAAACTTAATACAGGCCTAGTGAGTTGACAGCTTCCTTCTCACCTGAAACCGAAATAAGAATATTTTTAAGAACACTTACAACAGCAGGCAATGACATTAGATTTTGTAACTAGCATAGATTTGTTTCAATCAACTTAATGAAAATTATGTACAAAATCTTTTATTTCACTTATTATTTTTATAAAAAAAAACTAAAACAATAGACTAGTGTGCTTGATGGAGCTTTCTATATAGCAGGGGTTCCAAAACTATGTTCCACAGAATACTGGTGTTTCACAAAAATTGTAATGGTTTTATACGCTGCAACAAACGTAACATATTTTACTTAATATTGAAAGGCGAATGATGTTCAATCTCCACTGATACTTATTTTTTAATTTTATGAAATAACCATCCTAAAAGATAAGCTAATTGTTCTGTTAAAATTTCTGGAAGTAATTAAGTGTTCTGTTGCAGAAAAAGTTTGGGATACCCTGCTATTTATAATAGCAACCTGAGAGTCATACAAACATTGTAAAAAAAATGTTTTCTAACTGATACTGGTGTTTCACCTCTCGACATCTTTACGCCAACGAAAACACGTATACAACAATCCCTGGTTTAAAATTGCATATTCATCATTTAAATTTTGACAATTACTTTAAAAAAATTCAAATAACCTTTTTATGATGAATTGATTACTAAAATACTTAGTTAAAAACTGACTTATACATTGGAAGGCTGAACACTATGCAATCAGATTAAAGATGGTACACCTTTGAATAAACTAATTCATGCCTTTTGATGGGATAGCAGGGAACAAATGTATGATAACTTCTTCAGCACAAGTTCAAACACATAAATTTTGTAATGGTTTAAACAGAAAGTATTTCTTGTATTCACACCTATATTTTGTATTGAACGCAACATTCAAATAATAAAATATGTTATGTAGAAATGATAATACCGAAGAAGTCTGCAATCAGGTAATAATATTAATCAATTTTTTTCGCTTTATTCTTGTGTCAAGTGATTTCATTATCAGGAATAATTATTATGAAATATTTGATAAACAAAACGAAAAATCATCAATTTATGTATCCAGTCACTCTAAAAATTTGAAAATAATTATAAGATTTATGGAATAGAAAATTAGTCAATATTTTTATGAAATTTGATAAAACAGTTTTATTCATCATTTCTGTCACCAGAAATGCTGCGATTTGGCATTTATTTTTATGTAATATGAAGCTGAGAGCTAGTCTGTTGAGGAAAAAATATATATGCAGGATAGACTTGGTCCATCATATTCCCACATTTTTCATTATATTTTAGGCACAGAAAATATGAACAGCGTCAAATAATCATACACTAGCTTTGTTCGACTGGCAAATTTTGTGAATACAAACAGATCTTTTAAATTTATTCATGTTTTAAATGAATCTAGGGTTAAAATCAGTCAGTATAAATCAGTAGGGGTATAAAAAATATTTTTACATTAACTAATGTTTATTTTTAAGGTGTTAATTGTCAATCCTAAGTGGAAAGGCATTGTAATATTCAAAAAATGAAAAACTTTTTTGCTATGATTTTTAATATGATTTCAACATTTAAATTGTTTACAATCCATTGTTTCTTAGCCCAGCCAAACCAAAGGATTTACTCAAACTACGACAAGATCGAGAAGATTAAAAATAATGTTATTTTATAAAATAGGCTGTTCCTCGGATAGGTTTTTAAAATTGTGGCGTACATTATCACACAACCCTTTATTATGTCATATTTTCTTATAGAATATAGAATTTTTTGACGAAATTAATTTTAGGTATCTATATAATTTCCAAAACATTGGATTATGTAAAAGCATTGTCATTTTGGAATGCAGTGTTCAAATTTGTAGAATCATCTTACCAAAAATAAAAACAAATGTTTTAGGTGAATTGTATGCATACATGTAATGAACAGCTATATTGATTAGTTATGACTAGGGCTTGCAATACCGGTTTCCTGGTAAATCATCCAAAACGTACCATCGGTAATTACCGGTAAATTGGAAAACTTATCAGTAATTACCGAAAAATATTTTACCGTGAATCAAGGATAAATACAATTATATTATAACGAAAGTTTATTATAGATATCCATAATAATTTAAGAGATTCGTTTTTTCGACTCTGGTAACATTAAAACACAGATTTTTAGTGGTCATACTGGTGTCTACTGTCATCACCATCGCAGTGACCGCTTCTGCAGCTGATCCTACATACTCATAGTACTAAGAATATTTTACTACATACTAACCTACATACTAAGTATATTTTAAAAGCATACGTATTTTGGTACATATTCTTCTTTATTTGCATATTTTGATTTATTGATTTTATATAACAAATATTTTTTAAATAAAAATTTTGCTTGTATATGAATAAAAAATAAATATGGCAATATTTTCATTGAGTGAAAGCTGGCCAATCCGAAGAATGTAAAATATGTGACAAAATATTAAAGAGTGCAGGAGGAAAATCAAAGATATAATTTAGTATGACTTTTAAAAGGATCATAATACAGTAAGTCCTCGACTTACGCGATTTCGACTTATGCGATTTCAGACTTACGCGATTTAAAAAAAATTGCATTTTTTACTTTGCTGATCTTTATTTCTTTGGAGTGTTTGTTTACATAAATTAGTATACGGGAGTAAGAAAGAGAAAAAAACAACACCAGCACGCATGTGCAAATACCCCTTCTCCGTCATAGACATACCGAACAATGCATTTTGTTTAGTCTGGATTGAGATTGCTTACTCAAGTGTCGCGCTCGATTTTTTCCTTCACAACATTAATCCATAACCCTTAACAATGCCAAACAGTGATAAAAGAAGTAGACGTACCAATACTATGGAGACGAAAG
Source organism: Himalopsyche anomala (assembly GCA_031772345.1). NCBI lineage: Eukaryota > Metazoa > Arthropoda > Insecta > Trichoptera > Rhyacophilidae > Himalopsyche > Himalopsyche anomala. Next base: position 28,559,200 of record CM062827.1, read on the forward strand.
TTAAAATTATAAACCAATTCGAGAAAGGCCGGTGAAAATTATGACCGGTGAAGCTGCCAGTGCAGACTTAGAGGGGGCTACGAATTTTATCAAGAGTTTAGCAAATATCATAAAAGATGACGGTTATCTGCCACAACAAATTTTTAACGTAGACAAAACGAGATTATATTGGGAAAAAATGCCAGATCGTTCATATATATCCCAACTAGAATATACTTCCAACTAGAATATATAGGTGAACTTGTAGAAATTTGACAATAAGACAATTTTTTTAGAACGATTTGTAAGAGTTTCAAAAGCAGTGCATGATGCTATTTCATGCCATACTATCATTTATGAAGAAAAGAAAAGGGCTACAAGGCAAACAAAACTGGACCAGTATTTTAATAAGTAATCTACATAAAGCTGAATAAACCGATTTATATACTTTACTGAATAAATAATATTAGTATCTATAAACAATTGTTTTATTGATTATTTATACATGTAGTTCTATTATGTTTTCAACTATCATTTGAAACTGACACATATAGAAAATTTCTCAAATTTAAGGTTTGTTCGACTTACGCGAAAACCTTCGGAACGAATTAATCGCGTAAGTCGAGGACTTACTGTAATATTATTTCTGAACAAGAATAAAGAGATAAAGATGAAAGAGAAATAGTATTAACATTGGAGGAAAAGCCTCAGGTAGCAATAAATAACAAAAATATTAAAAGTAATGGTATATTATATACAGTAATACTCCGCTTAGAGCGACCCCATTAAGCGCAGTTTCACTATAATGCGAATTTCAAATTTCGCGCTCAAATGCCTCGCATTACTTGCGAGAAGACATTGCTGCAATGATTGAGGGGTCTGAACTTGAAGATGTCACGGTAGAAGATCTCGTAGAACTTGTAGCAACGCACGACGATCCTATCAGCAATGAAGATTTGACCGAGTTACAGAATAATCCTATCTACGATGAGGAAGAACAAGTAGAAGAGAAAGTTTTATCTTCAGGGGAAATACAAAATGCACTTTCAAAAATTTATTCAGGTTTGGACATATTGCAGAGTATAGACAATAATGATGACCGTGTCTTGATCGTGTGTCAAACAATTAAAAACAGTGTTGGGTGTTATGAACGTATTTTACAAGAACGTAAACAAAACGCTACACAAAAGACAATAGATGTATTTTTCCGTAAAAAATAAGAGTATGTATTGCATGAAGTGTTCTTAGAATTAAAGTGATTGATTAAAATGATTTGTATTTTTTTGTATTAAATTTTGACTATGTTTAATCATAAACCTCGATATACGCGAATTTCAGTTAACGCGATTTTTTTCGGAACGTATCCCTCGCGTAAAGCGGGGTATTACTGTATTTATATGACATTATTTACCTGAAACGTATATGAAATTATTTAGGTTTCAATCTAGGATACCGTTTTTAGTAAAAGTACGTGGCATACAGTTATATTTTAATCATCTAATCTATATAGATCTATTTTTTTCATTTACCGGTAAATAACCGGTAAACCGGTAATGGGTAAAATTATTTACCGTTTACCGGTAAATTGCAAGCCCTAATTATGACAAAAAATATACAAGATAAGAAACAAAGTTTAAAAAATAATTTATGTGAAAATTTGACCCAGATATACATTTCGAAAATATTGAGTGCTTATAAGAACACACTTAAAAATATATGAGATACATAAATTATTATGAAGAAGATGAAATAACTGTTTAAAATTATGAAATTGGAACAATTTACAAGAAAAAAAAACAAAATCCGAGTTGACTTACATAAAACGCCTTATGGCTATTTTTCAATTTGATAGAAAACATGTACTTGTAATGTAAATAAATGAAATTATAATCATCGACGACAATGCACATGCAATACCATGTTTCACCATACAATTAAGTAAGATGTCAATAGAAGATGAACATAAAAAATACACAATTTAATTGAAATCGCGTGGAAAAAACCATGTAAAAGTCAAATCGCAAATAAGACGAACCTAATGCTTCATTCTACGATTTCACGTAGTTAAATTATTACATATTTCGTTTGTAAAAATTAAGCGACAGACATCCCAAATAAACATGGTCGTTTGAATGAGTTTGAATAATAAAAAAAAAAAAGACAAATTGTATGCCCCATATTAAAATCACTGAATATCGTACATACTCGGTCAGAGATGTGAAGGGATGAAAAAGATTTCTTCGGAAAATTGGCAATAGTTCACAATCGATAGATGCAATTGCCGTCAGTCAAGGTTATCGCCAACAAATTATATTATGAAATTGTGTGAAGCTGCGTATTTTCACATAAACAATGCATGTATCGCGAATGGGTTCACACCACAATTATATATTTTCATCAGACTATTTAAAAAAAAACTAATAAGAAAATTCCTTCTACAGTCAATTTAGATGAAACACCAACAACGATCATAATCACACAATTTTACAGTAGTCGCAGAATCTTGTATTCTAAGAATGAACATTTAAAATGTTACCCCACAGGTATTTCAAGGATTTATAACCTACTTCAAAATACTATTTTATATCATACAAAGCGGCTAATTTTTATTGCAAATTGTATTACACTAAATTACGAAGCATAAGAATTATTTTGAGTCAATTGGAAGATTTATAACATACGAAAACGAACACACAAAGTGTATAAAATAAAAAGCACTCACCACGGCCATGACGGACAAATCTTTTAGCAAATGGCGATTGAACAATGGCGTCGATGTTTCCATTACAAGAAAAAAGAGTATTCTGCCGCCAATTTTGATTATGTATGTTATGTTGATTAGTACCTACTTCACAAAAATGTTATGCAATGACATATATGCGTGGATACTTGTACCAAGGATAAAAATATTTATAAGTTAATAATAAAGTTTCGTACTTACATAATAAATGATAAGTGTTTTTTTGCACTTTTAAAATATTCAATTATTTTTATAATAGTGTAATGTTAATGTCTAAAAAATTTTGATGATCTAGTAAAAACAAAATCAAATATTAATACATTTTTTTAAATAAAAAAATGCCATAAGTGTAAGTTTTTTGCTAGATAATTTACACAATGTGATATATTATTTTCTAATGTTTTTATTTCATAACCATGATGTATCCGTAATGCGACCAAACGTCCCGTTTATACTGAGACAATCTTGTTTTCATGCGGTGTGTCCCAGTGTTCCCAAACACAGCTTTGAGATGCCAAAATGTCTCGTTTTCAAAAGGACAAAAACTCACAGTTTTAAAAAAAAAAAGCAGGTAAAATCAAAATCTAGGCGAGTAGGTGAATGTTTGGGCGTGTGCACGCAGTACTTAAATAATATATTTAAGCAGTGGCGGTTTTAGGTACTGGGCTAGGTGGACTAAGCCCGACCTGCATTTTTCACCCAAAACTTTAGATGGCTGAATAAAAATGAACAGCAATTCGGCCGCTGAACAAAATAAATACATTTGTAAGAGTTACTAACCTTTCTCAAATGGATAAAATATCTTTGTTTTAATTTTCCTCAATCAATATAAGACAATGCTATGTCTACCTACAATAATATTCTCGATTGTGTTTTTTATTACAATTTTAAACTGAGCCGGCATAAAAAAAACAATAACCCTATAAATACTTCGTAGAGAACAGACAACGTCACGTCAATCTGGCAACACTTACGTATTAACGACTCAGGGGCTAGAGATTTCTAGCCCGCAATCACAGACAATATTCCGCAATATTTCTTTACTCTGAGGCGCAATCAAGCACGATTAGATTGTTTTGTATTTGTAGGTACGGAAACGTCATCAAGCACACGCGATTGTGTTTTAAATTAATAAGCTTCTGTCTTCGCTGGGGGCTAAATTGATTCTGCCTATGACGCATACTCATGCATCGAAACACAAATACCAATATCGTTGTATTGTATGAAAGTGACAGGTATTGACCAGTATTGACTCACTGACAGCTCTGTATTGCTTTTTGTATTTGTTATTTCACTCTGAAAGAGACGAATTTAAGGATTCCGTATTATTATTCTATTATTTCTTAGTTACATAAGCATTGATTTTATTATATAATAATGTATGCATTGCAGTAGTGTCGTAGTATTTGTTAATTTGCTTGTAGATTAATGTGTAAGGTGAAGTGGAAACATGCACAATTTCGTAAATAGTATACAATGCTATGCTTTCCTCTAGCCCACCCAAGATTTTAGGTGAGGAACCGCCACTGTATTTAAGTGTAAAAACCTACTTTATTTTTTTTGAAAATTCGTAAAACAGTTAACTACTGAAAAACTACCCGACTTTTACGTCTCAAAGAAGTAGTACTCCATCAGCCGCCAGAAGTGAAAAATGTCGTACAGAATTCATCGTAACAGAGAAATATGCCAGTGATATTGAGTACCATTTAAAATCAAGAAAACTTAATAAATATACTTCGATATGCTGTTGCTACGGGTTTTTTGCCGGTTATTTTTTTTAAGAATACGGATTTACTAACACCTGGGCTTGCCATACGGTACGAGAAGACCCTAGTTTTTGTTGATAAGGACGTGCTTTCAAGTTAGTTCAGCAATGTTTTGAGCACAAATTTGCTTGCGCTCGCAGAAAAACATGTTCGATTACTTTTTCGCCTTAAGTGAAAAAGATTCTATCTGAAAAAAAAACCAAAATGTGCAGGAGAAGCAATTTAAGATTTCAGAAGATGTAACTTTTTGTATAAACAATATTTCAGATTAAAAGTAAATACAATAAGAATTAAATGACGCTGAATTTCCCTTTTACGCTTTTTTCACACGATTCAAAAAAAAAGAAAAAATCAGTCATAGCGATCGATAACCTGACTTTTGTTTAAATCCAGTAAATCAAGAAAATTTTAATAAAAACACAGGCTTTGGATATTTCAAGTGATGAAAGTGGTGTCGTACCAAATGTGCGTAAACGAGTTTGTTTACTGCAGTGGAAGGGAACCTGCGGTCTTTGGCTACTCTGATGCGGCTGATATTCACTTTGATCAAAAAATTATACGCAAGCGTCAGGAAAAAGAGCGTAATCAACCCATTATATGTTTGACAGTCGAAAAAAAAGTGGATAGGGTGTCAAATTTGTCTTTACTGCGGCCTTATGTTGAATCAGATAAATGAATGTGGCCTTAAGAAATTAAAAGGTTCCCCACCCCTTGTATACTGTCTCATAGTGATAGTGAATAATTTTTGTTACCTTTAATTTTTTTGAATATTTTAAAAATAAAATTAAGATAAAATAAGCAATTATTAATTTTACTTTTTGATATTCTGAATTGATTTTTATACAAAGAAACCTATCAACCATATTTTTTTTTATTTTAGTATGTTTTTTTTTAAGTATCGCGCGGAACGTATTGACCGTGTAAATGAATGAAGAGTTCAGTGTATCTTACATTTTAATTGTATTTCAGTGTCGTAACTAAATAAGCATATTTTTAGAATAGATGAAACTGCAGATGGAATTTCAGTGCATTAAATGGCTGAAAGAAATCTGCAGATAGAAACAAAGTATTTTGCTTCTACCTCATTACGTTAATAATTTATTGACGAAATTGAAAGAAAATAGCTGCAATGGTACTGACAAAATGTATATAAAACTACAGCTTCTGAATTCTATAAAATAAGCCAGGGCTGTGGAGTCGGAGTCGGAGTTGGACTCGTGAAAAATGAGCGGCTCGATTTTTTTTTGTAAAATATATTTAATGATGTGTATTGAAACAAAATCGTCAAACGTGTTAACATTTCATACTTGGCTGACTAAAGATGATCTGATGGTATACATATATATATAAATTAAAATGAAATTATTGAAAAATGTCCTCGGAGTCATTAATTATTCTAAAGCTGGAGTCGGATTCGGAGTAGTCTTTTTTTCACGCGACTCCACAGCCCTGAAATAAGTAAGAGTATTTTAAGCAGTGAACTTCGTTCCTTGAAGAATTATAAATATTTGAGTGGGCAAACTTAACCAAAGTACTTGTAAGGAATAAATTCATAGCGTAATCTATATATTAATAGTCGTTAATGTCCGTCCGTCTGTAAAATGTCCCCGATTTCCCCTTCCCCTCCTCCGCCCCAGCCACGCTGTCAACATTTTTTTATTCATACTAAAGAGATACTTTTTTCGTTTGTATATTATGGTCGCGATTTCGCCTTTTCGATGACGTCAAGAAAGACGGTCCCCCTCCCCCCCATCCTGCCCCGCTGTCGTCATTAATTCATTTCTTCATTTTTCTCTGACGTCATGAGTGAATTTTTGAAATCATGACATTTTTATTTTATTATGTGTAAAAACAATTAATTTTCAAAAAATATTCTGTCAAGCTGTGGGATTCGATACCATGCCCCAATTTTCATGCGCGACGTTCGGACACCTAACCCACTGCTCCACAAGTCCAGTTGATGGTTACGAAAAAAAAACTCTATTTAAAGTTTTAGTTAACTAATAATGACATCTGTGGGTGAAATCTTGCACTAAACGAATTTGAACCGTTCTGCAGCGTTTTGAGAGGCTATATAAGGCTGCTCAATTATATATAATAATTTAATATATAATAATTTGATTAACTATTTATTTATATATATACGAAAAATGGTTGTTAGCAAGCTTAAACATTATTCCAAATATTAAATAATTTACGAGGTCTATTTCTGCTAATACGAAAAATAGTTGTTAGCAAACTTAAACATTATTCCAAAAATTAAGTAATTTACAAGGACTATTTTTGCTACTATGAAAAATGGTTGTTAGCAAACTTAAACATTATTCCAAAAATTCAATAATTTACGAGGTCTATTTCTGCTAATACGAAAAATAATTGTTAGCAAACTTAAACATTATTCCAAAAATTAAGTAATTTACAAGGACTATTTTTGCTACTATGAAAAATGGTTGTTAGCAAACTTAAACATTATTCCAAAAATTCAATAATTTACGAGGTCTATTTCTGCTAATACGAAAAATAATTGTTAGCAAACTTAAACATTATTCCAAAAATTAAGTAATTTACAAGGACTATTTTTGCTACTATGAAAAATGGTTGTTAGCAAACTTAAACATTATTCCAAAAATTCAATAATTTACGAGGTCTATTTCTGCTAATACGAAAAATAATTGTTAGCAAACTTAAACATTATTCCAAAAATTAAGTAATTTACAAGGACTATTTTTGCTACTATGAAAAATGTTTGTTAGCAAACTTAAACATTATTCCAAAAATTCAATAATTTACGAGGTCTATTTCTGCTAATACGAAAAATAATTGTTAGCAAACTTAAACATTATTCCAAAAATTAAGTAATTTACAAGGACTATTTTTGCTACTATGAAAAATGGTTGTTAGCAAACTTAAACATTATTCCAAAAATTCAATAATTTACGAGGTCTATTTCTGCTAATACGAAAAATAATTGTTAGCAAACTTAAACATTGTTCCAAAAATTAAGTAATTTACAAGGACTATTTTTGCTACTATGAAAAATGGTTGTTAGCAAACTTAAACATTATTCCAAAAATTCAATAATTTACGAGGTCTATTTCTGCTAATACGAAAAATAATTGTTAGCAAACTTAAACATTATTCCAAAAATTAAGTAATTTACAAGGACTATTTTTGCTACTATGAAAAATAATTGTTAGCAAACTTAAAAATTATACCAAAAATAAAATAATTTACGAAATTTCTGCTTCTAAGAAAAATGGTTGTTAGCAAACTTAAACATTGTTCCAAAAATTAAGTAATTTACAAGGACTATTTTTGCTACTATGAAAAATGGTTGTTAGCAAACTTAAACATTATTCCAAAAATTCAATAATTTACGAGGTCTATTTCTGCTAATACGAAAAATAGTTGTTAGCAAACTTAAACATTGTTCCAAAAATTAAGTAATTTACAAGGACTATTTTTGCTACTATGAAAAATGGTTGTTAGCAAACTTAAACATTATTCCAAAAATTCAATAATTTACGAGGTCTATTTCTGCTAATACGAAAATAATTGTTAGCAAACTTAAACATTATTCCAAAAATTAAGTAATTTACAAGGACTATTTTTGCTACTATGAAAAATGGTTGTTAGCAAACTTAAACATTATTCCAAATATTAAATAATTTACGAAATTTCCGCTAATACGAAAAATAGTTGTTAGCAAACTTAAACATTATTCCAAAAATTAAGTAATTTACAAGGACTATTTTTGCTACTATGAAAAATGGTTGTTAGCAAACTTAAACATTATTCCAAAAATTAAATAATTTACGAGGTCTATTTCTGCTTCTACGAAAAATGGTTGTTAGCAAACTTAAACATTATTCCAAAAATTAAGTAATTTACAAGGACTATTTTTGCTACTATGAAAAATGGTTGTTAGCAAACTTAAACATTATTCCAAAAATTCAATAACTTACGAAATTTCTGCTATTACGAAAAATAGTTGTTGGCAAACTAGAACATGATTCCAAAAATAAATAATTTACAATTTAAATACTGCAGGGCAGGGCTGTCGATATACGCCCCCAGATATATTTCTTTTACTATCAGAATTTCTGGATTATTCAATAAATAGGTTAGTAATTTATTTTTGACGCCTGTAAATTTTCTGACTACTTAAAAATGCAACAAAAATCCCCCCGTTGAGGTCAACGGGCTTACAGCTAGTTATTCTTAATTGTGGCCAAGAAACAGACATATTTGACAAGTATTCACTTATTTTCAACTAAATTACATCACAAAAAGTATTTAAATGGAACACGAGGAATGTTTCAACGGAAAGCCGTTTTGAGCCGGAAACACCTTTGCGCTGGTAATGCATCCCGGATGATCGTCGGATACTATCCATAGGATGTACCCGGCGGAACTGAAGGATGCTGGCATGCAGTGGCGGTTTCTGACCTGAAATCTTGGGTGGGCTAGAGAAAAGCATATTTCCACTTCACTTTATACATGAATCTACAAGCAAATTAACAAATATTACGACACTACTGCAATGCATAAATTTTTATATAATAAAATCAATGCTAATGTAACTAAGAAATAATAGAATAATAACAGGGAATCCTTAAATTCGTATCTTTCAAAGTGAAATAACAAGTACCTACTAAAAGCAGTATAGAACTGTCACTTGCTGTCACTGAAAGTCAATACCTGTCACTTTCATACAATACAACGATATTGGTTTTGTGTTTCAATGCATAAGTATGCGTAATGGGCTGAATCAGATCAGCCCCCAACGATCAACAGAAGTTCGACAGATTGAAACACTATCCTTTGTGTTTGATGACGTTTCCGTACATACAAATACAAAAAAAATCTAATCGTGCTTGATTGCGCCCCAGTGTAAAGAAATATTGCATTATATTGTCTGTGGTTACGGGCATGAAGAATTTAGCCCCTGAGTGGTGTTGCCAGTGACGTAACGTTCCTGTTCCCTGTGAAGTATTTATAGGGTTATTGTTTTTTTATGCCGGCTCAGTTTAAAATTGTAATACAAAACACAATCGAGAATATGATTGTAGGTAGACGTAACATTGTCTTATATTGACAGAGGAAAATTAAAACAAAGATATTATATTCATTTGGGAAAGGTAAGTTACGCTTATAAATGTATTTATTTTGTTCAGCGGCCGAATTGCTGTTGATTTTTATTCAGCCATCTAATGTTTTGGGTGAAAAATGCAGGTCGGGCTTAGCCCACCTAGCCCAGTACCTAGAACCGCCACTGCTGGCATGTTATGGGAGGAAATAAAGCGATTGGCGGGAGACAGGGAAAAATGGAGATGTCATGTGACATCCATATGCTCCACATAGGGAGCGAATATGGTCAAAGAAGAGAAGAAAAAACACAGTTGAAAGTAGATGGCTTTAAAGCAAAGTCAATTATAATAGTAAATTCGAATAAATTCTGTCAAAAATATCATTATTGGGTATAGAATTTGTTCTATACCCAATTTCTTAATTTTACCCTGATAAAAAAAAACTGTAGGATACCATTATGTCAATATGACAAAACAGTTAAAATATCTATCACAATCAATGGCAGACTAAATTCTTTGCAACTGTATAATGCACCCATCCCTAAAAACAAATAAATATACAAGCGTTTACAAGAACGAAGAAGTTATTGATACTGATAACTGATCACTATTCTTTGTATGATTCCATAATAAACATTGATTATTTGGAATAGTGATCGTCTTATGTATTTTTTTTTTACATTTATAATGTGTTTATCTTGATGTATTCGCCTTTGATTACTTCATTGATCTTTTCTAATTGTTGAAATGGTAATTGACTGAAATAAACGTGAGTTCCAGAAAATATCCACCATGAAAATGTTGAGAAAATAAAATTGATGTATGTATATCAACAAATAAAAGGAGGTACATAAAATAATTACATTTAGTAGAACTAACGATGGCTGTTATCAAAATAAACATAATACAATGTATCAATAAAAAAAAAAAAAAAAATCTTTTGTACTTCATTCCACTTTATTTAATAGATCAGGCTCGGTTTCGCTCATTGCGAGCATTATCAGTTGACAGCGACGGTTTACTATTCTATGATCATAGACTATTATACTCTATGATTTTATAATGTCAAAAGTTGGTGGCAGCAGTGTATTCAACTTGAGAAATTTATATTCGGTTGACATTTACAATTACCGATTCCAAAATATTTCAAATTTGACAGGTTTGCATCCGCGTGCTTGATCATGAAAGAAATATTAATAACAAACTGTGAAAAAACATTTATTCAAAAAGCTGTTTCGGAAGGAACGGTAATCATAACGCTATATATATATAATATTTTTGAATCAAACTGCTATCTAAGAACAGATTTTGTTCATATATCGTCTACCCAATGAGAACAACCATAAGCACTAAAATCGTGATTTGGTAAATTTGTCATACTTCATCGCACGGACTATTGCGGCGAAAAACTTCACAAACTAAGCTAAAAACCACTCCACGATTTAAAATTATTATCTGAGATCATCGCGCGCCCATTCTGGAAAGCTGAGGCGAAATGCTCCGAAATGTTTCGTATTTCGCATAATTTATCAGTGTTCTTCGTAATAATGTGTGGTTTTAACGCGATTGCCATGATCTCAGATAATAATTTTAAATCGTGGAGTGATTTTTAGCTCAGTTTGTGAAGTTTTTCGCCGCAATAGTCCGTGCGATGAAGTATGACAAATTTACCATATTTTTTTATAAAGCGGTGTGTGTTACGAGATGCATATCTTAAATCGTATTTTTCTCGAAACTACGAATTCGCAGTCATGATTGTTTTGCATTGGGTGGACGACAGATCTTTAAAATCTTATGTAATTGTAGAGTATAGCTCGTCATGGATTATTACGGCGAAAAAATTCACAAACTAAGCTAAAAACAACGCCACGATTTAAAAAAAAATTCTGAGGGCTTTATAATCGCGTTAAAATCACACATTAATATGAAAAACAATGACAAATAAATTATCCAAAATATGACATATTCTCACTGTACACCGCCATACTTTTTAAATGATCTTTTACTTACACATGGACTATTGCGGCAAAGTATGTTGAAAACAACGCCACGATTTAAAATATTTGTTGAAGCATTGATAAATCGCCTTAAAACCACACATTATTACGAAGAACACTGATAAATTATGCGAAATACGAAATATTTATCAGTGTTTTTCGTAATAATGTTTGATTTTAATGCAATTATCAAGCCCTCAAAAAATAATTTTAAATCGTGGCGTTGTTTTCAGCTTAGTTTGTGAAGTTTTTCGCCGTAATAATTAATGACGAGCTATACTCTACAATTACCAAATCTTATCCCGTAGATGTTCACCTGGTTGTTTATTTCAGAGATTAGATGGAAGAATTTTAGACGAAAGTCGAAATCTTGGAATATGTTTTGGTTCAGAATGGGGAAGCTGTCATGTTTCACTTGGAAATACAAAGTAAGTTATAGCATTTAAGCTATCCCACTTAATATTAGTAAGAAGCTATACCAATTCCTGATTTTTCTTCATTATAAGCTAATGGTAGAAAAACCAATCTTTTTAGCCACCTGTGTGGTCGAGTGGTAAACGTTGTTTGCCTCAGTTATGGAAGTCATTGGTTCGAATTCTAGTACGGACAGTTTTATAAATTTATTTTTCAATCATTTTGTGAATTTCTGTTTGAAGGCATAGATGTTTGTGATGTCTCGAATTCCCTCTCCCACCTATCCTATTCTAAAAATGAGGTTTAGTGAGAGTGATCAGCTAAGTCTAGTCCTAGCTAGTCCTGTCCTAGCGCTATCCTTCCATTACTACTCTCTTTGGAAACAAAAAGAAGTTGAGCAACTGAGTAGCAATCAGTTCTCATAGAAACACTTCTATTAACAGCTTAACGACCGTGGACGCGTATTAAGTCTTTGAAATCCAACGGTTGCGGGCTGTGGATGCATATACGCGTCCTACGTCATACATTCCATTATATTGAAAAATCACTTGGTTAGGATCGAGTTTGATTTTAAATATTAACGAGAGATGGTAGTACACATATTGACGCATTATTTGACAAAAAATAAATTATTTTTATCCAAAACTATTTCGTGAAAAAACACCCCTAGACGGTAGACTTTTTTTTTCGTATGTGATTTTTCACAATTTTATTTTTGTTCTGTTTAAATATTTGATTTATAAATCGTGTCTGGTTTGTTAAAGTAATAAGCAAATATAAATTTGCTATAGTATGTACACGTAAACAATGTGAAAAAGTAGGTTTTGCATATTTTAAAAGATGATCTTTTAGTAGATTTAGGTTTTTTCAGTACACAACATAAGTATGCAATATACAGATGAAGAACCACTGCTCAAATGGCATTGATTTATGCGACAAAGTATCTGGAAGCTAGAAAATTACATTTGGTAAAGATATCTCAATTGGTTTACAAATTATAGTGAATTTAGTAAAATTACAATTGTTTGCGAATTTTTCGCAAAATTGCCCGGCCGCCAGGTGAAATTCTATAAAAAACGACTGGGCGTTAAGCTGTTAAGATAAACTAATTTGGTAGTCCATATGCTCCACATTGGGAGCGGATAGTCAATACGCATTAGTGATTTGTTTAATGTTTGTTCTAAGAAGTTCCATTTGACATGTGTTGGCCTTTTCAATGTGATATTATACATTTGTAATTTGCGTAAATTATCAGTTTCTTCAATTCCCATGTATGATAATTTGACATTTTAATATTCGTAATCAATAAATTTCTCACAGAGCTGGATTATTAATACCTAGCAGCTGCAGGTTAACTTTCAGGTAGAAAACGAGAAGTTTGTTGTAAAGTATATAATATATGCTTAGTACTAAAAATGAAGTTCCACCAAATACATCACAAATATTTCTGAAAATCATTCAGATGACGTCAGGATTCTCAAAACTATTGCTGATGATAAATAATACATAAATATTTTTCATTGTCACACTTGATAAGCTTGCTGAACACATTATAAGCAGGAAACGTAAAAATACGTTTCACGCGTACTGTTGGTTTTGATGGTACATAATTTAATGGTTTCTTCAAAATAACTACCGCGGCAAGTGACCATCTTTGAAAATAAGCTATATACCTCATTATTTATTATGCCCTGAATGTTCGTTCACACATAGTATTTTTTTAAAAAGGTGACACGTTTCTCGAATATTTAGGGTAGGGGTGGGGAACCTTTTCTTCTCTAAAGGCCGCATTCATTTTTCTGATTCGACATAAGGACGCAATAAACATTGACTAGGCAATCTTTGACCGGAAACAGGAATTTACAGTCAGAATATGTCAGGAATTTACGAATTTACATATATTTACAGAATTACAGAATTTCCCAGAAGGCCGCATCAGAGTAGCCAAAAGGCCGCAGGTTTCCCACGCCTGATTTAGGGCATCAGATTTCACACTTCCAGTGATTGTAAATTTGTAGGAATGAGGATTTTATACTATAATTATGTATTTATATAATTGTATGGTATGGATTAATGTTATTTTTTATACAGAATCTTTTGAATATTTCATATTGATAACAAGTGGAGTGCTATCTACTAAATTAATAACAGGTTTTTATATTCAGCTTAGAAAACTAGTGAAATTATGATGTATTCAAAATGTTTTCATTTTATTTTTAATGATTAAATGTCACATGATTTCTTTGAAAATTTCAGCCGAAAATATTGTTTGGCTTAGAAAGAAGTTGTTTTGATTTTAAGAATGTAATATTTTTTTTATTTTTTTATTGATTGTAGAGTATTTGAGAGTAGGAAGATGTAATGTTATATTTTTTATGGTAAATTTTTCGAATACATGTAATTGAACACATATTATATTTTTTTTTGTGTCAACCCTAATCGAGGTTTTATAAATACAGTGGAACCTCGATCAACCATTCTCGCATAATACATTTTCCCGGCTGGAACGTTTATTTTTTATAGTCCCGTCAAACTCCCATAAGAACAATGTTAAATAATCCCGCATTGACCGTTCCCCGATTTACCGATTTCCTCGATAAACCGTCTAAATATTTTAGTCCCGTCACAAATATTATCCTGATTGACCGTTTTTATTGCATATTTCTCCATATCTCGGTAAGTAAGTTTGACACAGCCGAGTGCAGGTGTTATGTCTAGACACGTTGGAATGCACTGTACATGTTAGACGTAACGCATTGGACGCATGTGCTTTTTTTTTGGGTTGAAATCCACCAAACGCGTATTATTGTTTATGATGCTAATGTAGAATTGTTTAAAATTCATGATAATAATTATTCCTGTACAAAATACAAACTTTTTAGTGGCGTAGCTGGATTTGTACAAGTCAGTTGCGTTCAATATTGCCTCACATCTCGTATCAATTTTTTTTCCAAATTGAAATAAAATGCCGCCACAAATAAAGAAAACTAGAACTCTAGCTGAGAAGCTGAAAATAATTTAAGTCGTCGAAAACAATCCAGGAGAAAACCGAGTTGACATAGCAAAACGCCTGGGATTAGCACCATCAACTCAACACGATTGTTGCTATGAAGAGTGACATTCGCAAAACAATTGAAAAGTGCGGCAAGACAGCGAATAAAAGAAAGTCTGCTAAGGAGTCTACTTTTGGAGAGCTTGAAGAGATTCTTTACACGTGGTACCAGCAGACGTGAGCTGAAAACATACCTATTGATGGATCCATAGTCAGAGAAAAAGCTTTGCAAATAGCCAAAATAAAAGGGATCACAAATTTTTCTGCATCGAACGGATGGATCAATAGGTTCAAAGATCGGCATGGTCTTGTTTATAAAAAGCTAACAGGCGAGAGCGCTGCTGTGGACCCAGACACAACCACATCATGGATAGCGAGTTTACCTGAGATCGTTGAGGGATATGAACCTCGAGATATTTACAATGCTGACGAGACGGGTCTCTTCTTCATGTGCTTTCCGGATAGAACTCTCACATTAAGGGGCCAGTCCTGTCATGGAGGAAAAAATTCTAAAGAGCGGATTACAGTACTGCTATGTACATTTAGTGATGGGTCAGAAAAAATGCGGCCAATTGTAATAGGAAAATCGCTGAAACCTCGATGTTTTAAGAATATAAAAACACTTCCCGTAAAATACCACACCAACAAGAAGGCATGGATGACCACCGATATTTTTATGGCTTTTTTGAGGAATTTTGATTCCTCAATTAGTGCTAAGGGGCGTAAAATACTACTATTTATAGACAATTGTGCCGCCCATCCTCGAGATACTTCATTTCTTAAGAACATCAAGGTAGTTTATTACCCTCCAAATTGTACCAGTGCTTTACAACCACTTGATTTGGGAGTGATAAAGAACTTTAAACAACTTTATAGAAAGCAGTTGGTACAAAAAATGACATGCATGATGGACTCTGGAAGTGTTATGAACCCAGCAACACTCAAGATAAATGTGCTGCAGGCAATACACTACACGGTAACTGCTTGGCATCAGGTCAAAGCTACGACAATAATGAATTGCTTCCGGAAATGTGGTTACACTTTCAGAGCAGTTATTTCTTAAGAAGAACTAATGGAAACTGAAGAGGAATCAAACGATTCATTTAATGATGACTGGCGTCTTGCAGCTTGAGGGGACCTTGACTTTGCAACATATGTGCAGTGTGACAGTGAGCTAGCTACCTGTGGCGTTGAA
Organism: Himalopsyche anomala; assembly: GCA_031772345.1. Taxonomy (NCBI): domain Eukaryota; kingdom Metazoa; phylum Arthropoda; class Insecta; order Trichoptera; family Rhyacophilidae; genus Himalopsyche; species Himalopsyche anomala. Next base: position 28,575,433 of record CM062827.1, read on the forward strand.
ACAATCGAGTCATTATGTGATGCAACTAATGACAGCAGTGAAGAACATAATACCGAACCTATTCCGACATTTACACAAGCATTATTGGCCTTTGAAAAAATAAAATTATTTTTCTATTTTGGAATAGAAAAATAATTTTATTTTAGATTTCGGTCAGAAATCGATGAATCCGCTCTTAGAAAAGTACGCGAATTTGAGGCGTCTTTGTTCCGATTAAAGTGCCAAACAACAAAGAAACAAGCCAGCATAAAGGACTTTTTTAAAAAATAAATTTTATACACAGTATGTACAAGTAACTAATAAATAAATGTTTTTTTAAGATTTTACTTGTTTATTATTATTTAAAGCTTTCCCGCATTCACCGTTTCCCGCAATTACCGTTTTTTTTCCAGGATCAATAAAAATAAAATTGTTGCTTATTGATTTACTTCAGTAACATTTAAAGTAAAATTATCGTCACTGTATGACAATGCTGGGTGCGTTTTGCACGTGGTTCGAAATCACTTTATTTTTTGGTAGAAATAGTATGCGCATCAATTTCAAAAGGCGATGGTTCTTTTCCCATGGAATTAGTGATAATCACACTATCGTTCTGTGTTCTTTTCTTTCTAACAATGAAATAAGTAATCAGAGTTTGTTCAAATTTTCTTTTTTCGATGCAGTTCGTTATACCCATAAATACAATTTTTAAGCTCTCGTTGAAACTAAAATGGTCGTTCAGAATTTGAACCATTAAAGATGAAATGATTTTCTATTTCATTGCAAAGTTGGACACCTTCTTGAATTATTTTCGCAGTTTGGAAACTCCAATTTCTTCCATTCCGTCAACGTTTTCTGGTTCTTTGTTAATAGTTAAAGTTAAATTAGTGACATCATCGTCACTTATAGCATTATCCATAAGTAATTCGTCGATTTCATTTTCGCTAAATGTATCAAAAAAGTCTGCTCCGCCATGTTTATGTGCTAAAGTAATAATTTCAGTTGATATCACCGATGTTTCAATGGTTTCATCGACTGTAACACACCCAAGTACGTGGACTTAATTCAGCGATGGCAGATGCAACATGATTAATTATAAACAGTCCAAAATCGTATTTTTTTTCCAAATGTCGGTTAGTGTTGATGATTCATTCTCTATTATATCCAAAATACAGCAATACGTGTTCTTGATGTAATATTTTGTACGTTAATATACAGTGGAACCTCGATCTACCGTTCTCCCATTGTTCGTTTTCCCGCATGGATCGTTTATTTTTCATAGTCCCGGCCAAACACCCAGAAGAACAATGTAAAATAATCCCGCATTAATCGTTCCCCCGTTTTACCGTTTTCCTCGATCTATCGTTTAAATATTTTGGTCCCGTCACAAATATTATCTCAATTGACCGTTTTCGTTGAATATTTCTCATAAATAGTTTTGCCTCGCATCTCGTTTCGCGTTTTTTTCAGTGGAATCCCGATCTTCCGTTCTCGCTATCTTCGTTTTATTGCATGGATCGTTTATTTTTTATTCGACCAATACCCGTAATAACAATGTTTAATAATTCCACGTTAATCATTCACAGATTTACCGATTTCCTCGATTTATCATCGACACATTATCGTCCTGTCCCAATTACTATCCCGATTGACCGTTTTTATTAGATATATTTCTTTATTCGTTCATCAATAGGCTTACATCGCATCTGGTTGCGCGAATTTTTCTAACTCAAAAGTCAAAACTAAAATGCTTAAATGAAGAAAATTAGAACGAATCGACATATTTATATAGCAAAAAAAGTTAACCTAGAAAAGAACGCGAGTTTGAAGGATGTCTATCAAAATTTAAGTACCAAACTGCAAATAGTCAACTGAATATGTATTTAAGTTATATTCAAGTTATCTGGAAGTTATTTGAAAATTATACATTTTTTGTTATTATTTGAAGATTTCCCGCATTATCGGTTTCCCGCATTATTCGTTGATTAATTACGGTCCCTTGGAAAACGTAGAATCGGGGTTTCACTGTAGTATATTTTTTGAAATTTATCATTTCTGAAAAACTGCATAACTTCAAAATCGTACAAAAAAAAACCGCATAAAAAGAGGATTGACTGTACATGCTAAAAGGACTGAGAACAGATTTTTAATCTTTGGCATAAATTTTCACATTGCAGCTTTTGTGGACTTCCTATATACTATCTATATTAAAAAATGAAAGGTTAGAAGGAATCGGTCTTACTTATAAAATATATTTTATTCATAAATATGTATTTTTATAAAAGTCAACTAACTATTTTTGTCTAATTTTCAGAATCGTTTCTCACGTAAGCTGTAAAGTAAGTCAGCCAAAACAGACGAGACCCAATGAAGGACTTCTGTTCATAAATGTTGAGCTGGGTACTATGGGGGCTCCGAACTTTGATGCCAACAAGCAATCCGATCTCAACGTATGTCTCAACAGACTGGTTGAGAAATGCATCAGGGAATCTAGATGTGTTGATCTAGAGTCACTCTGTATTGTTTCTGAGGAAAAGGTGAATATATTTCCCCAATTTGAAATTGCCGTAATATCTTAGTCTATCATTCAAAGTTAGTTCATATCAGTCTATCCCAGCATACATTTTTATCAGTCAGTGTGGCACATGTGATTTTTTTTCAAAAATGGACTTCTTGGAATTGTTAGCTATTGTTTTATTAGTTATTAACAACAGACTGTATTTTATTTGTATGTCAAGTTGCTGCCCGGACCAAGTTAAGGTTAAATGAAAACAACATCATTTAATCTAATTGATAAAAATACCAAACAAGTATTTTTTTCTGTACAAATGAGTGAATGTGCTCAGCATTTTTTTTCATAGAGGCTATCATTGAGCAGTTCAATCAAAACCCATTCTTTAGGAATACTAGTATACTGAGTTATTAAAACGGAAAAAATATTCACGTTGCAACATGACTGACAGCCGATTTTTACAGATTAAAATCATGGCTATTTTTTTTTTTTTTAATGGCACATTTGACTCATTTGGCACATTCAATTGCTTTTTGTTCACAGGCATGAGTGTTTGTGATGTCTAAAATTTCCCTCCCACCCTTTAATAAGTAGTCGTAGCGAGAGCGATTAGTTAACCATTAGTCCTGTCTTAGCCTAATCCTCCTATCCCTACTACTTTCTTCTTTAGAAAAGAGATGTGGAATTAATATAAAAGATTGTTTTATTTTTTGATATGAAGCCTCGAAACCCGCCAAGTATTGACTGTGAACACCTTTAAGCCATAAAAAGTACTGGTTAGAAAAAAAGTGCATCCTTGCTCCACTGACCATGTACAATCAATCAAATGCTTGCATATTGTGAATTTCAGGTATGGTGCTTAAGAGTCGACATACATGTTTTAAATCATGCCGGTAACCTAATTGAATGTGCCAGTATTGCCGCCCTCACAAGCTTGGCGCACTTTAAAAGACCTGACGTTACGACTAATGGAGAAGAAATTATTATACACACACACGCTGAAAAGGATCCAATACCGACAGTGATGCATCACTATCCGGTGTGTGTATCGTTTGGGGTGTTCGCAGATGGGTATGTGACTTGCATAAATCTGTATTTTCTTTAACCGTGTGTTTCCATTTCCAATGTGTTACATATATGCACTTTGATAATAAAGGATTTCAACTGAGTGTGTTTTCCGACAACTGGTTCATATTAATCCTCTCAATCTTCCCTTTTCAAATAGGGTAAAGCTTCATGGTTATGAGCTAGTAATATTGATTATGTACCCCGTAGCCAGTGTGTTAATCACGGAAAACCTTCACTATTATTTTTCATGAGATCGCAGTTTTTTTGGTAACCAAAGAGTTAAGAAACAAGATGACAACTGTCGTAAGGCCTGTTAAAGTATTGCACATAACTTGAATCACTTTCTAGATGTTTGTTTTTTTTATTTTTAGCACAATGATATCTGATCCCAATCTTTTAGAAGAAACAGTGTGTTCGTCAACAGGGGCTTTACTAGTGGTCGGAATGAACCCATACAGAGAGATTTGTCTGATGGATATGGCAGGTGCGGCTGTTACTTCGGGGCCAAAAATAATTTATAAAGCTACGCATAAAGCCGTCAATAGAGTACAGTATATTGTAAAAGAAATTAAGGATGCGTTAGCTGAAGACGAACGAGCAAGGTAATGTATTTAGTTAGTTACATATCGTAATAAATTTGATAATTTTTTTGTTGTCACTCCAAGGTTGGTTTGTAAAATCAGAGAAGTTTTAAAAGACACGGAAAAAAATGTTATTAACTGATACTTTATTTTACCTTGTCAAACTCAATTTTATATAAATAACCCTGTTTTGATGTTTTTTTCAACAATTAATATTGCTTGTGATGACCAAAAATGTGGAATTAGTATATAACTATATATTACCAGATATTATGTAAATATTTTTTTTTCACCATGTAGTTATAGTTAATATATTTTTGGCAAAATCTCAATAGAAATAAATTTAAGACTACTTAGGAAAAGAATGACTGCTCTCAAAATACTTTTTGCTTTATAATAATAAAAAGTTGATACAGCGTAGAATTAATATTTTATATTTCTTCTAAAACAAAGCAATATTGTTTACCTAGTAGAGCCAATGTATTGATGCAAAAGTTTATGATATTACTTTTTACTTTTAGGTCTAATGGAGAATTATTTGGATTTGCGAATGCAATATCACAAAACCGTCTCATGACACTCTCAACAGAAAAATTATGTTTACGTCTTAATAAATTCGATTTGAATATGGAAAGCAAAAATATTATCAAGGAGAGTAAAAAGAGGAAGCCTGGCGATTTTGACAAGGATACTGACGATGATATGTCAGCAGACGAAGAAGGTTCACATTGACACTATTTGATAATTTTTAACAAGCTTTTTTACTGCTATTTTTTTAAATTGATGAATATTGTTGAAAATAACCCTTTTTATGTCTTAAAAAAGACATTGCTTATCCAGATGACCGTGCTGTCAATGGTTTTTAGTTTCTTTTTGAATTATCGTTTTCTATCCTCTCAATAAGACAAGAGGAGATTGAAAGAAAACTGGTGAGGTTAGAATGAGATAATAAATTAAGCAAGTGAAGCGCTGTAAAGTGTTAGTTTGCAGTCGTATAAATTCATTGCAACACATTTTGATTAATCGTCACACTTGCGGTTTGTCAACATGTCATTCTGCCCAATTCTTTTTGGTAAAATAATTGAATTCAGTACCAAACCTTTCTTTAGCTATCTATCTCCTCATTATTTTCAGCAGCAAACAATTCAAGTTGAGATGTTGACATGACTAAATGTTGTGTGGTGATGTGAGAACTTTAACGAACGAAAAAACAAAGAACACATATTTCATTAAAGATGTATAATGTAAACCTTGAAAGTTACTGTGTGAAACTCACTCATTTTTTTCTTTTAGATATGGCTGTGGTAATCCAGGAACAGATTACCGCTTTAGTCCCGAAAAAAGAGGTCAATTCATCCAGTAAAAACGTGTGGGCTGCCATGGCAAGCGATGAAGAAGTTAGCGAAAATGAAAGCGATCCTGATAAAGAAGTAGAAATCGTCAAAGTGATCACGGCGAATGACAGAATTGTCGCTAACATAAGTAAGACGAGAATTATCATGATATTGATCTATAAAATTGGCAAAATAACTAGATATTCCAAAAATTAAGTAATTTAAACTTCTGTTTAATGTTTACGTGATATATTTGAATCAATTAGAAAATGTTAAGTATTAAAAATATCTTCCTAAGTTTTTGACGTTTGACCTATTTGCGAAGCATCTTCAGATTTTCGAGTGGATTTTTTTATACATTAAAGCTTTGAGAGAAATCTATTCTCTTTTCCATTAGAAAAACCTGCGCAAAAAAAGAATCAGGTGTATAAGTAAAAAAAAAATTAAATTGTGCAACCTTTGTAAGTAAAGAACTATAATGAATGTCATGAAATATGGAAGAGTCTGAAGGCACTTCTCAAAGGTGAAACTACACCCTTTAACACAACTAGTAGAAGTAAACAATTTTAAGTGTAAATAAGAGTGAACTTATTGAAAGTTGACAATACTCATTTGTTTAGGTAGGTGTCTTTGAACTGTGTTTCATTAATATGAAAGCCAATACAGGTAACATCTTTATCCAATGTCACTCTTTCTTATTTATAGATGTGAGCAGTGACAGCGAAGAAGATAGCGTAGTAATGTTAGAAACGGAAGTTGTCAAACCTAACACCGCACCGCAAATAAAAAAATCAAAGAAAAATAAAAAATAATGTACTCTGTCAATCTTTCTTATATTATATAATTATTTCAATAAAATACATTCATAATGTACAATTCTTTCATTCAATAAAAACATCCCATTACATGCAAAAGAAAAAATAAAACACATGTAAATTAAGATGGAAAATAAATAAATAGCAAAATTTATACAACGCCAATTGATTGTATCTGAATATAATGCACATTTCACAATAACAAATGAGATCTAAAACAAAACATCTATTTCTTACAAAATAATAAGAGTGTATGCCGGTTAAGACTAGTGTAATATTAAACCTTTCACTGCAATGCGCAATATCAAATATATACTGCGTAGAAAGGGTTAATATAGACGATAAAACAAGTTAGTGATGTGAGTTTATTATGCATAAAAACTCCATTTCATGGTCCCGACTAGATGATTTAGATAAACTATTGTACGCTCTTAGACCAAGTTGAATAATACGATGAGGCCTCACATTTCTTTTAGTTATTTGAATATTGAGAGTTGTTTAACATTTTATTTACGAATTCAAAAAAATACATGTGCGACAGATTTCTGGAGCCAGTTATATTTTAATTCTAGCATTTAATTACCTTCAGGTAAAGTGATAATAAGACCAGGACTGTTGCAGTAATGCAGGATAAATGCATTTTTTTACAAGGATAATAAACATTGATTTAGGTCAAATTAAGAATTCGTAATTTTTCATGAAAATAATTGTGTAACAATACATCAATTTATATTGCAGTCGACCAGTGTATTCTGACAAAATAAGGATGTACAGTTTAATATATTTATTCACCCAATATCGCATTTCCTGATAGCTGTTGGAGAGCATCGACACCGGAGGGATTAAATCACAATAATATTGATCAATTGACTACTAGGATTGAAAATTAAGATGTGGTTTACAAAGAGTATACAATATTATTTATTATTCAACAATCTATTGTGATATCTTTTTACGCAATTAAGAAGTGCATTCACCATAGCCTAAAATAAACTTATAAAGTAATTATTATATTAAAACATACAGCAATGGAGAAAAATTTACACTCGTATCATTTTGGTTCATTTGCCAATAATGGTTGTCTAAAGCAGGGTTTCCCAATCTATGTTCCACGGAACCTGAATAGGTGTTCCGCGAACACCTACATAACTTGAAAACACCTCTTGCAATATTTTTCGATAACTAGTAAGAATGGTTCGAGGGTTCAGAATCCATTTTCTGTGACCGCTAAATTATTAGGCTTAAGGCCGAGGGATTAAAAAATGTAATTGATTTAATCAGTGATTCTGATTTGAAGAGTCCTCCAAAGTTTTTTTTTTGTTTGATTTTAACCATTAAGAATTACTCAACATAAAAAAAAGCAAAGTGTTCCGTTAAAATTTCTAGATTTTCAAAGTGTTCCATCGCAGAAATAGTTTGGGAAACCCTGGTCTAGTGTAATAAAATCACATTATATTAACTTAAACCAGAGGTTCATATTCTACATATCGCACCTCCCATAAAATGGTCATCAGCAAAAAGCTGATTTTTTAGTAGACAATTATTCAATTTAATTTCATTTTTCCTATGTTTCACGTATATTTGGATATATTGTTAAAACTTATAATCAACAAACAGGAAAATGATGAATGTTGGGCATGTTTTCACAAAATTTGTTCCATTCGAATTACTATATTACATAGTAAACATATGGAAAAAATTGTGTAAAACTTACTCAAAAACGTGTTTTTTTTAAATTTATGACTCTTTAACAGAGGTGCGATATGTAATCTACTATTCATAGCATCATAAATTAAATTGCATCAGAATTTAGTCCATTTTTCTGATCTAAGGTATTTCCGTTTGTTTTGACAGTGTAGATGAAGTAGGCGATGATTTCTTTTTCGTTCACCGGCAGAGACTTGAAGTGTTTTTGTATCGACTGAAAAGCAAAAAAATAAAATATAATCACCAAGAATTCCCTTCGTACACGTGCACATGCAATCTAGTTGAGTTAACAGAAAAACATAAATATTCCGAGCAATAAAACATAGACTACTATTTCCAAAGTACTTTTTTTACTGAAGTATATTGATTATCATGCGATCATTGAAATAAGATAAAACAGAATTATCTCAGGTTGCAGAGACCATTGACTAGTAAATGATTTTCTCGTAAGCTGTAGTTTAACTTATGAGTGGTATTATAGGGAAACACAAATTAAAAATATATATATTTGATAGAAATCATAGTCAAATTTGAAAGACATCTATGTATACGCCACAAATAAACAATATCTACCTTATCTCGACAATTAACAACACAGAAATATGATGGTGTGTTCGACCTGTAACTAACTTTTCTTATCCATCCATGATTTGTTAAAAACAGCACACGAAAACGGTATGCTTTATTTATTGAATTAATGTAGTAAAAGTAAATGTATTTCTATAGGGCGGTGATTTCCAACCTGGGAGGCGTAGACTATTGCAAAGTGAGGCGCGAACAGTCCAAAATATTTATTTACCCTTTAAAACGTGTCTTTATTACTATATGAAATAAAGGTTGGAAACCACTACTATAAGGTATACCATATACACTGCCAAATTTACAACTAGGTTGTATTAATATTTTTTATACAGCAATATGTAATGTAGTTTTTCAAATGAAAAATGAAGTTTCGATGCAAATTATGACCGATTCAGTTATAATCGAATATATGCTTACGTCTGCCAGCTGAGCTTTATTCAATCCAGGCCGTGATGCAATTTTAAAATGTTTTCTGTATCTTCGGAGAGTGTGCACTTGCAGTTGATAGAGGTCTACTTCAGGTAAGTCGGTGTCAGTTTCATTGCTGTCATCCTCAGATTCTTTACGCCGCCTTTGTTTATTTCTTGCACATTGGATCATTGATTTATGATGATCGCAGATATAACTATGCCGAGCCTGAAAATAATGAAACGGATACAATTAAAGCATCTATACCAAATAATTATTAGTGGATTAATTTGGACAAATTCAACTGTTCATGCATTGCGAAGAGTTCTCTGATATTAAAATCTCTTGCCACCCGTGCAGAATCAGCCTGCTGTACTAGGACACTCTGTGCTCTCCATCAGCTTGACAATTAGTTTAAATTTTAGCCACATACATTATAATTGAAAAGTTTTAAAGGCGGGTTAGTAAAATAAAAGCTTAATGAAATTTTGTATGAGCCCATCAAAATGTCCCAATATAATTATGCGGCATTTGTTATTAACATAAATCAAGGACAACCACCTACAGTATGCCCATAGGATCTCGTAATGTATATAAAGACTTTTTGTTATCAACTATGGTCAAACATTTGATCACTACGATCGACTTTTAAAAATTTTAGACAGCGGACTAACATCGTATGTGTTAGGTGATCATAAGAAAAGTAGTAATTTAAAGCCAAGAATAAGTTTATATTTAAAATAAACATAGATAATACTATCATGACAATAAAAACAATTGCAGCAGAAGTGTTAACGATAAATACTACCGAAAGCAGTCGACGTATCCTAACAATCATGTTTGCTTTAAAATATGCGATCACTCATTTTCAATAAATTTTACCAGAAAGGTATTAACGATGGCCTAGTTCCATAGAACGATAATTCATAAATTTGTGTTAAATTATCCATTATATTCGATTACCTCTCTTCTATTGGTCCACAAAGGTACAACTAGAAAAAGACTTTAGTTTTCTCTCAGTACATAACAACTCGCAAAGTTTTGTCAATGTTGCAATAAATTTATAGATATTTTAGATATACTAAAAAGATGAGACAAATAATAATGATCACTTTTTTACAACTCAGTTTAGAGGCGTCAAAACTTTGTTCAGCTATACCTAAAAGCTATTAATTTCTAGCTGTTACACTATGGAACTAAGCCATCAAATTAAATTCAATGAAGCAGTGGTGCTTACAATAAGTATATTTCATCCAACCTGATTTTGTAATATAGATCTTACTGCATTCTGACCGAGGACACATTCAAAACGAGATAGATAGTGGCAAGTTATCAGAATTTGCAATAGAGTGACTAAGAGAAGAGTAGTGGCACTGGAATAATTTATCATGATATAATATCATTTTCACCTACGAGTAAGGATATTTCCTAATTCTTTCAAATCATAGTTTTTATACTCAAACCATTGGGTATTTTTTAAAGCTTATAAAGAGCAAAACAAATGTAATGTTAGAGCCGAATTAATAGAGATACAAGCGAGTAGAAAGCCTACTACACTGACTGTTACAGAAAATTCTGTCCATGACCTTTTGAATACTTAGTATGAGTAGTATACTTTCACTACACCAAATAAATACAACATTTTTAATAATTAGTATTTTGTTGTGTATCATTTTAATATCACTTTTAGGCGACAGGAAAGATAAGGTAAATATGTATAATAATGACCATATTGTCACTGCTAAGCTTCAGTCGTCGTTGGGCGACCGTCTTTTGAATTCGTTTGCTGTACGAGGCATTTCCAGCTGAACGCCTGCATCGTTCCCCGTCATCAAATAAACAGCATATTTGATCTAAGGGTCCTCTGGAATCTTCTTCGGTGCTGAAGCCGTTGTTCATTTGATGCTCGCGTTGAATCATTAATATGGCCGTGGTGGGCTGTCACTGGCCCGAAATCTCTATTTAAACAAGTTCAGTTTTTCACCACACACTGATTATAAATTTAAATATGAATTATCAATTCGCATGCGGTATTAAATATCAGATCACTAATAATAAACCATTCTCAGTCAAAAATTCGAAAAAATTCTGCGTCAAAAAATTCACCGATTCAAAATAAAGGAATACACGCACTTTGACGTAAAGCGATCGTCGCGACAAAGCAAAACGAACGGCCTGTTCTATTAAAAAAAAACTAAATGTCTCGTTGTTAATTGGTTCATATGCAATAAGTAGGCTAAACCACGCCCAGCAAACACCGAATATTAATGTTAAACTTTAGAGTCCAGATTATTAACTTTTTTCAAAATAGATCTACACTCCGATGAAATAAATGTTTGAACGAAACATTGGAGATAATATTCACATGCGCAGGATATTAAATTCGCGAACAACATTAACGGCGGAGCTGACAGTTCTAAAATGACAACGGATTACAGCTATTAGAAAAAGAAACAAAGCCGGCTATAAATGCTTTATGTTTATTGGTACACAGAAGGCGGTATTTATAAATTCCACCAATGATTATCCACGGTTTCCTGAAGCGAATCACTCGTGTATCACTTTGTAAGTGGCGTGGGGCCGTATAAAAATTGTATCGAAGCTGGGAATATATAGAGAGAACCAGGTGAGATTCTGTTTATTTTTTAAGATTTGATTTGTCAGAAAATTTTTGGTACATTGTCATCTTCGCAGTATATGAATTATTTTTTCTACCGGCTCGCGGTGAGCCGTATATTATGTAAAAATGGTATTTTTTATATAATTCTATCGTTCTACTTTACATAGGCAAATGGCTGCCGTACCGAATGACATTTGTGTATGCGCGTAGTATGCATATACGTGTGGAAGAAGTGAAAAATAATGTATTTTATGTCCAAATTAATTGATATTTTGCATTATTATAGACGTAGAGATGTTCTAAATATATGCATGCTTATTTTTTTATCATATACTATGCACTGTCAACTCAGCAGGATTGTGTTTCGGAATATTTATCAATGTCACCGTATTATTAACAACAAGATCGTGTAGTAACGTATTTGTTTACACTATTATCGATGCATATAATGCAATAAGTACTTGACGTAATCACCACATTTATAGTAAACATCATTAATTACTATTTAATTGAGAGATATTTGCAATTTTATGTAAAAATAAAGACAATGGAGGATCTAAATACACATTGAAAATTATTGCACGTTCGTAATGCTTTAAACATCTTGGCAAGTAGAATGTATGAAGGGATCATTTCTCAAACGCATACTTACATAAATCTAATATTAAAAGGCAAATTTCCGCATAAGACAAGTTTTATTGTCATTTATTATATTTACATTTTGCGCACAAAGTATATTTTTACTTTGCAGTTTGTATGACGTAGGTATACAACATATACAGAGAAATTACTTTCCTAGTGAAAAAATAATACCTTTCCGCCAATGCATATTATTCGTGCAATGGAATGCTTCATTTATACATTTTGTAATTATTGCCCATTCTGTATCTTGGTTTCATATAGAATTTTGTATTATGATCTTACAGCATGATAAGCCATGGGGTGTAAAAACGGCGGCAAAAAGTGAACCCCGTGAAGTGGCGCCATTCGGTGAAAAACAAAACTACTGTTTTGACCGCCATTTTTTCAAAATTAGCTTGCAGATAACTCTTTGTGATAAGAGCGTGTACCTATTATAAATTATGCCAATGATTTTGACTTTATATTTTTAATCAAATGACCACCATCTAAATAACATATCTAAATAATATTTACTTCAATAGCTTATTCCTAGGTGACGAAAACGTCATTCCTTTGTTTCGATATTTGATGAAGAATACTTTTTATTATAATTATGTACATTCAACTAAATTTAATATAATATGATGTATTGCATCATCATGTATAAAGCTTTTAATTTTTTAATGTATCGATTTTTAAATACCAATATATTTATTGTACCATTGTTGGGCCGTGTTGCTTATGTAATATCGATTATATCAAATAACCTGTATATTTTTTGAATTATGTACCGTGATAATATAAATTGTCTTTATACTATTTTTAATCGTAGCTGCTTTATACTATTTAGATTTTTGCAAGCAAGTTTGCGATTTGTTTTTACGGTCTTTGTGATTAGTTTTTGGGACTATGAATGGTCTTGTGAACGAGTATGTGACGCGATAAAAATGCATAATTTAACTGACGATGACATCATTGAAAAGAACCGAAAATAATAAAAAATTGACACGCGTAATTAAAGTAAATGCCCATAACCATGTGAACCAATAAATTATGACACTTAATAGTTTGATTTTTACGGCATCCAGAAAATCTCAAACTGTGTAACATTTGTTTGCATTGACGTATTATGTGCTTTTTTAACGAAATCATTTTTCAAAATACATAAGATTTAAACTATATATTAACAACACTGTCACTTTTACTTATAAATTACGCAATAAATCAATTAAATTTTCATGTATGGCATGCATGACGCATTCACCCATCGTCTTGCAAGCCAAACCAATATTTAGCAAGTTACAATAAAAAACGTTTAAAAATTATTTTTCCCGACGAGTTTAACTTGGCGAACACAAAAAAAATGAATAGCATAGCAAAAATAAGTAAAAAACGACACTTTCTTTTCGATTTTTCATAGACAAAAAATATTTTTAAAGAAAAAAATGCAAAAATTGAAATATTTTTTTTAATTACCTCTTTAATCACATTACTTATACAACACAAACTTTTTAAAAAAATTTAAACTCTGAATGCAATAAAACAAGAGCAGAAAATATATCGCGATCACAGAAACGAGAATGTGTTGTCTTCGACTGGTCTGACAAGCCTGATCTCAGAGTGCACCATGCTCAGAATGGGACACCTGCTAGGATTTTTTTAAATGTTCAAAAATATATTCTCCAAATATTAATTGTATCAAAAAAAATGGTTATGGGTCACCAAGTCTAAGATGTTTATAATAAAAAGTTTTACTGTATATTATGAAAACAGTTAAATCACATCGTCTAAATATATTTTTCCAATAAAAATTATTATATTTATTTAAAAAAAAAGTTCGTTTTGTTGATACGCACCTCACAGTTTGAAGTTTACTGACGTTATTGAGGTCGATTGCTTAGTGCTGAGCTCTTCTCTAAACTCCTTTTGTCTCGATTATTTATCACCCGCGGCAAGTCAGTTTTTTTTTTAAATATAGCCGTAAGCAATGTGTTAAGATGAATAAAGATTGAAGTATTAATTATTAAGTAGGTATAAAGCAAGATTGTTGTTGATAACTGAATGACATTGTGTTATATTTTAATAATACATTTAAATAACTTCATTTTCCATCTCTCGTTGAAGGGTTCTAAAATAGATTTTTTTTAATTCGTAAGAAACACTCAAATATTTCACAAAATTCTTTTTTCAAAAATGCAATGGCTTTTGGATTGACCAATTAAAAGTCTTGATTCACGATTAGTGATATTTTATCAGCAGATTTTTATATTACAGCATTTATAAGACTTCCCTGGTAGGAGATTTTTTTGCTTTTTGAAAAATAAAACAATAAAAACTTGTAATGGCCCATACCGGTTGGTGTGGGCGTTGGTTACCCTGCTGGCTATTGCTGTATACTACCTCGGCTACATTCTGTAAAACTTATTAATTATCGTCAGCCACATTTTCATATATATTATAGTGTCAGGGGGTGGAGCAAACTTTTTGTATGAAGGGCCATATTCGAGATTTTAAAATGAACAGCGGGCAGCGGGCCGCAGATAAAATATTATTTCCAAATTTACACAATCAAGCTTCAGTGATACGTTCTTGAATATCGACCATGGAAAGGAAAAATGACGTGACCCACACATGGCAAATATTACAGGAGGCACAAAAACGTGTTTTGATGATTTTGGACCATATGAATGTTATGAAATATCCACAACCTTAAAGTGCACGAAGACTTCTAAACTGGTGTTTAATTGACATAATCTAATATTAATTTAAGAAATTGTTTAGGAAAAACTTTTGTTCATGCCATTATTTGGGTTTCAATTTTAACAAACTGGTCTTTTTTCAAACTTCAAATCTAAATTTAGATACTAATTCGTCATTTGCAGCTTAAATCCTTTTGATATAACGTTTATCAAGTTGGGATACATTGTGATTATTATTGCAAAAAAGCTATTTTGAAAAAACTGTGGGTTAAGTCCTTTCTCGTCGATATCGTCTTAATCAAATAACGATGTGTTGCTTTTTGCAATTATACGGGCAATATTAAAACTTGCATATATAGTAAATTATTCTTCGTTTTTTAATTTTGAATCGATCCATCAGTTGTTTTCGTTTTTGTTTTAATTAAATTATCACCATATTCGTTATGCTTAGAAGTGATCTGTCTTCTAATATTATACTCTTGCAACACTGATATACTTTTCCGTGAAATGGCAGAAATAGCCGTTTTTTTACGTAAGAAAATAAAAGAATCTTCTCCAGAAATACGTTTGTAGCTCGCGGGCAACAGGAAAATACGTAACGGGCCGTGGTTTCACCGTGCTTGATATAAACTTAAGGATATTGACTTAATACGGAACCGTTCAAAATTTGTGACCATTATTTTCCGTAGTCCTGTGAAATATTTTTTAAGGGACGCGACAGGCCCAACTGACCATTGCGATTCGTTTTCCACGGGTCAGTTGGTGAAGATAGTTACCGAGTCTAGTTGCTATCATGTGTCAACTTAATGGAGCGTACACACGAAACCAGGAGAGAAGGTTTTCGAGTCAGACGAGCTAATTCAGGAGGGTCCAATCTAGTAAGCTTGTTAGTTGAACGTTGCTCAACGTACTGCCTTGTCCACTCCACAATAAGATATATTGCCTTAAGTATTATCGTCCCACGAGTCTCAAAATATGATGGTAAAATATTATGTATACATTTTCAAATCTTTTTTTATATCGAAGTTGGAGTCATGGTATTTCTTCACGACTTCACAGTCCTTGTAAATAGCCAAGTAGACAGCCATGCTTGACGTGGTGAGGGAATATTGTCTCCTCCGCTATAAGCTATCTTGTCTCACGGTCCTATTTTTTTTACTTACCATGTGTTCATGGACCAATTCAGAAGTCAATTATTATATTTTCATAATTGAACCACGGAAGCAGGGCACACGTTTAGTGCAATCAAATGTACTTTCAGATGTTTCAAAATCCTCTAATGCAGCGATTTCCAACCTGGGATGCGTGGGCTATTGCAAAGGGAGGCGCGAACAGTCCAAAATATTTATTTACCCCTTTAAACGTGTCTTTATTACTATATGAAATAAAGGATGGGGAGGCGTGATGTTTTTTTCTTCGAAGGGAGGCGCAGTAACATAAAGGTTGGAAACCACTGCTCTAATGAGTAGTCGTCCACTTCCATTTATTTTTATTCAATTTTCGTGATTTTTTTAATGGTGTAAAATTATTCTGCATTTCTGTATCTCTATATACCTACTAGATGCGGTTTATATAAGACATATATTTGACATTTCTCATTTTTTTTATCCCTTAACATTTTTTAGTAGTGATGTCAACTGATAGTGCTCAACGAAAATTAAGTCCACTAAAACATGACACCGTTGTCTTTGGGAGTAGATATTCTTCATCATATTCAAAACGAATGTTTCATTATTTACTCTATCGGATTTTTAATTGCTACAACAGTTTCACTCGTAGAATTCTGCTATTACCTACTTTTGTAGGAGGATTTTTTAACTTGCTAAAATGTCATTCTATATTATAAGTAAGATAACATTTTTTCGTGTAATTGACAAGCAAGAAGCCCTATCTGTACTTTTCAATTGCGATAAATTGCATTTTCAACGATCTTGGACAGCTATCTTTCTTAAAAATCTGAATATTTTTCTCCAGTCATCTCTGTTAATCTGGAATTGAAATTATACCTAAGTATTATGACATAAAAAAAAAAACTACTGCACTTTTACTAAATATTTCACTTAGGTAATAATCATTTTCTACTGATGTCGTGGCGTCACAACCTATCAGTGGACAATACTTCTAAAGAAGGGAAAGTTCTTCTGATCGTTTAATAAAATATTGGATCTATAGAAATTAAAACTAGTTGACATATAATGTGAATAATAATAACATAGTATCAATTAAAAAAAAAAAAAAACGATGATTCTTTATGTTCAGGTAATAATACAAGTTTTTAATATTTTGACGATATTCTCTACCGGTTGGCTATACAGCTTGCAACAGCTTCAGGGAAAATGAAACTAGGGAGTTTTGAAACGTTTCGAACCTTCGGTTGGCTTATAGCATTCGAGTTTAGAGGTCGTTGTCCCTCGCTCATCAGGAGTCGCTACCAACGTAAAATTATATTTCGATAAGAAGTTTCATGATAATACCTACTATTAAAATATACTTAAAATATAATAAGGTGTTTATACTTGAAGTTTACTGCAGAAAAATACAGGGCTGTGGAGTCCGATTGTTTTCACCGTTGTCGTTTTTTTCCAATGACCACAGCCCTGGAAAAATTTCATCATAGAGCCGAGCTTACATTTGTTTTTGGGGGTTTCAAACCGCACAAGAATAAACAAATAGAATTGTATCACATTTTATCAACGAAAAACCTTAAAAATATGCGGCAGATCAATAAGTATCTATTTAAGAAACGCTAAAAATCTCTTATGCCCACTTTTTCTCGATTATTGTCTACGGAATTAACTGTATACCTATATTGTTACTAAATAATTGATAGTATTACGTTTATATTTGCGTTGCCATTGTTATTTTTGACATACTTCGTCTCTGTAAATTTAAATGATTTGTATATCCATCCATTGTTCCCCTTTCTTGGTTTTACAACCGTCCCCGAGCTCGGAGGGTCGTATTTTACGAGTCTTGGAAGCTTTCGAGATGTATCCCAGATATTTTACGTGAGCTACCTATTACTTAATTGATTAAATAATAAAATAATCGACATTCTATTACATTCATTTCAAAATATTTTGGTTGACTTAATTGTTTTATACTACGATTGTTTCTAAGAGAGTGACTATCTCTAAGATATTTATTTTAGTAGGTAAAACCTTGATAAGTTCAACGGATGAGCGAATTTTTTTCTGTACACGAGTCAACATTGTCCCCGCTTAGCTTATTTTAGTAGAGTGGTAGTGTATTTTTTTATTATTACATTAACATCATTGAAGACCAATGTTTCGGCCACGTGAGTTTTCGCAAATGCATGGTAATTTGATTAATCTGCCACCAGGGAGTAATATGGATAATGAGCAAATTATAAAATTGGTGAACTCTTTACTGGATTGCTTTCAATTTTAAATCTTTCGGCTCCTTCTCTGTCTACACAAAATCGTTCGTCCGTTAATATTTAAATGCTGAACAATTATGTCATCCTAAGATTTTTGCCTAATTTTAGACACATGTTATGCAATAATTTGTCATTACAAACTGACTTATGCTACATTCGTTTCGCCATATGTGCCGAAGTGATAAATTTCCTTCTTTTTAATTAAACTCATTCCTTCAATATATAAAAAAATATAAATTAACTGCGTCTCAATTTAGACTATGCGGTTCTCATGAAACTTACTTCAGTTGGGTTTTATTAGCCACATATATGACGGTATATAATCGTTCTAAGCATATGAATTTATCATCATCACTTAAATGCTACATCTCCCAAAAATAATTGATAAAGAAAGAATAAATATTCTTATCAAAGAAGCGAGACACGTGTTATACTTAGATACACAACAAATGCAATACAAATATTATCGATTTTATTTTTATAAATGGATTTCACAAAGTAATCGCCGAATCCACACAACTTTTCTATATCTATTTTTTTGTTTATTCAGAAATTTTAAAACGCGTGATAGATTCCATTGAATATTTAATTTGTAAAAAAACCCTAAATGTTATTAGGTATATAATATAATGTAGGTATAGCACGATTGTATTGTTATTTTACTCTGTAATTATAACTCTGATAGAGTAATCAGGATTGGGACTTAAACGAACTTTTTTATAGCTCCAGTCAAACCGGCTGAGGAATTTTGTTAGACTTAATATTCTGTAGGACAGGTGACCGATTTAGGGGGCTAGTGACTGAAATTCTAGTGGGCAACCCTAACTATCTGTGATTCCGTAAGTCGTCATGCAATGCTGTAATAGGTACCTTTTTATTATTGTTAACAGGTTTGTATGATAAATTAGTTTAAGACGACGATCATTCCTTGGAAAAATGATTCAGCGTAAGATATGTATTCGGATTATTCTTTTTAACAATATACTTATATTAGAGCTTTATGCGATGTGTATAAAATATTATTCAATTATTCTGTGGTAGGGATGATAACTAGTTAGTAGTTTCGATAATTGAATAAAAAATAATGATAATTTATATTATATTGCATTATTCGGGGTTGGAGCATGGGGGCAGACAGCAAGTCGCGGGCGGGAGACCCGGGCCCGCGCCCGCAAACCTTATTGACCGGCCGCGACGGCTTCGGTCTCCTTCGGCGGGCTTCGCGCGGCTTCGGTTGTCTCCGCTCGGCTTCGCTTCCGCTCGCCTCCCTCCGGCCCCTCGCCACCGATCGGGCCCGCTGCGTGTCGGGGGCGCCAGCGTAGACTCGGCGTCCCGAAAGTGCGACGTTGCCGTTCCTCCGCGCGCACACGGCGTTCTCTGCACACCGATTTTGTTTACCGCTCCGCATTTCCATCAGTTTGCGCGCACAACAGGCGAACCGGCAGACGACGACCGCGTACTATGGTCCCGGAGAGTGTTCTTTTAAAGTTTACGTTAAGATGACCGCGAGTCGTTTCGCTAACAACCGCGATTCTGTGATATTATACCGATAGACGAATCCCGCGCCGGTCGGCCAATCCGTTGCACGGAAGTCGCAGCGTTCGATACCGAGACCGCGGCTCGACGAAGGGGATGCGAGAGGTCTAGAGCTCGCTCCCTAGACCCGCCCGCCCGAACGGGAAGAGGGCCGAAGGTCCCTCCGGCTTCGTCATGTCCGGTGAGGGAGGAGGCCGAGGAGCCTGGGGAGGTCGCGAAGAGGCGTCCTGGTGGCCGGCCGGCGAGCAGCTTCAGCAGCAAGCCCTGCTCGGGCATCAGCTCGCGGCGCACCAGGACGAGGCGGCGAGATCCACCGCCGCGACGCACCAGCTCTTCAGTTATAAGATGGCGAGCAGCTTCCAACAGCCGCCCGCTTCACCCCCTGCCGCGTACGATTACAGGCTGGGCATGGGAGGGTTGCCCCGAGCAGCCACTGGAGACCCGCCGCATTGGTGGTACTCTGCAGGAGTTGACGCTTTGCACCAGGCGCCCTTGGCTTTGCATTCGTCCCCGTCACCTACGGTATGTCAGTGATAAGTTTGTTTACAAATGTGCTCATTTCATTTCCCCCGAATTATTATTGTCACCGTATGCCTTTGATTATTGTTTTGCCGTTGACATCGTGTTTATTCTGAAGTTGTCAATTGAAATCTCGAAGGAAATTATAATTTACTTGATTTACTGTCCTAAAGATAGTTAAATGATGAATTTGACGTGATACAATAGCAGTGTTTATGTTATTTTAGGGCTGAATAGGGAACATATATTTTTAAAAAAATCGCTGTCATACGTATTTCGATTCGTATTATTTGCTTAATAAAATATTGTTGTACGCAATATTAATTACTATCAATTTGTGTAACATTAACAGTAAGGTACACGTTTATTTCACATCGCTTTTTTGTTAAATTTAAGCAGTTTATTACTTATCAATACACTTAAGCTTGTGAAAAGCTTACCTATCTCGTGTCATAATCGCGGCGTCCGGCATTATTTTCGTATTTTTTTTTGTTAATTTTCGTCTGCAAAAAAACACATAAGGCAACATCGTCTTTCGAGGCTACACAGCGCCGTTCTAGAATCGACTTTTTCGAAAGTGTTCCAGCGACCATTTTCAAGGCGCTCCAAACGGACCAACCGGGTGCTTTTGCCTTCAGAACGTTCACTTTTGAAAATCGAATTCAAAATCTCGATTATCTTCCCCCGACTCGATGCCTACGGTTATGCAATACGATTCTAGTACATAATAAAATGTCAAAAACTGTCCCCACGACGAAGAGCGGTATGAAGGTAAAGCGAATTGTAAACAAAGGAATATCTTTTGTATAAACAAAGGAACTATCCAACCGTGGACACTAAAAAGTTTTATTCAACCTTGTAAAAAATCTTGTCGATTTATAGGTGCTATAAGTTAACGTAAAAGCTCTTTTATTACACAATATTTTTATTAATTGCAGACTTCTTTGTATGTACTACGTAAATTATAATGTACGCGCGATACATTTACGATATTTTAAATTACCAATCTAGGTATATATTTATTGAATGGTTTCCATTTATATATTTGTTTTAAGAAATAAGTCAATTAAAGAATGCCGTTTTAAAGGCGACGAGGAACACAATAATTTATTATTTCAGTACGTAATAGAGAGCTATCTTTTTCATCTTGCATGGGCTTCCAAATCACTGATACCTATTTTAACACATATTTTTTGGTTATTCAGCTATTCCCAACATGTGCTGTTTTTTTGTATCAATATATCGATACATGAGGGAAGAGGGTAGAAAGTTCAGTTGATATGGACCACGCATAAAAGGAACTCCACAAGCATTTTTATTTAATTATTTTTTTAAAATATAAATCATTTTTTTTTTATTAATTTATTGAGCGTGATATTATATGGGTGGGGACTGACCTCACAATTTCTGTGAGAGAGCCTCTGGTCATAGGCATATATATACTATTTTAAAATTTGCTCATTCTCCAATTTTTTATTTGAAAAAATATTTTTTTAATTTTTAGCAGTAAATTTTCAATTCAAATTGAATTAATTTATTATTGTTTTATACGACGTAAATATTAATTGTTTCAATAACATGAAAAATATCGAAGTTTCGATCAATAGAAAATAGAGGATGAATTTTATTCATTCAACAAGATGTTTTTAGACCGTATTTACCCACATGACCCGAAATATTTTCCTAATATATAAATTCCTTATATGAGCCACAGATCTCAATCGTCGGGTAGGGGAACACGGGTCTTTTTACAACTTTTATCAAATCCTGTTGTCGCTAATAGGTAATATCGAGATTATTGAAAAAAAACATTTACTTTAATAATAAGTGTAGTAATGAACAAATGATAGATTTCGTCTAGATTTTGTGGACCTCAGGAAACTAATAATTATTTATACATAATTTATGAGTATTGTGAGAAGATTTAAATAAGAATTTGCATATTTAATATTCAAAAAACCAAAGAAATTTATATTCAAAAAATATTAAAAAAAAAAAAGGTTTTCAAAGCAAAAGCCGATATGTCCACTTTGCAATGTTAGTAATAAATGACGCTTTTTGTGTCGCACTTATTATTATTTTTTAGTTTTATCGATAGTTTATTTTCCCATCGTAACTTATTTCCAATTGAGAATATTATGCCTATTTTTGTAGCCAGGCAACAGCTTATTGCAATAAATATAGGCAATATAAAACTGGAAATATGAGGTTTTCTCAATTTCAAAACCTACCTAAAGACCATTTTTGATTTTTTCAAATTTTTATGTCAATTATTTCAATATCTACAAAATCAATAAATTTCAAATTTCAAAACCTCTAAATACAGAGAAAACGCATTTAGTCTCAAAACCTACGCAAATCCAAAAATACCTTATCAGTTTTTTGCACTTACCAACAATTTTGGTTTTTGGAGTTGTGTGTTTTTTTGAAACTAAGGCACTCTATCGTATCTTAGCTTTTGATTGTGATTTGCGTTTCAAGCGTAACATATAATATCAAATAATTAAAATTATAAAAATGTTGATTGGTATACTCAGTGGCGGCCAGTCAATGTGGCATTCGATCAATGCACACCTTGTATATGCAGGGGCGGTTATATTTAATGAAATAATATTCAAACATAACATTTATACCATTCACTCATTTTAAATTCTTCATAAATATTTAAAAAAAAAAAAAAAAATTCAAATTTTATTTTATTTTATTGAATTTAAAATGAGGGAATGGTATAAATATTATTTCCTGAAATATAGCCGCTCCTGCATATACAAGGGGTGCATTGATCAAATGCCACATTAACCGGCCGCTACTGGGTATACCCGTGTGTATTTTTTTTGTTAAATTTTGACAAACTGTGGGCTCATTGCTCATAAGCGCCCCACATGTATTTGAAGACGGGGCTGCTTTAATTAACAAGCACCCACAAAGTTAATTAACAAAAGGCTCTCTGACTAAAATAATATCGGCAGGTGGGTAAAAGGTGGTAAAGATAATAGATAATAACGTGATTCGCGATGATAGTAAACACATGCAAATATTATTCTACACACTCAGCGTCTTGTTGTGATGCTTTTAATTTTATGAATTACTCAACACAAACAATATTCTACGTACACGTATTTTTTTATTAGTATCAATATAATCTCACATTAAAAAAAGTACTTGTAGGTAGGCATCAGTAGTACTTTCACTCGTCATGTGCATTGTTCTTCTGACGAAAATATGAATCGATACAGGGTTATTAATTAATACAAAATTAATTAAGACTAATAATTAGATGTAACAAAAAAAAATGGTAATAGAAAATCGTCAACTATCTCGAATTTAAATCTAAAAAATCTAAATTTGAATTGACCTTGCTGGGACTTTATCCCAGGTCCACATGATAGTGGTAAGGGCTGTGGCGGAGTTTCTACCACTAGACCAGGGTTCGGTAAACTGCGGGCCGATTTCGGCCAGATTGTGCCTTGCGTTGATTGAGTCGCAAATCATTTTACATTCTAACATCGAACCTTGGTTTGATTAAAAATATATAAAGTGCAATTAAGTAGACATTATGTTACTTGATTATTATGGTACTTTGATTGCAGAGCTTGTGGGTGCCTAATCCCAGTACGAACGGATTTTTATGGATGTACGTGTAGCTGCGAGTCTAGGAATCGGATAATTTATGCGAATTTTGACACATTGATTCAATCTTTATATTACGGCATCTTTATTAACGATATTTAGTATTTTTTTTTTCTTATTGTTGATTACATTCAACAAAATATACCAAAAAATAGTTTGACAATACCAATTTCCTGTCATATTATTCGATCCGCTACTATCGTTCGTTAGTTGAAATTGCATAATATTACTAATTTAAATAATAATATTATATGATTGACGTTTGTAGTATTTTAATATTGTGGCTGGGCGCGTGACATTGATAAAAATGATAATATAGTTCGTTGACATAGAAATAATACTAACGAATGAATGAATGACACGACGCCGCATTGCTTTGGTAAAAAATGCATTAATGTTTACGTTCTGTCATTGTGTATAAAGTACGGATGACGAGAGGGAAGCTATTTGCGTCACGGAGACCCGTTTAAAATTGGCAATACAAACGTATCGTGAAATTAATAAATTTTCTGCCTCTTCGATTTTTTTTTTCACCCTCTTCCCAATAGTTGATGCGTTATTTAATAAGTTATTGAAAATTGACATTACAAAAGATTTATATTACTAAATTTGTGATTATGAGATTGTGATTTCCTTATTGGATAATCAAGTTCTTAAATATGCAGTCAATATAACTGATTTTATATTTTTGTTCCAAGCAAAGCGTTTTAGGCAAAAACATGTTTGAATAGTTATATCCATCATAATTATGGCAATAGCCTTTAAGACAAATCACTGACAATCTTATGTTTGTATCCGTCACCAGTTTTAATATTTTGACAAGTATTTTAATGTTAAATGATTGAATTTTAAATGCTTGCTATTTATTAGATTGAAATTTTCTCCAAACCATCCTGTTCTAAAACCGGGCGTAGGGAAAGCGATTAGCCAACTGTTCTTTAGTCCTTTCCTAGTCTCAACATTCTATTCATATCCTGTCAGAAAAGATGTCAAGTGACAGGGTAACCCGTTTTTGTAAAAACCTACCTTTTAGTATGGTATTAATTATATTTGGATATTTATTTCTTGGGATAATGTACTTCGGTGGTAAGTCTTATATTGCAAAGTATAACCGAATACAATTTTACTAAAAAAAGGCAAATTTTTTAAAATAAATAAAAAAAGATTTTGTTTCTTTTTTTATATACAATATACACGAGTTTTACGATGTATATTACAAATTCTTTACTTTATAATACTCTAAAATTGTTCGAAGACAACTTTTTTACGGTTATTGTCATTATATTAGTGGTGGGAATAAAGCGTTGTGCCAAATTAGATTAATTGTGATACATTTTTTTATTTTGCACGATGTATCTCACCTCTCGTGAATCATCACTTAGCATGTGCTTTTATTGTATGTCCGACGGTGTTTGTCCGTCAATCGAACTTTTTCAAAGCCACGCGACATTTTTCGCTGGCTGTGAAAAGGACGTGCCTTGGGCTTTTCTTTCCCACGCTTATTCATTATTTTTCTTTGCTTTGCTACTCTAGGTGACGTCAGAACAATCATTGATACAAAAAAATGTATTGGAAAACATCTGTTTCATATTAAACGCTGTACACACTTTATTTTATCTGTAAAATCTGACGTCATTTATTGCGGAAGTCAAATTAAATATAACTTATAATTTATTCCGCCATATTTATTTTTCATAAAATATGAAATTAATTAATACGATTTGAATTGCAAGTTGGAGAATAATAAAACTATAAATATCAGTTTTGGTTTCGTCTTGTAAGAAACGATAGCAAATATTCTTTATTTATTCGAATACTTACATTTTTTATATTTTTTAATGGTTCTAAGCTTTGCTTATCGCGGCATTTAAGGAATAAAAGTGAATGGGAATTGACAGTAGTTTTCTCAAAAAATTGTGATTGAAATTTTAAAAAATGCCAAATTATAATACATATATTATAATTATAATACATACATATGGTACTTATTACTGGCCACCGGATTTGATCACGCATCTTTGTGCGTGTATAGTTGTTTAAATAAGAAATATGGGCTCATATTAAAAAATTATCATGGGGTTCCCCATTTTGTCACAAATAGAAAAATGCCTCCACCATTTAGTTGTTTGGCCGAGACTTTCATTTTTTGGTATTGATTTCCTTTTTTTTTTTTTTTTTAAATTTAAGTATGGGTATATATTTGGGGTTCTTGAGGGCCGTTGTATAATAGTTACGCCACTAGCGCAATCATTAATATTCTTTATCATTCAACACACATTGAATTCGCCAGGTATCCAGTAAAAACAAGCCTGACAATTTATTTTGTCAATATCTATCCACATGAATGTCCTATTTCAAGAATTGCACGCCTAGGCACCGATCTGATATCCTATTTTTTTTATTCTTTTCGAACCCTATTTTTTTAATTTAAGAGGCGATGCTGAAATCTATGTGGTCGATATTACATCATAGCATAACAGCTTGACGACCGCACGTTTTTTTTTTAATAAAATTTCAGCTGGCGAAATAATTTTTTTCGAAAAATTCCCAAAAAATTGTAGTTTTACTAAATTCACTATAACTTGTAAGCAAATTGAGGTATCTTTACAAAATTTAATTTTATTAGCTTCCAGATACTTGGCCTATACGCAAATACGTGTTCACCGGCCAGCAACCTTTATTTTTTAGAGACTCAAATACGCGTCCACGGTCGTTAAACTGTTAATTGGGATTGTGCAATCTCCGCCACTACAAGTGCGTTTGTTTCTTTGCGGCAGTCTATCCGAGTACCTCACTAAAAATCTACTAAAATCAGTAAAATATAAATTGTCTGTTATTTTACGAAATTAATATAAACAAAACTGTTACTTCGTTTTTACTTTGAGGAAAGCATTATATTTTGTTGTTGTTCAGGAGGCAATGGTTTTTATAAAGTTGAGAAATACTTGATGAATTAATATTGTTGTATATAGTATACCACTTGAATGTATAATATTGGTATTATGTTTTGAGAGAACTGCTTGAAAGGTTTAATAATCTTCTCGAGATTGTATTGAATATCTTTCGAGTTGGATTTCTGCCAAATGCAAACGTTGTTTTGTTTTACTGTCGTAAAATCCCTTTTTATATAATTACATGTCACAATAATATATTTGAGTGTTTACATCTATAAATTTTATTCGTACCTACGCGGTAGAACATCCTTCATGGATAGTTGTGAATTTCGTGTACGTATATTATATTATATTTGTATGCAGTCATTTCACTGATTAACTTTCTTATCTTTTGTGATATTCCTCAAAGTCAAATCATCGCAGAGCTTTTTGGCTGCTGTCTCGAATAAAGTTATTTTAATAATTATAAGTAGTATATATCTTGTACCTGAGAAGCGTACGGAAACATTTCCAAAAAGTGATTTCACTTTAAACATATATTTATATTATAGCTAATTAATTGATATAATAAAAATCAGTTAATTTCAGGTAATGAATGACGGGAGCCGGTAAATTGCTCGAATGGAAATTGCTCGAATTACAAATTTCTCGAATTGCTTGGTTATTTAAATGGTTTTAATACAGTTTAGTGTTCATTACATGGTAGTTGATTACTCGAGTTTATCTCAACATAAGTGTTTCTACGAGAACTGCTTGTTAATTACTTTTTCAAACTGTTTCTATATTTTTCCAGAACACATAGAAGACTAGGGCTAAGAAAGATCAAACGGTTAGTTAATCACTATCGCTACGCCCAATTTTTAGTAAGAATGGGTGAGAGGGTTTCAAAAAATTACATATGTGTGTGCCTTTAAACAGAAATCCATGAATAGTTTAAAAAATAATTGATTAAAAAGTATACGTATTAACACATTGCTTACGGCTATATTTAAAAAAAAAACTGACTTGCGGCGGGTGATAAATAATCGAGACAAAGGGAGTTTAGAGAAGAGCTCCGCACTAAGCAATCGACCTCAATTACGTCAGTAAACTTCAAACTGTGAGGTGCGTATCAACAAAACGAACTTTTTTTTAAATAAATATAATAATATATAATGGAAAAAATATATTTAGACGATGTGATTTAACTGTTTTCATAATATACAGTAAAACTTTTTATTATAAACATCTTAGACTTGGTGACCCATAACCATTTTTTTTGATACAATTAATATTTGGAGAATATATTTTTGAACATTTAAAAAAATCCTAGCAGGTGTCCCATTCTGAGCATGGTGCACTCTGAGATCCGGCTTCAAGCCACAACATCTACGAGATTAGTTTAAGAAAGTGAAGTGATTAGTAGAACCATCTGAACAATGGCAGCCTATTCTTAACACTCAAGACCCCGGCCCCGCACTAACGCGGAAATGGTCGTTATCCGTTAAATCCCGGCCCCACGCTAGCGCGGGTTTACACACGTGGGCGTGTAATCAGTATCCGTTAAGGCAAAACTAATTTATTTCGGGTTTTTGTTTTTTTATGCTACTCAAGAGGGTTTGTTGCGTATGTGTATTTTTTTGTGTCGATTTACTTTATTATTTATGATTGAAAATGACTTTTGAAATAAGATATGTTTTGCTTAAGAATACTTAAAATTAAAATATTTTACGAGTTGACTTTTACTTTTATTAGACTTAAAAAACATACTGCTGTTCGTTTTATATTTTGTAATATTATTTAAATAAATTTTAGTACATTTGTGTTGGTCGAAGACAACACATTCTCGTTTCTGTGATCGCGATATATTTTCTGCTCTTGTTTTATTGCATTCAGAGTTTAAAATTTTTAAAAAATGTTTGTGTTGTATAAGTAATGTGATTAAAGAGGTAATTTAAAAAAATATTTCAATTTTTGCATTTTTTTCTTTAAAAATATTTTTTGTCTATGAAAAATCGAAAAGAAAGTGTCGTTTTTTACTTATTTTTGCTATGCTAATCATTTTTTTTGTGTTCGCCAAGTTAAACTCATCGGCAAAAATAAATTTTAAACGTTTTTTATTGTAACTTGCTAAATATTGGTTTGGCTTGCAAGACGATGGGTGAATGCGTCATACATGCCATACATGAAAATTTAATTGATTTATTGCGTAATTTATAAGTAAAAGTGACAGTGTTGTTAATATATAGTTTTAATCTTATGTATTTTGAAAAATGATTTCGTTAAAAAAGCACATAATACGTCAATGCAAACAAATGTTACACAGTTTGAGATTTTCTGGATGCCGTAAAAATCATAATTTATTGGTTCGCATGGTTATGGGCATTTACTTTAATTACGCGTGTCAAATTTTTATTATTTTCGGTTCTTTTCAATGATGTCATCGTCAGTTAAATAATGCATTTTTATCGCGTCACATACTCGTTCACAAGACCATTCATAGTCCCAAAAACTAATCACAAAGACCGTAAAAACAAATCGCAAACTTGCTTGCAAAAATCTAAATAGTAAATAAATTCAAATACACATTACAATATGACACAAATACGGTTTAAAAATCTCTATTGTCTCAAAAACAAATGGCAAAAGTTCACAAATTATTTAGTATAATAGAGTAAAATAAACTTCATATACGATTACACAATAAAGCTCGTTAGTATATGTAACACGGTTTAACAAGCAAAACTTTTTAACGGTTTAACTGCAAAAAAATAGCTTGACGCGGAGAATATTGTTAGGTACTGCGCTACCTAAGAATGACGATTCTAGCATCGTTTTCATTTACATATTTAATCGTGTTATTGAACCAACAAAGACTCGATAATCGAAGTTTTGCCTTTGGCGACATTTTCCAATCACACATTAAAGTAAATATGTCAAGAAATAAGGTGTTTGACATGCGTTTTTATATATGGAAATCAAACGCACAAATTTGTGCACACCGTCACAACAGAACATTTCTGAAATGCACAAATTTGTGCACACCGTCGCCAATGTGTTAAGATTCAAGCCCGTGACCTCCGAAAACAAAACCAACGACCTTTTCCACTCGACCACTGGAAACTTAAATAAAAAATAT
Organism: Himalopsyche anomala; assembly: GCA_031772345.1. Classification (NCBI taxonomy): domain Eukaryota; kingdom Metazoa; phylum Arthropoda; class Insecta; order Trichoptera; family Rhyacophilidae; genus Himalopsyche; species Himalopsyche anomala. Next base: position 28,605,456 of record CM062827.1, read on the forward strand.
TTTTTTATTATGACTTTATTTTGATTAATGGTTTTTATTTCCCGACTTGTATAAATATTTTTTTAAAGAATGAGTAATTAATGTTTAAACTTTTATATATTTTTTTGAGCAATTTGTAATTCGAGCATTTGACGTTCGAGGAATTAGCTATTCGAGGATCTTGTTATTCGAGCAATTTCCATTCGAGCAATTTACCGGGAACCATAAATGACAAACGAAAATAGTACTCTTCTAAGATGCTGGCAATCGGCCTCAATTCTTCAAATATTGGACTTGTATCCGTATTCTTTTCAGGTACAGATATTATAAAGCTGAACTTAATTAAGTTTAAACAATAGTTCTAACGATAACGCGAAGCCGAAATGGCTATCAACCAATTCATACGATTGTCATGGAAATGTATTCTTTGATTTTTTTTGTCATATTATGATGGAGTTTTATAATGCTAAGTAAATTACTATTCAATTAATGTACCTAAGTTTTTATGATTTTTAAAGTTTTTGTTTACAGATTATTATTATTTATGGTAAGATTAGGTTACCTTGATTGGGTGGTAATCATCTGACATTTCGAAAATAACGATTTTCATTCTCAAGGGTAATAATCCAAACATGAGATGATTTTTTTTTTAAAACTTCGAGTAATAAATACAATTAAAGCCGTTCCGTAATAACGATCTTTTTGTAGTATATTTTTATTATTCTAAGCTTTTCTACGCTCGTGGAACTACAACATAATTAAAATACAATCACTAATTTTTAACACGGTAATTATGTTTCACTATACCGTAGTTAAAATAACTTATTTCATAGAAAAATTAAAGCTAGGATCCTTGAGTTTGAAAAAACCATGTCATTTGAAAAAATGACACTATTGTGGTATAGAAAATCCCGTAAAAATGTAAAATAATAAGAAAATAACGGCAAACATTATTCATAATATGTATTTCAATTAAAAAGAAATTACTTTTCATCGCTACTTGATTATATACGGGGACTTTTATGAAGGTACTGGAAATAAATCGCCTTCATTGGTGGAAATGCCTGACACGTCACGCGTCACGGATTAAATTAGTTTAAACATATAGATTTCATTATTCGTAAAAAAAACATCAATTATCTTAGGAAGGGTACGGTAGTATACTAAAATTCTTTTGAGTCGGAGTCCTTTTTTTAACTCTACTTTTACTTTAGGACTCCACAGCCCTGGTTATTACACTCGTCATATTATTTAAGATTTTGATTTTAATGATGTTCAATTAGCTGGAGAAATATTTAATCCCCAAATAGTATTGACTATTGAGGTTTTTGAAATTACATGTGATTATCGTTACAATTTTATAACATGGGAATGCCTACAGATTTAAATGGTGGGTAATTCAAAGAATTATATTTATTTTGATTGCTGGAAAATTTATAATTATTGAATGAAATTTAATTATATTTACTTACACATAGGATACAATATGTCATATTATGTCAACGCGTATAATTACATGGTGGCCCCCTTTCCATTGGTGTGTTTTTACTAAATCCCGACGATAAAACTTAAATTTACTTATTGGATCCCTTAATTATTCGTCCCGGATGATATTCGATCATTAAGCCCTCGCTTTGTCCCTCTCCGTCGTCGTCGGCAGCCGACTGCCGGCTACCCGAACCAACCAACCAACCCCCGGCCAACCCGCTTCGGCAATAAATGAGTTGCCTATGCAACCGTGAAAACGGTTTTCGTAGTTATGTCGGAGAGAGCTTTTTAGATGAACGTTTCCCTCCAAGGGTTATCAGCTAGTGAATTATAATATTATTAATTTATTTTTTTCTACGAGCGCCGATTTTTTTTTTCAGGAGAGGTTTTTAAATTAGTTTTTTGTAATACATTTTTCATTAACTGTAGAACTTCATAACATATAATAGAGATGGCAAACTTACGTGCGGACCTCATGTGCGGCCTTTTAACCAAACCCATTTTTTTAAATTCATTGCTTTCATTTTTTATATACACACATTTTAAATTACATCTCATTCAATTTTTTTAATGCAGCTTACTACACAAAACCCTCTTCCACCATTGAGCTTAGAAATGACATCGATATAGATTCTGCTTAGTCATACTGTACATAGACGTACATACATTTATGTGAGTGAAACGCTATTTTCCAACACAGTATTTATTACAAATCCATTTTTGATTATCAGCGACTGTTGTAGAAAAAAAGCTTTGCGTCAATTCATAAATTTTCCAGGAGGCTTTTTAAAATCCTCGCAATAGATTCTCAAAAAGATATTTTAACTGACCAAATATTACTAACCGTATTTAATGAATTCTTCTGTGAACTTATTCAGACTGTAATTAAGAAAACGTCCTTCTGTAAAAATTTATTGATTGTCGCTTACGCGTCGATATATATTACTTTTAATAGAATTTATTAGAATTCATGTCTCAAACTATGAAAATATACACATACATGCATCATTATATGACAGCACTACCGAGATAAAATAAAAAGAGACGAATTGGGGATAAGTATGCCAATTAATTGCCGTAAGCTAAACCTACATAATGCAACACTGGGATATTGAAAAAAGCCCCTTAAAAATGTTACATTCAATGAAATTGTCCAGCAACTTCAAAGCATCAGTAGTACAAGTGAGATAACTAAAGAAACAATAAAATAATACAAACGAAAACTATAATCGTCTATCATAAACCGAAAAAGAAACTAAATAAGACTCTGAAACTGTTTTAAAAGTACGAAAAAAAAACCTTAAAAGACAATTATATCAAAACTGGTATTCTCGATTTATCTCACTGTATTTGTGTAGCGATGTAAACTTCGTTAATGTTTTATTTATTTGTTCATTGATTGTGTTATATGTTTTCATTGTGATGTATATCTTATGTCGATTTAAATTATCGTTTGAAATCTTAATTTTTCGATTAGAATCAAAACTTAAAACTTTGTCTACTTTATTCGTTAAATTTTGCAGTTACTTTGTTTTAATGTTTGTCCGTCATCAAATAATGTTATACAAATACCAATTATTTATGTTGCACAAACCCCAAGTGTTTCAATCTTAAGATATGCTAATATTAATTTAATTGTTATTATGTGATATTTTGTATATTATTCAAATTACTTAATTGTTGTACATCATGAGTTTGATGTTATTCATAAGAAACATATGCTTACTACTAGTACACGTATACATTCATTTATTGTTTTCATTCGACGTTTTTAATAGTAATATCAATCTTATTCTGGTAGTCTCCTACTCGCGACATAGTCCGTAAAATACCACAATTTTGGTAAATTCTGTCTGAATAAAGCTTCTTATTTCATACTGATCGTTTCTTTGTATTAAATAATTTTTCAAATGTACTTAAAATGTTTTTTTTCACGGGCATATCGAGATGACATCTCTAGGGAGTAATTTTGTTTATTTATAACACTGATTATCCTTGAAAAATACTGACGGTTTTCTTTTTAAATATTAGACTCGTTTATTTTTTTACATTTTTTGTAGGGATCAATCCTCTACCAATTTATTTTGCTAAATTCTAAAAAAATAAGGGTTGTAAAATCCGTGAAATGAGGAAAATCTCCAATCTGGCATCCCTTGCGCCGCGTGGGCTGTTCGGGAGGCGGGATAGGGTGGATTTGAAATTTTCCGGCGATGGTAGTAGGGTTGGGGAGGCTTTCGGTGGAGAGAAATCTCATTCGGTCGGGTTACCACGGCGCGGAGCCTTCTCTTTTAAATTAAATGTAAATAAAATTAAAATGGCTCTTACGAACCGAGTGCCTATCTACTCGGCTGTAGAAACGAGCAAATATATTTAGTTCCTAACATGAATTCTGTTAATATGCATCATCTGAAATCGTCAAATTGGTTTAGTAGCGTTAATAACGGGAGTATTAATTTTATTTACATGCTAAAGTGGTTTGTTTTTACATTGTGGCGTTGCTAGAAATTTGCCGTCAAGAGTAGTAGCGAGTCATATTAACATCCTGTTTCATTCAGTGTTTTGTCGAAGTAACTTAACTTTTTCAAAAATACATTCGAATTTCAATACAGCAAACAATATTACGTATAAAGGAAAATATATGTAAATTAAATTTGAAATCCGTTTGTATTTGTACAATAATTCTCAAAATATATTGAATTGTTAAGGTTTTCAACATACTTTAATCCAAAGTGTAATGTTTTATGTCGTATATTTTTTGAGAATATTTTCTAATTCATATTGGCAACTCAAAAATTCGAAGAGAGCTCTTTTGAACTTATGAAAGAATTACCTAAATCTACTCAGAAATGTAATTAGATACTTTCTAATGTATTGTAAATTAGAAGGTTAGTTTAATGAACCTACGAAAGGAAAGACACGTACTAACTAATAAATTTGATTTTGTACATTCAATCTAAAGATTTTTTTTTTTAATGTGTAATAATAATCATGAAAATATTTATACTTCAAGGGATTGTCAAATATTACCGCGAGCTATTCATTATTTTGCGAATCGCCTATACTGGAAAGCATGTTTAGAGACACGTAATATATCGACGATTTTTCTTACTGAACTAAGTTAAATTTAAAAGTACCTTCATCTAATATTATTTATTCTATTATAAATAGTTTTTGTTTTCAATATTTACACATGTGAAATTTATGTAAACGTGAATTTATTTACACAATGAAATAGATAATGCTCACCAAATCTAAAAGATTAAATACATTATGTTTGTATGTACTTGAAATGTTTGGTGACATATAATGGTTCTCATTGCAAGTGGGTATGTTCTTTTGGAATTTATAAAAATGTAAACTTGAATAATGTCTACCAGATTCCGACTGACCTTTTCTCGTTCCTGTCAGAATTATAACATATTGGTTGTTTCGAATTATCGAGTCGAAATGATAGACAGCCTTTTATATGGCCGGCGCCGGGTGGTTCGCCCTCGGTACTCTGAGAGGGTCGGGAAGGATTGCTTCAGGGTAGTAAGTGGGGAGGAAAGAGGGCGCTCTAACGTTGTCCTCGCGTAGGCGTGTGCTTTTAATTAAACTACTCATTTTAAGCAAGTATTTCAACTTTTAATTTAGCCTTGTATTGAATTATTAATTGAAAAAGGTTTCGTCCCTTTCGAACTGGGCAAACTAACCCTAATCCGGCTAAAGAGCCCTCCCCAAGCCTCCCAATTTTATCACGAATGGCGTCGAAATTTCGTAGCGGTATCTTTTATGCCGAAAACAGAAACTATTTTCTATCTTTACTGCTGATACATATTACGTACTCGAAAAGACAAAGATTTCATATTTTTAATCTACGTAGAGCAGGGGCGGCTTCCATGTTATTTGATTGTAAATGGCTTAAATTGCTTTACACAGATCTTATAATAATTATAAAAAATGAATGTGACATTGAAAAACTTAATTGATATCATTATTGTGAAAGCAAGTTGTTATTTATTGACTTCAAGCTAAACTTCTTCTGGCCATCCTCAATTGCATATAGATTTTTTTTTATTAAAACTATTTTACGATAACCAAACGGCTATTTTAAAACTTTATTTTTAAATTGTCGGTTTATCTTGTGTACCTTGTTTGAAAAAAGTATTGAACATGGTAAGGAAATGAAATTGGACTCTTTTATTGAATTCTGTACGGCAAAGGCTTTAGGTACTGTTTCTGTCTCTTGTGAAGTGCAATCAAATTTGTAAGGTGCCTAGCCTAAATTACCTTGACTCATTTCTTTCCATATTTAACAAGTGATATGATCATTTATTTAGATTTATATTGGAAATAATTTGAATCATATTTTATATTATCATTCTACAATATAAGTTCTAGATTTAAATCTTCGAACGTTTCATGTATTAGTATTTTTTTTTTTCAAAACAATGTTTATATCTTGTGATTAAATTGGTTCTGGGGTCGACATTCTTTGTGGTCCATTACCCATACCGAAGGAAGACCACTTACAGCTTCATCTGTATCTTTCGGAAGAAACATAATAAATTGTAATATATTTAGTTTGTTACATCTGAAGTCGAGTGAAATGGTTTGCCGTATTGATTATTCAGTAAAAATTTCAAACGCGTACGTAAGCTTTTTCATTTCATGTTGTGCCTTTTTCTTGTGCAACTTTTACTCTTGCGTTTTATGTTGGTTCAAAATCGTGATATAGCCTTTCCACCGAGCACTCTTCACTTTGGATGTTAATTTTATTTCAAATGAAGTCTCCCAAGATATAGCTGGTGATACGTACTATTCGTAAATATTATTCGACTTAACAGATGAATAAACTGCTATTCAGTTAATTTGGTTATGGTTCTTATCAATACTGGGCTAACGAAATTTGTCAAGATTCCTAACATTATTTCATTATGCTACTCAGTTTTTCCCGGAACTTTGATTTGGTAAAGTTTTATTGAGAAATGTCTTAAAATTATACACTGCCCTCGAATACCGTAGTCCTACTTTCGTATTAAAACATAAAACATTAATTTCTACTAATTCCACATAATAAATGTGAGATTTGTACATAATAGAGTATTTTATAAAAATATAATGCCATCTTCCAAGAATTGACAGTGAACGCATAAAAAAATATTATATTTCAACAAAATTCGCCATTTCGTACCTCTACTTAGATTGAAATTTTTGCCGATTGTGTCCACACAAGTGGTTTTGAAGGATTTTTGGAAACTCACAACTGAAATATTTAATCCATTGAATGAAGTAAACTTAATCTCACCCAGGCAGGACCCCTGTCAAATGAATACTTGCTTGAGTAACAAGACTAAAATGCGATACAAAATTAAATTGTACCCGAAGCTGATAAATTCGTCGTATAATATACATACTGATAATCAAAAATATGCACGTGCTGGTGTTTAAAAAAACAGGTGACTTTCATGGAAACAAAAAGCTAAGCGTTTTAGTAGATATGAAAAATGTGCAATTTCTATAAGTAAACTTTTGTATATTTACTTTTTTAAATCCCCGTCGGACTATTCGAAAATGCCTGTCGCGGTTTATTTTTCCGACTCCACAGTCGGTATAGTACAGTGTGAAGGGCAATTGATTTAGATAAAGAATGCCATAGAACTCTTTATAATATAAAGAAAAGTGCTAATTTGTCTCGATAGCTATGCAAATTTTTATGCTTTCGTGTACATTTTCAGGAACCAAAAACGTTCTCGTTTTTTTATCATTGTTTTACAGATTCTGTGATTGTTATAATGCAACTTAAAAATAAACAGTCTTCGACCACATATCCTATTTTGTTCCCCTGTTCATCAATGCGCGGAGCTTTTGAATAAGGTATTCATTTTAAGATTCAGCTTTTTATACAATATAATCTAACACGTTGTAAAAACACTGTGAACACAGAACTATTCAAAATATACAGACGGGATCTGTATCTTCTGATTTGTTGATGCATTCGATTTTTCGAAATAAAAGATTTTTCGCATTAGTTAAGAATAGTGTAGCGTAGACCGAAACACATCTAATAAAAATAATATCATTTTGTATCCTGTATTAAATTTTAAAACTACTTATTTTCAAAAGTAGGAATTATCTTATGTTGAATCCGTTGCCGAATGGTAACACTAGCATTTGAATCCTCGAGTGAGCACTGATTTGTAATGCTTTTATATCTGCAATTGATTAATTGCTGTACTAATAAGTGGAAAGAGTGATTGGTAGTATTTAATCCTACCCTAGCAAAGAAAATAAAGGTTTTTTCGACAAATTTACAACTAGGGTTGCCAGGTGTCCCGGATTGGTCGGGATTGTCCCGTATGAGTACTAAATTATCCCGGAAATTTAGAGAAAACTATTTAACTTCGATTCAAAAGTCTTAGAAGAGCCAAAAAAAAGACGAGTCACGCTGGTATTTTTGGAAAATCGGTAAATTCCTGGGTTTTTGGATTCGAAAGTCTGCAAATCGGACAAATGTCTCGGATTCACTTACAAGAAATCTGGCAACCCTATTTACAACCCGTGCTCTATACGAACTCAATTTTTAGTCAATATGCATCTCACTGGGAGTGGGCCCGGTTTTTTAAATACCCGCTCCTCTCCCCAGTACGGAGCATATGGTCACCTTATGGTTCTTTCAAGATTATGTATCCTCCTCCAGTTTATTTACAATCCCAGGTCATCATAACGTCCCGTATCTCCGCTGAGTACATCCTGTGGATGGTCAGTGGCTTTTCACGACGTCGGGATCCATCTGGTTGATAGAAGAGACAGAGGCAGGGCTTAGACTCTTGGGGCATCCGCAGCACATATCCAAGCCAGGTCCATCGTCGCTTAGTCGTAATAAGAGAATAATTAGTTTTTTTTTTAATCAAGTTGTACAGATTAGTAATCTTCTGACTTCGACTCCCAATCGCATTGTTCTTTACTTGTCCATTTTAAAATACGCAAGAAATTTCGACGGTGAAAGTTTTCGACTATTAAGTTATGCCACTTTCTATACCATTTCGAATACTGACAATTGTCCTTTATCTAAATTGCCTATGTATACAATCGCCACGAATGATATCGGCAAGTTTATATTTCCTAAAAATACAAACGTGCTTCTGAGGCGTAATTTGATTTTGCTGGCACTACTCGGTGGTCGACTGGTTCGCAGCTAGTTGATCAACCTTCGTACTCCAAGGCCAGTAGGTTTTCCTACCAAACTGCGAGGCAGGGTCTGTCGAGAATGATTAATGTATTCACAACACAATCCCTGGACAGCTACTTGTGTGAGAAACGATTGCCATTTTATTGTTTTAGAAAAAAATACACGTAATACAACTATAAATTGAACCCAACCCATTTTTAATAAGTTGATAAAATAAGTATTGTTTTTATGGCTTTTATGTTATTTAGCATAATTCTGAATATCGTCTTTCGGCATGCAGTACAATACCGCGTTAGGCTATAGTTTTAACAAAAATATTTTTAACGACTTCTATGCTAAAGCTATTTTTCCACGAATGTGCATTCATATAATGTTGGGTATTTGTTTTAATCAACGCTTTTTTAGTAGTACATTATATTTTATTTATAAACCATTCAAATGTTATCATATTGTTTTAAACTTTATTTCCGAAAGTTATTTTTCCCTCAGGTCTTTTCTTTCCTTCGCTACTTACATATTTTTTTAAAGGCTCGTGTTTTCCTGGTCAGAATTTAAATAACACTGGTCAGAATTTTTATTAAATGGTCAGAATAAATAATCATAATTTAAATGAAATTAAAAAAAAACCTAACCTAACCTACTAACCAAAATTGTTATTAAATATTCTGACCGTTCAATATTTTTATTCTGGCAGTTCAATATTTTTATTCTGACCGTTATATTCTTTTTTAAATGTAATTTATACGTAAACTATTTCTGTCGTATTTTTTCACAACTCGATGTCACTAAATGAGCTCAATTTTTAACCTTAAAACTTCACAAACTTATTTTATGATTCTTCAGAATGCAGTGACATGGTTCAATGATTAATCAGACATTAGAAATTAGTAACTCTATGTATGCACAATGTTCATAGATAAGTTTACTGTGTTTAGTCTGCGAGTTTTTTTTTTTTTTTTACAGAACATGTCTGACCAAATTCTCTCGCCATTATTTTGACGAAATGCTGATTCGAGAACAACTCTTGAATTTCGATATGACATCCGATAGCTGTTTTCTGTAAAGCCAGCCGGTCCACTGATTTTCAAAAATAAATATATTTATTATTTTCTTTTCGTAATTTTTATATGATGTTCTTAACGAATTAAGTTTTCGTCTTTGAATTTGGTGTTTTATTGGTTATTTTGACATTCGAATACATACAATAGTATATCATTATGTTTGATAATGAAATGCTACCTACTTTGTTCATAATTATTATACAGCTTTTGAGCTCCTAACAAGTCAGCGAAATACTTAACGTTTTTGATGTAGTAAAATTTTGGTTGGAAAAGAAAATGTCCATCTGTGGAATTTATTATGTGTTTTTTTATTATCTTGTTTCGGATAACACGGCGTGGAGTTTTATTATAACCTACTTTCTAAGAGTTCTCTAAAGTGGCTCGATCTCTAATCAACCAATTAAAATGATATCATGGACCATGAATTAACCCTTTCAAGCTGCGGTTTGAAAATTAAACAACAATTCGGTGTTGCGACGGCCGAGTCTTATATCTGCCGTAGACACAATTTTATAGGAGAGATAAACCAAAGTTTTAAAATCAGTTGGACTTTCTATGATTTTAAGGCAGCGGTCACTAAACTACGGCCCCTGATTTATTTATATTTTATGTACACGAAATATTTGTTTTATAAAAAAATATATACATGATTCCAATATGTTTCGTCCGGCTGCCGATTATTTTTAAAAGTTCATCCGGTCCATTTCTCGTAAAGTTTGTTGACCTCGTGGTTTAAAGACAAGTTCCAGGTAAAATTATTACTTAAGATAATTTTAAGAATTTAATATCCAAAAGAAGCATACTTAAAATATGCACTAACACAATTTTTCTTCTACATTTTTATTAATTAATAATAATGATGTTTTATTTTCAAATGGTAAAAGCATACATTTTTTTATAACATTTTTGAACATCGAGAACTTTTAAAGGCGAAACTTTGCTATCGTAGTACCGAATTGTGAAAAATCAGAAAAATATTTAATTTGCCTTTTCTTATACGGCATCAAGAATTATGGCGCTTTTTAATATATATTTTATGGACTTAGTTTATTACTAATTTTATTACGCCAACTTTAGGAAACTCATCACTCGAGATTCTGTTGAATTGCGTGTAATTTCGAAAAATATTGTTTTGAACCGATCAAAAAGAAACTTATCGGGATTTGATGCGTCTCTCAGTTACTTAATTTAAGCTCGATGGGACAGTTTTTTAAACAGTATTGTAGATTTCTAATACATATAATATTTAATCAGTTCGCTGCATTTGTAATATATATTTTTCTAATAAATTCTAATGACTGTAAAACTGTTTTTATTCGAGGTTGAAAGTTTTATTGTTTCAAATTTTGGATTAAATTCGGTCTCTTTCGTAAGAGAGCTTCTCGGTCCAGTTCAAGGCAGACAACTCGGCGGCTTATCCTTTGGTTTTAGCCTACGGCGATGAAAGTTTGGAGCGAGATGCACGTTGCGTTATAAAATAATATATTAACAGGATTGGGCTCGTTTTCAGCACAAACTAAATTAATTCAATACAATGTACGTTTCAATTTTATAGCGTCTTTATAAATGAACATTTTAATTAAGCATCCATTCTCACAACTTCTACGACATGTGCGATGTCACACCTTGTATTATTTAATATCAAACTATTATTTGTATAAGTCATCTATTTTTTTTAATGAAAATACGGAAAACATAATTTATCATTCCATTTTCAATTTTTTTTCGCTCGACCAAATGAATTTGGTTTTCGATAGCAACGTCCTATGTCTGTCAGGTCTTGTCAAATTTCCCGCGCTTTATCGTCATCGTGCTGCAATGTTCCTGCGGAAATGCGTCCTGTCTGTAGGATTGATTTTACAATTTATTACTGCGTGTGGTGTAATGGCGATAAATGATAAGTTGTTGTTGATAATCTAATTTCATCGTGCTATTTATATCGTTAGCGTAGTGTTTGCCATTTCTGTTATGGATACCATTTGGCGCCAAAATAATAGCGTACTCTGCGAGGTAATGCGATTAGTATTCATATTGCTGGCTTTTTTCAATGAATATGATAATTTTATTTATCAATGAAACGTTGTCATTCACGAATCTGAAGCCTCCGAGTAGTGCGTACGTATTCATTTTTTACCTGAGTATGAGAATAGAATTTTTTTTTTTTCATCTTGCCTTCTCTTTTCAAAGCAAGACGGAAGATATTAATGATATTTATAAAATTACGTAACAAAGGAAAACTTTAGATTACTTTTGGTTTTTTTCTAATTTTATTTAGGTACGTATTTTATTAGGTATTTTTTTTGAAAATCTCGATAATATAGATATCTTTTCAATGTTCGATTATAATGTCGTGTCTGAAAAAAAATCTTTCGGGATTGTACACATATATAGGATATTTCTATATAATTTAGAATACAATAAAAAAGCCGAGTTTTACAGTAACATTTTTCCCACAGAATACGAAATTAATCGTTAATTCTTAGTGGAAAAGCATGATGTTCAAAAATTAAAAAAATAATTAATCCACATTTAGGATATCAGCACCGGTCTCGCTCATCGCGTTTTTTTAAAAATTGATTTTATTACATTAGCATCATAAGAATATATTGCATGGATATGCTCAAACATTATTATCTCAGAACCATATTTTTGGAGTTGATTCAAATTATATAATTCTACACATTGGTTGCAAAGCATGACTCATTTGATAATATTATCTATTTTTGCATCTTTTTTGTCTGCTATCAAATACTCAGGCTTGTAAATCGATAAAGGTAATAAACAATTTGCAGCTGCAATTTGTTTTATTTATGTTTTAACTGTTTTCTCATTTTTTTTTTATGTGGGCAGCATTTGAAGGCAATTAATTCTGCAGAGTTGGCTTATCAAACTGTTTCCTGTTTCATAAATCATTTTGATATACTTGTAGTTAAAATTAATTTGAGCAGTGGTAATACTTGACCCACATTACATTCAACATTATAAAATGAATTATAACATTTTAATCATTTTCTGCTGCTAGATTTTATAGTATTTTTTAGTATCTACCATACTGACAACATCCTGATATCAATTTGCAGATGTTGACAACATTCTTGTTTAGCCATATAAGTTATATTTAAATTTTTAGTAAATCCCATCAAAACTTAAATTTTATCATTTTAGACATTAGTTAGCTCGCAATAACTATAAAGAAGATTTTCTGATAATTTCTTAATTTCATTCTAAGATAATAACCGCTTTACTTGCTGCTTTACATCAAAACTACTCATGTTGTAATTGCAGAATTTGCACTTTATGGTTTGGTGATGTTCTGATAATTTATTGGAATTGGGACATACTTGTTTGCAATTATTGGGATAATGAGAGTTTTTTTATCTTTTTTTTTGCAGCATCAACAACAAAATCAACAGAATCAGCAGCACCCCGGGCAGCAAAATTCTCAACAGCAATCACAAAACCAGCAGCTGCAGCAGCAGACGCAACAAGCTCTGCAACAGCAGTTACAGTCAGCCCAACAACAGTTACAGTCCGCACAACAGCAGCAGTTGCAATCACAGCAGCAACAACAACAACAGCAGCAACAACAGCAGCAGCAACAGCAACTGCAGTCACAGCAATTACAGTCTCAGCAGCAACAGTTGCAGTCACAGCAACAGCAACAGTTGCAACATTTGCAAAACCAGCAACAATTACAGTCCCAGCAGGGTCTGCAGCAGTTAGGTCAGCAAATAACTCAGGTACCTCAGCAGAAAGCGAGAATGCCGAGAGGTCGTGCGGATAATAAACCGCGCGGGCGGATGACGGCGTACGCCTTCTTCGTGCAGACCTGCCGAGAGGAGCACAAAAAGAAGCATCCCGAAGAGAATGTTATCTTCGCTGCTTTCTCCAAAAAGTGTGCCGAGAGGTGGAAGGTTAGCATCTTTTCCAGTAATATCAGATAGTATTTGAATACTTTTGTCAGTTATTTAATTGCAATGCTGCACTTGACTTCCATAATATCAATGTTATGCAAAAGCAATTGAATATCTTGTTTCTTTTTATCAAGCCCACATGTTTGGATGAATTATATATAATGTTTAAGTTATATTCAGTCTGTAGACTTATTAACGGTCAAATATTTTTGTGATTATAAAATTAACCAGTTTCGACAGTTTACTATTATCTCGGTTGCGATTTGCTCTTTCTTTTCAGACGATGTTGGACAAAGAGAAGCAGCGATTTCACGAGATGGCCGAGCGTGACAAGAAACGTTATGACTTGGAAATGCAGAGCTACGTTCCTCCCAAAGGAGAGAAGGTGGGCCGCGGCCGCAAGAGGAAACAGATCAAAGACCCCAACGCACCCAAGAGATCACTGTGAGTCTGCCATGGTCATGTCGCCAAACATAATACCATTTAAGATAATAATGAAAACATGTTAGTGGCATAATCAGTTGTACATTTGTAATGTCACCTTATTCATTTCTTTATCTGATGCAAATATGTATGCGTATTTGAAACAGATTTGTATGGGGATGTTGGTCTCTCTGGAATATATCTCACATTGCCTCCTGAACATTTTTATACTCCGCCAGAAATGTTGAAAATTTAAACTGGTCATAATTTTATCATCTAATAAATAATTAGTTTGAATTGGAGATTGTTTAAAATTTTGCAATCAAATTTAAATAAATGATTTAAGTTTTAATCTCATTTTTCCAATATTCTTGTTAGCCATGGGTTTTGCTTCTTGACAATTGATTAATAATACACCCATCCTTCGCTGAACACGGAAGATAGGTTCTGCTAGATCACCGTGTTGAACGAAACCGTGTAAAGCGAGACTAACAAATGTATGGAAAAGAGGGTTATAGGTTCTTTTTAAGAAATATTAATAAAATAAATACACATTACTTTTGAAAAATTATTGAAACATTATTCGATCTCACCATCGCCAGAAATTGTCACGGGGGGGCTTTTTTTTCTTCTTTTTGGCTGAATGGCTGGAGTGCCTTCACCAATACCTTCGATTATATTTCCGTCGGCCGTATCAAAAAATCTGTAATCTATGATTGTCTATCTATTTTGAGATTCGTGTTTCTTTTTCATATCTAGCAATGCATTGTTTCATTTCTCGTTGATACTAAAAGTCTCATAAAACTACAATGCGAGATTTAATAAAAAAAATCTCCAAAATGAAAACTGTGTTTAATCGAAGTCGTGTTAAGCGAGTACCGTATTAAGAGAGGGATGGGTGTACATTATTTTCTCATTATTTCTTGAAATAACCCATGGTGAATTAAACATAATTATGTAGAAACATTTTAATTTGACCAACAGTTCACTGACTTAGTTAAGACTATATAATGTGAGAGATTAATTATTAATGAATTAATAATCATTTCATTATTTTGATCCAATGATTTATGATTCGTTTCCTCCTGCTTGTTTTCCTTAAGACAGATAACGATAGTAAAATTAGACGAAACCTGTTTCAAAGAATCTTGATGTTTGAAATAGGGATTGCTATACTGCCATTACCGAAACCGGGATCCCGGTATTCATGGTGTTTTGCAATCCTTGAATCCTAACATTTTGATACATCAACTTTGGGCTTGGAAATATTATTGATGTATATTTAAACATTTATTTTATTCGTAGGTCGGCATTCTTCTGGTTCTCAAATGACGAACGCTCAAAAGTGAAGGCTATCAACCCGGAGTATGGCGTGGGCGATATCGCTAAGGAACTGGGAAGGCGTTGGGCTGACTGCGAACCTGAGACCAAGGCCAAGTACGAGGCCATGTCTGAGAAGGACAAGGCTCGATACGATAGGGTGAGCAACAACGATTTTCAATTATTATAATTATAAATTAACTATAAAAATTGGAAGTCATCGCTTCATATAACTGACAATATGCATTACAGATGCAGAGAAGCTTCAATTATATATTTTCCCTGGCCGGGAGATGGCTTGTTGTACACTGTTGCCAATCTGATCTTATGATTATGTCTCTTATCTAAACTGCTGGATATGTAAAATGTTTTTTTTATTTTTGTTCATTTTCATCACAGCATATCCATAAATAACAAAAAAGCAATCTGACTCGTGTGTGGTGTTTTAAAGCCCAGAAGTGGTATCTGCCATGTCGATCTTTATTTAATTGAGTGTTATGTTTTTCTCTAGGAAATGACAGCTTACAAGAAGAAGCCGAAACCGGTCGAGCCTCCTCCCATCGAAGAGGAAGAGGAAGATGAAGCGGAAGAGGACGACTTCGAATAGGTTTCTTCTGGGTCATCTCGTCTCGTCTCGCTCCGCCAAACATTTAAACCACACCAAATACTTTCCCGCGCATGGAACCCCCAAAACATTTCAGCGACATCGCTACAGGCGTAACCGACCGTTCTGAATCGAGATTATAAAAATAAACATGTACCTGCTCGTAATTAGAAAAATTACTTTTTTTTCTTCTGAAATTCATGCGCTCTGTCGTGAATGTGCCACCCGGAAGACGTGTCTAGTGACGATGGATATTCTTTGTGACCGTAATTCGTTTTACGAGATGACAGTGAAAACTGTGAAAGAAAAATGTCATCCTCCAATGTGACAAAGGTGTTTTGGTGTTTCTCTGCGTTTCGAGCGCTCGGTCTACGATTTCTCTTTGTTGAATAGATCGGAGCGCTCGTCGGTGGTGATTTCATTAGAAAGTCCCATGCCTCAAAAAGAAATAAAAAAATATCGGTACAAATTTGAGTGAGCTTGAGTGGTCGGTATTTGGATGTAAGTTCTTTTGTTTGGAGGCGTTATTCGGATTCAACGGTCGCTTCCTTTGAATCCTTCCGCCGGCCTCGTCTCAAAAGTGTTCGAGTGTCTTTGTTAAATGGGATTATGTAAATAATGATTGTGTATTTTTTTCTACGAATCGCCGATATTGATAATGAAAATAACATAGGTGTTCATATTAGCGTAGATTTTAAAGTATTGGATATTTCCTGACCGTTTTTAAAATGAAACGACGACTGTTGAGCGAGGGCGTCTCGTCCCAGATCTCAATAATATTTTGTAGGGATTTCTCAGAGTGTTTCCGCGTCGGGAGTGCTCCTGTGATTCCGCCGCGATCCGCCCCCCTCCACGCGGCGCCCGGAAGTGATGCAATAATGACACATTAACAATATTACATATCCATGAAACAAAGGAACTCGTCGGGGCGTTAGATGTTTGTGAGTAAACTGTCGACGGGAAATGGCGATTTACTTATAGCCTCGAGTCATGAGTGGTAATTTTAGATTTTCTCGAGTTCTCTGTGTATTGTTAGTATTATAAAAAAATTACTTGGTAAGTTTCCCGATTTTTTAAATTTCAGACTTGTTACTGTTCGGTCGCATTGTGAATCAAATATCAACCGGTCTCCGTCCCTCAATCGCTGTAGATATTATCGACGTTTTCTATCATTGAGAATCTAGAAAGAATCTCTGTCAAACATTTAGAAATCTTCTATTTGATCAATATTTCATGTTAGGTACATTAATTTTTGATAATTGGCAGACAGGTGTCGGTAGTGCAGGATCATATTGTTCTATTGCTGATGTAAAACATTTAATTGCGAATTAATCAATCTAGATTGTGGCCTAGAAAGCTGCCCGTCTGTCAATAATTAAAATTTAATAGAGTCTTTTACAGTTGTAGGACTTAGACTAGATGATATTTGATTCATGAGTTGTGTATTTGAATGATGTCAAAAATGCGTAATAAAAAGAGCCCTAACGTTTCATTTTTTACAATCAAATTTGTAACAGTCCGAGGAGGCGATTCAATTTGGTGAGAAATCTCTCGGACCTCTCGATTGTTACCAGTCGTGCGGAATCTTTCCGTGTTCGATGACAGACTCAGAGTCAGTTCACTCCTGTGATCTCTATCGCGAAATTTCTAAAACGCTTTTATTTCACAATTAAATGTGTAAATAATATACAATATAAAATTGTTGCCATGCCTTTCCGAATGTTTTTAGACGTAAATATTCCGAAGAGGAAATAATATCGTCGGACGGTTTTGAAGTCGGCGTCGGAGAGATGTTGTTTTTAATTTTGGACGCGTCGGCGACATCCGGTCTATTCCGCGTCTAGTGCGGAGTCTCGTATCCATAGTTGACGGCTACCCAATTCTAGATTAATTATTAAAGTAATTTATTTTTGTTGTTTAAAGTGTATAAATGAGGAAATAAATACTGTGAAGTTGAAACTGCCGGCTTTCGGACGGGCGGCAGCTTAGAGTTCCAAACGTTTGACAAAAGACTGAGCGAGGTATTGTCTCTTCGCCCGCGTCTTATCAATTGTAATTGCTTCTCTTCTGTTTCGATTTGTTTATATTTTTTTCTTTTATTTCTGTCATTTGACATTCCTTTGGATTACTTTAATTTGACACAACTTTTTATGACTTGAAAACCAATCCGAGCTGACTATGTCAAAATGGGGTTGCCACCTCTTTTTTTCTTTTGTGTTATTGATTGTTTAAAAGTGGCATAATATATTGATTATGTATTTATTCGAGTCGCTGCACTTCCAGCGAATTGCAAAACGTGTAATATAATTGGGTGACAATCCTCGGACAATACTTTGACGGTGTCTTTGCTGTATGTTTACTTAAACATATTGGAATGTTTCAAAAATAATATTTTTGATATTAAATTGTTTCTTTTCGATTGACATTGTAAATCTGTTGATGTTTTATTTACTCGTAAGCAAATGCAATGGATAGAGGGAGCATAATGTGAATTTATGTTGTAAACCCATCTAATGGAAATCTGTTTTGACAACACTCGCTATGTATTATTATAAGAACACTAAGCAATGTTTAATTTTTATCTTTTAAGCTAAATAAATTTTGAAAAAAACAAATCTTGTTTATATTATTATTATTATTACAATTGACAAGCGAAATAAATAATCTAATGATTTCAAAATGCTCTTTTATTAATTATTCTCAGCGGGTCACTGATAAAAATAAGTTCCTGTGCAAACATTTCAATAGGTAAGCTAGCAACTTCTAGCCTGTGGGTAGTTTGGTGAATGGTAATTTATTCAGAGGGATGGTTTGCTAGAAAGTATTGTCATACTCCTTAGGTGTCACATCCCTTCTGGATGTATCGGTTAACTTGTATTTTGAATCTTCTGCTCTTCTGTTATGGCTGATTAGTCCATTGACTAAATTGTAAATGCTGCAATATGATTCAGGTTGCTGATTATAGCTACTATGAAAATCCATGTAAGACAAGGGTAGTATTGCTTATTCTTCATTTCATGCGGTCATTCAGGGTTCTCTGTCTCCTGTTTCTACATCCACTTAAGTTATCCTGTAGATCCACTGAATAGATCGTATGGATTAGCATCAGCAGTCTGACAGGGTGGTAATATCAATGTACAGAAGAAGAGTAGGAAATTAAACCATAGTCCTATTAAAAGTATTCGGATATCTTGAGATTCTGTGAAGTGATGAACAATTTCACTGGTATCTAAATATTTGTTATGTAGCAAGTCGCACTTGATTCAACTGAGTACAACTATGAGTTGGATCTAGACTTTCCGTAGTGTGTTGAATGTGGCTTCGATGATCTGTAATCGGATACTGAGTAGGTCGCCATATCTGTTGCTGAAGCTCTTTCATATTTTTGTGTGACTTGAGCTATTGTAGAGCACAGCAAACTTTATTTTCATTAATTTGTAAGACATCGCGACATGAGTTGCTCTGTAGCCTGACATGTAAACGGTGTTGACACACTTGAGGTTGTAGTGCTGCATGAAAATAACAGCGATACCTTAACAAACAAACAAAGCTATTTGTTACTCAACAAAGTGTGCTACTCCTGGGGGTCGGTAAAGTAGTCTGCAGAGGCTTGACACATTTTTTCACTGCTAAAAAAACTATCAACTCGAAGGCTTTGGGATCAAGGGTCTATTTACAAAAACATACACGTGATTTACCTTGGTTTGCTTCTGACATAATAATTTTATTTATTGATATGCCCAACTGTATCTTTGAAATGGTTATATGCAGTGTTCCCTCTAAGCTGTGCGCGTGTGCGCTCGCACATGAATTTGCACAGAGCGCACAAAAGTAACACCAATTATACCACCACCAGAATAAATTAATTGTCATTAGCTCTGTTCTTCTGCGTACTTCTGACGGCTTGCTGACGGTTTGCAAACTGTTTTCGAATTAAAATCGAATTGAAAGCTTTTAGATTCTAATTTGAAAATAGTTTGCAAGCTGTCAGCAAACCGTCAGAAGTACGTAGAAGAACAGCTATTATATAGTGTTGTTAATTATTGTCATTATAAAAAATTAACCATTTCAGGGGGTATTTTAGTGTAGAGGCACGAATTTTTTCGAGCTCTGTAAAAAATAATTACTACCATTAAGAAAAATTTTACCATCCATTTTTTTACCATTCGTTTATTTACATTTTAAAAATATATAAAAAATTAAAAAAAAAAAGTAAATTTAAAACTCGAAAAGTTATCGGCTGGTAAAGGGAGAGGCTCAAAAAAAAGGTGGTGTTCTGACGTAAACAATTCCAACCTTTCTGGTCATATAATTTTTTTTTTGTAATGGATTCTTAATTGATAAAAATGTCGCTAAAGCCCCTACCTCGAAGAAGTAAAAAAATTTTTTTTTCAGAAAATGGCAGCCGTAAAAATTGAATTTTTACGTTTTTTTTAAGTTTCAAATTTTTTAAAAATAGTAAAAATTAAAATTTTGACTTAAATCTGCTACGGACTCTAGAGAAATGTATATAGAAGGTTCACAAAAAATTAAAAATAAATTGTTTGGTAGAACATGAGATATTATGTACGTCAGCTTGAAAAAAGTTGTTTTGAGAAAAACGCGTTTAAAGTTTTGAGTTTCGATCTGTTCCGGTCGGACCAGCTTAGTTGCTGCATCACCAAAATCGCTGTAACTCTGTAAATAATTAAAATTTTGAAAAATTCTATGAGGGCATACTCATGTCTAAACTTTAGAAAAATATAAAAAAGAAAGAATCGATTTTTTCAAATTTCTACACTAGAATACCCCCTTAAGTAGGTCTAAATACAGTTATGTGGTGCACAAAAAAAAAAAATCCTTTTAATGTTGCACACCCAATGTATTTTGCGCACATAAGCTTAGGAAAATTAGAGGGAACATTGGTTATGTGTATGAGCTATTTTACTGTAATAAATATGATTGTGGCATTGCCAAAACAGAGCTTTACTTTAAACACGCCTTTTTTCATGAACACCTAGTGATCCTAAGCCCTTGAACGTGATATATGAATATGTCGCCAGCCAGTTTAAACGTGGTTGGATATTATTTTAAAATCACAAGATTTTATGAGAAAATCATGTTTGCCATGGAAAATATCTGATAATGTCTTGTCTTCTACTTGAAAAACTCACACAGGATATCGATATACGGATTTGTTTTTCAACAACCATCCTGAATAAACCCATATCTACTGTTACCTATATCGAGAATATCAGGAAATATGTAGGTAAATACTGTCCCGTAGTCGACAGAAAATTGTAAGTGACATAAATCATAAATTTTACAGGTGAAGATATTTCTTTATTCCTCTGATAATAATTTCGAGGAAAGAAATTATAATTCACCAAATATTACTAACCTCATTTAAGGAATTCTTTTTGCGAGCTCATTTAGAGAGGAACATAAAAAAACCTGTAAAATTTTTGAATTGTCTTAACCATAGTGATATAATAACTTAAATCATCAGACTAAGTAACTTAGGAAAGAAATAATTTGATCACACACATGAGGAAATCAATGCTAAAAAATGGAGCAATTAATTTAATGTCTTTGATAATTTGCGATAGCCAGTGAGTTATTCTTCACATACATTACAATCTGTTAAGCATACAGGAAATTTTAATGCATTTGTCAATTTATAATCTAGTGGCCTGTGGCAAGACGCATGATGTGAATTTGATGCACGACATTCATGTGAAAGTGCAACATTGTTTTTGGGCCTTTGAATGAGCAGAATATTTTTTTCATGTAAGTAGTGTCATCTGTGGTCAAACTTAGATAACAGAAAACAAAAATAGTCAAACAGGAGGGGTAAATGGATGAATGAAAAGGTACCAAATTCCACAATTTAAAAAAATGTCCATATTGCTTAACTTTTTATTGAATTAAAATAATTTAATGATACGAAATTTTCCTAAAACTATGAAGGATATATATATATATCTTTCATTCAATTTCAATTGATGTCACGTTATAGATAAAGATTTTTTGAGTGTACAAATCGCTTAAGTCAAAAGTCGCCACTGGTCGATCTGGTATGAATGTAAATTAAATAAGAAAGAGATTTTAAAATAAATTGCAAAAGTAAGTAAGAGTATTTCAATTTTCCTTCACATCTCTGTTTGGTTAGCAGGAACAGCAACACAATTTTTAATTCTTCCCAAGCAATATCATCATGATCTTGTTTTTAGTGTTTTACAAAGCATAATCATGCGAGGATTCTTTATATGAAACATTTTTTGTTTATTACCTTTGATTTTTTTTCTTTTTCTTAAAAACGCGACCCCCAAAAAGTTGTGTTTAATCAGTAAGAAGTCACAAAGCACAAATTAGACGAAAGAAAGCATAATATTGAAATAAAGCTCGCATTGATTCTATATCCAAAACAACTTGTATTTGTTTTTTTACCTTTGAAAATTTGGAAATGTAATTGGCACAAATCCGTGCTTAAAGGTATGTTCAATCCACTGGAAATTGTTTCAAAATTGTCAGTGTTTTGTTTTAATTTTGGATAGATTTGGTATAATAGTCCAGTACCGATTAAATAAATGTCATCAATCATTTTCCCTATCTGTGTTTTATTATAAGTTAATAATATCGAAAATTGATTTGCCTCCTCTATTACAAATGTCATTTACATCCAAGCCATAGGGTATAGTGAAGTTAAGAATAACAACCTCTTACTGCCATTTCACTTAAAAAAAAAACTTTAAAGAACTTGTTCACTAGAATTAACGCATGGCCATTATAATTAATGATTTAATATTTCATATATTTTCCTTATACAGTGGAAGCCAGATCTACAATTTTCCCGCATGGATTATTCATATTTTATAGACCCGGATAAACGAATTCATTGTTCCACGAGTTGTCTATTTCTTCGATTTTCGTCTATTTATATTATAGTCACAAATAAAGTTCCAGATTTGTAGAATATTTCTCATTCACACATAAACATTTACAACCTCATTCAACTTTTTTGTAAAAAAAATCAAGAAATTGGCAAACTTCAAAGAATCAATTAACTTGTATCAAAGACTTTTTTAAGAAAAATATTATACAAAAAACCAATTTTGGTTATTTGAAGCTTTCCTGTATTTTTCATTTTTTATTAAGGTCGCTTGAAAAAATATTGATAATTGAAAAGTTGAAATACATCAGAGTTGTAAGCAAATTCATTGAATTCCTCATCTTGGCATAACCACCCTTCAAAACAGGATATAAGTAAAGAGGGTCGAGTTTGGGTGACAACTTTAAGCAAAATTTCTAGCAAATATCTATCTGTGCTAGAATTTCTGGAATGAATAGGGCATGATTTTCAGTTATTTAGTAACAATTTTCAGTTATTCTGCAATAAAAAAACATAAATGAAAATGTTCGTTACAGGATTAAAGGTTTTTTGATAATAAAAAGGAACTATAATGATTCAATCGTTCAGTCAAGTTGACGGAGGTAGTTTAATAATAATTATTGAAATCATCGAAAGGGAGCATTAATTTGTCGTTATTCTGAACTGATTCCAGTCGACTATGTAATTTCTCTTTAGGTCTATATTTATAATGTAGTGATAAAAAGCCTAATTCATGATTAGAAGTTTCATGAATGAAAACAGGGTAGGTAAATTTGAAATGTTGAATGGAACATTTTATTTGAAATTCAGAGCATGTTCGGTTGTGATTTTGTTTCACATCGAGATTATGTAGTGATTTTTTATAAATAAAAAACTAAGATTAAGAAGTGTTTTTTGTTACTAAAAATATTTGACATATTGATAGCACAGTTGTTCTGCCACTTGTTTAAAGACATTCAATGTTAAACGAGTTAAAAAAATGATGTTGGTACCTTAATCGCTCATTACTAAAATATAAGCCCCATTGGAAGGACATTTTATGTGCCTAGAACAGCGTTGTCCAACAGAAATCGTTTGATGGGCCAAATAAAATATTACCGGTATATGGCGGGCCGCACAAAAAACAATTTATTAATTAATAATAACCATGATACTTTCTTTATTTTAAAAACAGCCAAATAATTATAAAAATAAATATTTACTTAATAATTAATGTGACACTCGTTTTTTCATACTATTTGTTGGTAATTTATTCGATGCACATCGCAGTTGATTGGTTAACTCTCGCGGCTCGGAGACTAGAAAAATACTTCTCGGCCGATGGGGGTCTTTTAGGGACCCCAGTGGTTTCCTCATTATTTATTGGCCTTATTCTAATGAATTTCAACAAAAAAATAGTCTAAAAGCTTTAAAATATCTGTCTGCATCATTCCTCATACATTTTTTTTATAAAAATCCGTGGTTTTTTAATAAATAATCATATTTTAAGTTGCGCGTAAAATATACGTCGATTCAGTGCAAATATCAAAGCGCGCCAGGCTTTGCTTAGCGGCGTTCAGCCTATTATCTTACGAACGATCGCTGATAAGCGGGCGCTTATCTCTTATCTTATCGTATTTATATAAACTACAAAAGGTCCAAAAAACTATGATATAAGAATACCTTAAATATAAACATTGTATCACCCATATTAAAATAGATATTTAAGAAAATGTGGGTATTGGGGTCGCATTTTTTGAGCTTAGAACCGGAAAAGTTAAGTATTTATCAGCCAGCCTGTTGTGACATTTCCTTTTTACTATTTCCAATATTGAAAAGAACGACTAGCAGCGATATGTGGTACCAAATGCAGCTGTAATGCACATTGCCAGCTTTTTTAAATTTGGAAAATTATCCTCGAGGATATATTTCTGATAAAGCTCACATTTAATTTCTTCAGACATGCATTTTAACTCGATGCTTGATTGGAGGTCTATTAACTCCATTTGTGACCCAGCTGTCATGAAAACAATTGGATGTTATACACAAAATGCTGATACAAATTTGGCAAATTCACATCAGTGCTTTGTTGTGTTAGATTTATGAATAACGAAATACAAAATATATTTGTAGAAGGCTGTTAACTCCAATAGGGCCGCGTGTTGGACATCGCTGGCCTAGAAGATATGATAAGGTCCTGGGAGAATGCATCTTTATTGGATGTCTGGTATACTTACTTCATTTCTTGATCTAAAAGCTTCGAAAAATAAATAAAATATTACACTTTAAAAAATGAAACACACATTCAATTTGCAGTACACAATATTTATTTAATAAAAAAATAATCGCTTTCACGAGAAGGGTTTTAATAATGGAATGATATCTATAAATTTCGCACCTCAAAACGCCAAACAAAATCAGACATTATAAAATTTATATCTATCTTTATAAAAATCACTTTTCATAAATCTTTTTCGCGTCCCATTTTAAGTTTGTCATGCCTATACCTACATCAACAGCACATCGATTGTTCATTAACCTTCTCTCATACCAAAATAGTTTTATTTGATTTTGTCTCTGTAAATAGTCACTAACAGTGCTCACATTGTCATTTATTGTAAGTTCCCGCCCGCCCTCTGGGGGAGAAGGCGGCTAATAATAATTTTATTTATACATTATATCCATCAGCCTATACATTATATTCATAAGACCGATTTAAGTAACCTGAAATACTATAACATGTCAACTGAGATCAAACTAGGAGGGGCCTGGTGGCTCCTCGGTTGCGAGGGTTCCAATAAGCGGTTATAAAAGAGGATTGCTAAGGCGGATGGTGGTGTCCCTCGCCGGATCCAAGTGCTATGACATCCCCGACGAAGGATCGTCCGCGTCCGACCGCAGAACCTCGCGCTGGTCGAGAAGGAACCCGTTGAATCTGACGACCTCCTCTTCGATTGGAATATTTTTCGTATACGGACTGGAGTCCAGGGTCATGTCGTCTGTGGGCTCGATCTTGTCGGGTTCGGATTCCTCGGTGAAGTCTTCCGAGATCACCAGTTTGTTGTTGACGACGACGTCTTCTTCCTTCATGTAGGCATCGATGTGGTACTTATGATCTTCGTGGGGCGCGGTGGAGTCTTTGGCCAGTCTCTGCAGTACAATAGTGAGGTGTCGGCGGATGTAAGCTTCTCTAGGCGCTAGTCGGGCGGCCCGGCGAAGGCAACGGGCTGCGGCACCGAGTCGGCCACGCTCCACCAGTACTACGCAAAGGTTGTGTAAGCCCTGCACATTGTCAGGTTCCAATTGGAGGATACGGCGATAGCACTGAAATGTAAAAGGAGTTTGAAATAATTTCACTTCTCGATTGCAAGAATCTTATTGAAAATCTTAAAGGTAATTAACTGTACCTTCTGTGAAAGAAAACCACATAAAGTTTATTATGTTGTTGAATTGTTTTTTTAATTCAATGGAGATTGATTTTGTCCTGTTGTAATTTAAATTTCAGACTCTGATATTATATACCAAATAAAAGTATAGAATTCAATAAACAATGTATGCACGAAACTTTATGAATCTTTCTTTAACCACTTGCTGGTCCAATTGATTAAAGCAAATCTTCCAAAAAGGATCACATATTTTTTATTATGCTCAAAAACTCTATCAATCAAACATATCAAAGTACCATTTAAAAAATATGAACTGTGTAATTTTATTTATATAAAATTTTCCATTATTCAGTAAATGTAAACTTACATTCTCTGCTGCGTCAAGGTCTTTAATGGAGTTAATGTAAATATCGCCTAGCAAAATAAGCCCCTTCACATGATCGGGATGTTTCCTAACGAGATGGTTCAAGAAGGGAGCCGCTTCGAGTGGTCTGCGCTGGTCAGCCAACAGTAGAGCCAAGTTAAAGAGTGCAGAGCGGAAGTCGCTTTTGAGGTGAACGGCAGAGCGGAACCAGCGTTCTGCACCGACCGCATCTCCCTCATCCATGCTGAGCATTCCGAGATTGAAGTGAACTCGTTCATTGGTGCCTGAAAAAATAAGATATTGGTTTATTATAAATATTATCCTTTTGAGTAGTGACTTATTTTTTTTATGAAATAAACTTTTTATACACAAATACAAAAACACTTTGTTTCTCATTATTGACCAATCTGGTAAAAATCTAACTTATTATCTAATCAAAATGCATAGATAAAAGTGTAAATGAACTATTTCAACAAAAGGGGTGCGGTGAACAAACCAAAGGTTTAATTTTTGATAATTATGTTAACGTTCTAGCATTTCTTGATTTTTAATCGATTTAGTGTTTCTACAAAAATTAATAAATGGTTTTGTTAACACCTGTTGTTTGGTCTATAAAAGGTTTTGGTTGACATCACATACTAAGAGATCTCAAGGGGAGAAGAAAATTTATTATAACGTGATTAATGACATAAAGGGGTTGAAGAGACAGTGACAAAAATTAGATTGGGGGTTAAAAAAGTCTGATAAAATGAGAAAATGTCAGGTCGCTCCTGGCATTAATCCTTCGTCTTAAATTACCAAAAATTATGATTTCATGTGCATATTTTTTTGAACTTGGTAGAACTCCATTTTATTAGAGTAAAAATATCAAAGTATTTCAGTTCTACAGTTTTGAACTGTAGAACTGAAATACTTTGATATTTTTACCCTAACAATTGATGCGTTTTTAAGAATAAATTTTTCCTAACCATCTTTTTCCAGGAGTTTCAGAAGTCTCTCTCTGGCAACCTTCCTCAGTTCAACTCGTCCGAGTTCTTGAAGTAAAATGGCAGAATTTAGTAAGGCTTGCTCGTGGTCAGGATCGAATTCTAGGGCTTTGTCCAAATAAGCGAGAGCTTGAGATGCCTTTCCTTGTTCTAGGAAGACCACACCCAACTGAAAATAAACATTCGATATTATTAATTATAATTATTTCAGATTCTGGAATACACTAACTGCACAACTTTTGTTAAAATGTTCCTTTGGGATTTTTTATGTTCAACAATGTATAAATAAAAGATAAAATAAAAATACTTACATTGTAATAAATGTCAGGATTGTTGCTGTCATATAGTAAAGCTCTTTCATACACTTCTTGAGCCTCTTTGGTGCGATTCAGTTTAATCAGAATGTCTCCTCTGTTTATATAAGCCTGGGTATAGTCAGCTCGCATACTGATCGCTTGTCTATAGAGCAGATCGGCTTCCTCCAGCCTCGTCATGTTTCGGGATATCAGATTGGCAAGATTCAAGAAGACATTCAAATGATTGGGCGCTATCCTGGCTTGGTACGATTCTCCCGGTTTTGCTTTCGGCAGTAAGGATTTTGCCCGCAGATACGCTTCCTCGGCTTCCTTGAACATTTGCAAATGATTATATGTCCTGCCGACATTAATGTGAGCTCCCACATCATCTTGCTGCACGCTGACGGCTTTGTGAAAGTACTGGAGGGCTTCAGAGTATTTTCCTTCGGCTTCTAAGGCGTGTCCGACATTGTTGAATAGTTTTGCATTGCGCTGGTTTACTTTCAGTCCAGACATAAAGATTGTGTATTCGGATTCCCAGTCCCAATTTCTGAGGTACGTTTTGGTGCCGTGCACGACAATCAAGACACTTATGCAGATCCAGGCTAGTTTCTTGCTCTTCTTTTCTGCCAATAGTTGACTTCCGTATGCGACCAGCATGCAGAATCCCATCGATGGCATGTATAAAACTCTCTCAGCGATAACGAAGCCGACGGGAAAGAAAAGATTTGACGCTGGTAAGAATGGCAGTATCAACAAAGCAAGACCCTGTAAAAATCAGAAACAAAAACCATTCAGGGTTGGAAACACAATGAGATTAAATTTAGTCAAGTTTTTTTTTTGTTTATAAGTCAAAACAAAAACAATTGATGGATCCAATATAACGAGAATAAGAAGTAAACAATCCATATCTCGATAGTGGCATAGATAATGAATTGCAGCCCACTGGAAACATTGCCTATATAAGACCACTATTAAGAAAGCTTCAAGTATTTTTATTAACACTTCTCCTACAGTGCTAAAAAATACTTCCGATATTTTGCTGGCCCTTAAAAAATCAAGTGAAAAGACATGTATTAACACTTACCACCCTTTGATAGAAGGTGAAAACCTAGGACGTATATTAAAAAAAAACATGTTGTTCACATGGTTCCTAAAGGGCCAGCAACGTTCGGAAGTATTTTTCATCACTGTAAGAGAAGTGATAAGCCAATATATTATTCTACAAGTAATTCTGCGACAGTAACAAATTAAATATTTGATTTTTGAAGTGGTCTTTGATTAAGATGTCTATCTGCATCAAAAATGCTTGAAAATATATCTTACCATTAAGATGACAGTAGCGTGATGTCTAGAAGGTGCACGGCAGGCAGTAACAACGAGTGCAAGCAAGGCTGAATGGGCGAGGACTGTGGACAGGTTCCTGACATCCAGCCACTTCTCAACAAGGGGGACGGTCCCCATAGTCCAGTCGCAGCATAGTTCACTTGGTAGAGCGAGTAGCCACAGGTTCACAGATGCCAGATAGCTGTATGTAAGTTGGCGGGTCGGAGATGGCGCTACAGACGCTGGGTTATCAAATCTGAAATAATAATGGTCTTGTCAATAACTGTAGATTCAATAAACTAGTAGTAATTGTGTCAATTGTGATTTCTTTTCTCCTTGAGTTGATTTAAAAAAAAAAGAAGTATTTGTGATTATTTATTTAATGCAAATTTTTAAATAAAAACATATTAGATATTTGTGGCAGATTTATTCAGTCAAATATTTTATTATAAAAATGAAATTGGTTTCGATGAATGCAGCTACATATTTTTTTGACACTGGTGGGTAAATTTGATATTATTTTTTTGGATAAATATTATATACCTCAAAAAAACTTGAAAAAAATGTTTCTTTACACAAGGCCAATTCAGTTAAAAGTAGATTTCTGCTTTAACATTTGCTAATTTTCTGGATGAAGACAACTAACATATTATTCATCGCATATTAAATATTAGATAGAGTACATACATATATTTATATATTTACTAACAAGTAAATAAAAAGTTATTTAATATTTTAGGTAGGGTACAATTTTTTAATTAAAAAAAATATTTATATGTATATTATAATATAACAAAGGCAGTAAGTTTCTCTTATTGGTTTTATCAATGATTTTTATCAGGTGTCACCAGTTTAAATTGATGATTCGTTATGCGAAAATGGATCATAAAATTTGTGGAATAAATACAACGAAAAAGTGTTTTATTGTAAATAAAAAATATTCGATATGTTAAATTCAAACATTCATATTTCTGGACTAAGTCAAAAACATAGTCTTTAATCTGAGCTCTTCCGATAAAGAGTTTTTTTTTCATAAATACAAAATCATGAAATATATGAAAGTATTATTATATAAACGAAAAAAAAGTACCTGGTGAAAACAGGGAGCTGCGCTCCCATGATGTGAAGTCTAGCCAGAAGAAGGCAAAGAGTTCCAGCTCCAAGAGCTGCGAGACGTCTGCCCGCTTCGCTGGCGCCACTCCCTCCTGGGCTCGTCTTCCCTCCAGAGCCTGCCCATCCACGCAGTGCGCCACCCATCTCCGAAAAGCGGACCTGAAGTACAGGGTTGAGAAATATTTTAATTATTTAATTTTGAATACTGTCAATAATAAGCAACAAGTCAAACAATAACGATTGATTGCAGCTCATTAGTTTAATAGTTTGTAATGTTTAACGTCATTGGTAGTATGATTATATTTGTTTGCTTTGTTTCGATTCTATAACCCCCCTCCTTGCTTCCCTAAGAAGGAAAAAAAACCAAACTCCATTTTGTAATTTCATAAT
The DNA here is from genome assembly GCA_031772345.1 of Himalopsyche anomala. Classification (NCBI taxonomy): domain Eukaryota; kingdom Metazoa; phylum Arthropoda; class Insecta; order Trichoptera; family Rhyacophilidae; genus Himalopsyche; species Himalopsyche anomala. The sequence continues at coordinate 28,636,127 of CM062827.1, forward strand.
TTAAATGTTAAAATCAATCTTGCTTCATTACTTAAGCAAATTTTGCGATAGTAAGTCTGAGGATGCTTCTGAAAGAGGCGAAACACGTGTCACAGTTAGACGCACGATACGTGGAATAATCAAAGTTATTTTAAATTTTATATTAAAATGAACTTCCACAAAGTTACCGCCGAAACCTTCGAAAGTATCGTTATTACCATTATCGTTTGTTTGTTTTTCTATCATCCCCTCCCATTTTATTTTGATCTTTATTATAATACTAGCTGGCCCGACGAACTTCGTACCGCCTCAGAATCAATAAATGTTGTGTTGGCTGAATTAAATTCAGTTTGAATGAATACTCAAAATGAATTAAGTTCAATAATTGTTCAAAATTCAAAATGAAAAGTATTTAAATTACATTGAAATGATGTTATTCACGTGGCACAGTCGATAGATTTAAAGTAATGCAGTAGATCAACGATTTGATTTTGAATTGTGAAGTTTAAATGATCCATATGTTTTTTCTTAGCCCCAAGAATTGCTCGTTCACTCGACCAATTGCGATTTTTGTGATTAGATGTTTGGGAACATTTTGTTGATGAAGCCGTCCTTCGTTGAGACGAAATTGCAAAAATTCGGCGGAATCGAAATCAATCCGTTCGATTCGTCAACAGGAACACGGCCGTTACAGATAGTCAGCAAATGCTTGGAGAAATCTGCGGCAGATGGTCGTTTAGAAATACAACTCGCATGTTTGTCGTTAGCTGAAGTTTCTTCACATAGCGCCACAGAGTCGATGTTTTAAGGCAAGCGTTTATTTCATCGGCATCGGTCGATCTTGAAATGACTGGTAGTTTTGGCGAAAATCGCCAGATAGTAGAATCATTGCCCTCCAAAACATTTTGAGTCATTGCGCTGATCTTTCATAGTTCAGTTGAGTGCTTCCAATGCGGAGGAAAAATAAGCCACCATTTCCCTCATCAATTGCCTTCATTAACGTATCGTACACTTTCTGTTGGGGGTTCAACAAAGGTACATTCGTTCGAAGTGATTGGTTCAATGCATCTCGATCATATTTACGTTTACGTTCCGATTCTCGATTGAAAGCGTCGTTCATTCTTTGATCTGGCGACGCATCATGCAGCGCATGAGGTAACACATATCTTCGATCAAAAGCAACGCCTGGTTATGTATCTCCTCATTCACCTCGAGATCGGGATTCCCTGAACTGACGCGAATTTGGTGTAAAGTGTCTTCGGACATGTCATTCTTGTACTTGTTCCACAGTTCTCGTAGATTCAATGGGAAGCATATCAAAATAATGATAGCAAATAATGTGCGTATCTGACTTGGAGATGCAGAAACAATTGCTTCAGCGATTGTCATGTCCCAATGAGTATAGTTTTTAAGCAAATTGAGCTATTGACATGCAGCACGAAATGTTGGGCATACTACGCCATTGACAGTTCGAAGTGATTCAATGATGTCGACCCGAAGGGAATTATTGGTTTTTTTTCAGATTTTTCATGTTCGCAGAACTGAAAGACTCTTAGAAAACCATTCCGAGCACTCTTACGAATTGGTTTAGAAGTACTTGGCATAGCTAGTACCTCTTTATTTCACTGTATTTTAAATAATAAAATTACATCTTCACAATGTTGACAAACGACTACTTTGTTTGACAGTAACTGTCAAACAAAGGCTGTTGCTAAGGAATGTGTTGGTCTAGGATAAATTTGTTCTCAATGCATGTCACCAACATACTGACAGGGATCTTTTCAAAATTATTCAAATAATACTTTTTTATAATTTTACGAAAGTTCATTCTAAATTTTCATATTTTTATATTACGAAATGATATAAATTCTCAATATAACAAAGAACGCAACATTTTCCAAATCTTCAATATTATATTTATGAGATTATCTTACATTAGAAAAAAAAAATATTTTTTTGTTTAATGTTCCACACATGGTATGGTTGTTTTCTAACAATGAAATTAGTGATCAGAGTTTGTTCAGATTTTCTTTTTCGATAATTAATTGGTTATGCAGTTTGTTATACCCAGGAATTTTTTACCCTGTAACGCGGCGGAACGGCGTTCCGGCACCTTTTTTTCTCGAAATTTTAATAAATGTTTAATTTTATTTTTTCTATTTTAAAATATGTATATTTTGTTTTATTTTCTATGCATTATATGAAAAGCCGTCATTAATTCTATCAAAATGATATTCGAATATATAATAAATAATATACCTTCTTAGAAAATGCTCGAAAAAAGTGCGTTCCGGCACCTTTTTTTCAAAAAAAAGCACTGGTTATACCCATATATAATTTTTTTAAAGTTATCGTTGAAACTTGAATGCGCGATCAGAATTTGAATCATTTAGAAAGAAATGATCTTCTAATTTACTGAAAAGTCGGAGACCTTCTTCAATTATTTTCGCAGTGAAGGATCGCAGAATTTCTTTCAGTTCGTCATTGTTTTCTGGTTTTTTGTCAATAATTAAATTTAAATTATTGACATCTTTGTCACTTATAGCTTTATCTGTAAGTAATTCGTCGATATAATTTTCGCTAAAGGTATCAAGCCTTTCTTCACCAAGCTCGTGTGCTAAAGTAATCATTTCAGCTGATATTACCGATGTTTCAATGGTTTTATCGACTGTAACACACCTAAGTAGGTGGCCTTAATTCAGCGATGGCAGATGCAACATGATTTAAACAGTCCGAAATCGTATTTTTTTTCAAATGTCGGTTGTATTTATGATTCTCTCTATTCTATCAAAAATACAACGATATATGCTCTCAATGTAATATTTAACATTTTTATATATCGTAAAATATGGTACATTTAAAAAAATGCATTTCTAAAAAACCGCATTACTTTGAAATTGCATAAAAACAGGATTGACTGTATATGGGGATCAAAAATAAAATAATGATTTGATAGTATTCAATAACAATATAATATACATGAAAAGTATACTGATTTTTTTTACATACTTTCTGATTTTATGTACTTTCATTCGTCTTTTCACATTTCAGTATATATTTTAGTGACGGTGATGTACATGAGACATAAATTCCTAAAAGTTTTTTTTTTTAAATGGATATTGAAGATTTAGTTTCGAAATTCTGACACGTTCGTCCAAGTTCGTCGGTACATCTCTAATTCAAAGTATGAAACAAATGAATTTTACAACCAACGCCACCTAGTGTATTAAGCGTAAACTGCATACGTCATGTTCCGCGTTCGATTCGAAAAATTTAAAAAAACGTATTGTACTGAGATATTTATTTTCTTTATAATTTCTTTTCCGTGATATTTTTCCGATGTTTTAATGCTTATTCTGCTATTCTAGGTGCATACAAATTTAATAAATCAAAGATCATTAAAATCCATACAGTAATTCTCGAGATATACGTGGTGTAAATAACCCCACTTTGTTTTATATATATAGATATCAGAATAGTAAAATTAAAATCATTCGTACTTAAGCAAACATTTGCGAAAGTAGTTGTCTGAGGATGCCTCTGAAAGAGGCGAAACACGTGTCATAAGTTTATAACACAATACGCTGAATAATCAAAGTTATTTTTATTTTATATTATTATTATTATTATTGAAAATTACAGAAAACGATAAAGAAAACTTTGATCTTAATTTACTTATAATTTAAACAGTTTCGTCCGACGAAGACTTTAATTATAAGAAATGGATTAATATTGTTTTGTTTAGTTGTCAGTCTGAAATGCGGTACATTCACATAAACAGAGAGAGCGTGAGTGTCGAACGAATGTTGACAGGTGACCTAGCCACCTGGTGTATTGTAGAATAGGTTGTAATTTTATCTTTACTAAACGAATAACACACTCATTAAGAGGATCAAGAGAAGTTATTATTAAATATACGTATGTACGTTACATATTTTCTATATTAAAGAGTGCTGTAATAAAATAAAGGACAAAGATTCCATAGAAAGAAAATGAATATGATTGTAATATATATATGCCAATGCGTGAGAATTTCAAATGAAAATGCCGCAAAATGTAGACACCTTAACAAAAGAAAATGACGAATTTTATTTCAGAGAAGAGGCCCGTTGTATCCGCTGAATTTCCAACATTGCGTCTTTCTATGAAATATTCCAGGGGCAACGTATGATTTAGAGGTAAAACATTTCAGACATTATCATCAACCGAAACCCGCAAGCAGGCATACCTAAGTGGCTTGTTCGTCTTCACTTTAAGGCATCAAGGGCAAACGTGTATTACCTTCGCGCTTCGGAGAACGAATGGGGAAATTTACCCAGAACGAGTCGCATGGGAAAAGTTCCCACACTGAATTCGTGAGTGAATACCCAACGGTACTGTACAGATTTTGAATTCAACCGAATAACATAACTTTTGTACGACGGTTTTGCAATAAATTTTATATCATAATGTGTACGACTACAAACAAGTGTACTATACTATGTAGAGGTTTTACGCAACCGCTGTTAGCATGCCATAATATCGCATTAACGTAAAGTGTTTTTCACAGTCAAAAATACATTACACATCCCACAATACTTGTTAACATTACCAAGAAATATGAATAAAATTTGCGATATATATAATACTCTCATATCATTTTCGAGAATGGAATTTCGGTAAGCAAAAAGAATGTCCGGGAAAGCAAATACATTCATAAATAAAAATAAAAATGCGATAAGATAATCACACTGGATATTGATGCAATCAAATATGGACCCGGTAATTAAAGCTTTCTTTTTCATTACGTAAACTATTAAAGCTGATTTATTGTATGTAACGTTACAAAAAATTAGTATAATTAATTGAAGTATGCATACGCTAATATGCAGAGGGATAAATTCATTAACGACTATGCGAATTCTGTTACGGGTGGTGGTGAGTACAATGTCGTGTATTTACGTTACGGATTGTGATAATATAAGAAGAATAATTGTTAGCAGTATCTGCTGTAAATGGGTGGAGTGATATTGCAACGATATTGAATGTTTATATGTAATAAGTTTTAACAGGATTCTTTCTGAATGTAAAGTCGCGAATGAAGTTTATTGTTTCTGATCCAATCCTAACTGGCCACGGTAGATCTCAACTCTTAAAAGCTTTGGTATTATATTAATAAAATAAAAATATCCTGTTTTACTTTTAGAACAAAAGCAAAATGCAAAAAAATATATATTCACGGGGTAGCTATCTATAGAACTTACAACTGCCCTCTAGGACGATACAATATGTTATAATATGCTTACCTTTTGGGCGACGAAGAGTTCGTAGACTGCACAAACTCCCGTGACGGTAATCCCCTGTTCCTTGCAAAGCATTGCGGCAGCAACGCAGACCATAGTTAGTCCTAATTGCCTCCAACCTGTAACAAAAAAAATATTGGTGTAAGAATGCGTCTGAAGGTGTCAAAAAGAAAATGAACAATGAGATAATGTCAAAGCTTATTTAATTTTTAAAATATATTAATGTAATCTCCCCCTCCTCCCACCTTGTTACCTTATATTCGATGTTATAATTTTTAAATTGATGTATTTGCAATATTTGTTCAATCTAGTACACATGGACCCTCGAGAGGTGAAGTGAGCCAACTAGTAAAATGGTGAAACTTTTTCTTGGATATTTAAGTACAATCACGTCTTTATTTGGTGTTTTGGTGGATTTCATATTTTTATTTTACGGAGATAACACTATTGCAATGTGTAACTTTACTTTTACGATACTTTGAGATGTGTAAAATATTACAACGCTTCTAACTTTTTTTTCTAAAATACCACTTGGCTCACTTCACCTTTAATGGGCCCATATAATATAAGTATATTTTGATGTATGCGTGATATATCTGGCAAATTCGCAGTAGGCTTTAATGGGAAATTCTATTATAAATAGTAAACCTATAATATATGAATAATCTATATATGTTTGGAGTGATTATTTTTTCAATAACTACAAATAACGTGGTAATTATTGTTTAAAAAAATTCTGTTTATATTTTGTACATCATAAATAAATTGCACCGCATGAAAATAACAACCCACTGTGGCCAAAATACTTATTCAAGGGTTGGTGCATTGTAAAGAACCCGTTGGCATTCATGCCCTTGGCAATATTGATCAAAGCGGAGATACGTAACTCATGGAAGTCCTGAAATATAATGAAAAGCAAAAGTGGCAGGAGAGCGAGGAAACGGATGAGGAAGCGGAGAGCAATGAGTATAGATGATAGGAACGTCGCGAGACAATCTCCAGAATGGCTCCCCCAGGACTCAAACAGAACTGAATTATCCGCCACATTCAAGAAACCCCACTCCCCCATCCATTCCATCCGCTCTTTTTTCTCCGCAACACTCTGTATCCCGCTAGAGGAGATCTTCGCCAAAAAGATAGCGTCATGATTTATTAAGAAACTTTTTTTGTTATTCTGTTTGCAAAGAAATTCCAGTTGGATCTCGAGCCTCGAGGTTAATGAGCTACTCCCGGAAACGCTCGCAGAAATAATTATGCGGAAGTGTATAAATGAAGTATAAGAATTATGTTTGTATCGTCTGTACAATGCTGTAATAAGGATCATAATAAACATTTCAATGGATAGTTTTCCTATCCTTCAAAAATTGTTGTTCGCTGTATATTATATTATGTACACAGCAATACTATAGAGATATGGTCTCCAAGTTTAAAAAATATAGCTTACTTTTGAATCATAAATTATACACCCCAGTACGATCTAAGAATGAGGGTAAAAAAGTAATAGAATCCAAAAAAATATTTTCAATTAACAATAAATACAAACAATAAAAAAGCAGCACAAATCATGTATAACTTGTTAGATCACTATATTTTCGTATATATTATAGATTCGAAATGTTTCAAAATTGCTTGAAAATTGTATAAATGTTGTATAGGAGAAAATAAATGACAATCGTTATTCGCAGTTTCGAATTTTAGTTTTTTTAAATTCTCACACGTGCTACTGAAAATGTCACCGCGAGCTACCTACCGGTTTAGCGAACGTCGTTAAAAATATGTTACTTGTGCAGAAATGCATGTTAGATTTATGAGAAATTCAAAAGTAAAATTTTATTATTTAAAATCATACCAACATATTATATTATATTTCAACGAACGTACAGAAGAAATAACTCTTTGTTGGAAATAGTACGTGACAAATTTCGCGCAGGTAGTGAGATTTTATAAATAATACAAAAAAATAATATACACAAGTATTGTATTAAATGTATTAAACGAGACAAATTGACAATATATAGACGAGTTTTTTCATTATATCTTCCATTGTATTTCTACTAACGATTCAGGGTACACAATATAAATGGTAACAAAAAGAATATTTGTTGACGAGAATAAATTTTTCCTTCTTGAGGAGACCACTAATGAAAGAAGATAATAGTCATAAATAAAATGGTTCTCAATTAGAATTTGGGATGTTTGTTTTACACAGACCATCGGAGATTTCACTTAACAAGCAACCCTTGTCAAATGCTGACAAATCAAATCTATTTATAGAGGTAATGCAATTATGATATGTACGCGAGACGGCACGAATACTAAATATTTAAATTGTACTTAATGTTTTAATATAAATTAATTATGTTCGTAATATTATATACGCAAAATTCAACTGTCAGTGTTCAAAAAGGCAAAAATGAGAAAAAATAGAATGTTAAATTTTTTATGAAATTATAATATGTGGTCAAATAAAAAGAATTCAATAAAATTAAAATTGTAGACGGCTAATATTGATGATAAAATATCACTCAAAAAAGAAAAATGTGTTAAAAAAAATTATAATAAAAACTTGGGCCAACATCTAAAAAAATATTTTTTTAACCAAAAGATGAAAGGGAGATTGGAGCTAAGCTCCACAGTTCCTCATACAATATGAAAAGACACCAACCGATCAACAGTTTTAATCGGAAATTTAATTGAAAAAATTTTTGCCCTCAGTATTTCAAAACAAATATAATTCGATGTAAGCTAAAAATAATAGTTTAGAAGAAATGGAAGATTTTTTTATTATTTTTTAAGTGACATCATTTCCGAGGAAAATAAATGGCTGGCGTAAAATTATATTTTACCTGTCATAAAAAATAAATAAAAAAGTATTCACTGACGTAAACAAAATTTTAACAATGTAAAAACACTCAATAATATAAGACTAACAAAGCCTTCCGATTAATAAAAATCTTATGATTTTTCGAAGTAAACTAAATATAAACAAAACGGTTGATTGAAAAAGGGCGCGTATGTTGTTGTTTTCCCGTGTCACGTGGGAGTCATAGGGTTGAGGGTGTGGGGAGGATGTCGAAGAAGGAAATGGAATTAAAATGCTACTCACAGACGGAAAAAGGTCGAGATGAACAATATACAGACTTGGAGTTTTTTGACAATGTCAGAGGGGATATTTACAATCGTCGTTTTTAGACACACGAAAAAAATACAAAGTAATTTAAAAAAAAAACTACGTGACACGGACGTTTGCCTTATGTGTGTAAATTTAATTGCGTTTCACACAAAATAATAAAAATTAATGGAAAAGGGTAAAATAAATACGGATCAAATATGAAAAAAAAATGATCACATGTTCGCATTGAAGAAAGTTTGTACAATTTATCATAACAGGCACAAACAAGCAACTAGTTTTTTTTAACCATGTCCGCTCCCTAGTAAAGCAAATGGATTCCGTAAACCGATCCGATTTCAAGATAAGTTTTTCAACGATATTACTCGTTACTAAGTAGCTCAACCTCGCTTTTTTTGGGAAAAAAATTATATCAAATACAGTCAGTGGTGGCAAACTCATTAGTCAACTGAGCCAAATATCAACTATACAACAATTAAAATTTCTTTTGAGTGCCAAATTTAAAAAAAATGTCCGTACTGGAATTAGAATCCTTGACCATCGGAACCAAAGCCAACGACGATGAGCACTCGAACACGGATCCGAGATACTTCAGTAGATACATTTTGACTATGGAGTATATCACTTTTAAGGTGTTCACTGTCAATACTTGGTGGAATGGCATTATAATAAAAATAGTAATAAAAGATACTAAAAAATAAATAAATAATAATAATAAAATAATGAAAAATTTAACTTGTATAAATAGCACTGTTTAATTTATTTTCCTTATCAGTTGATAATGCTCGTGAGGAGCGAAACCGGTCCTGATCAAATACATTTTAAATGGAAAAAGTACTAAAAATCTTTTATTATTTTTATTATGGAGTATATATATATTAGGAATGTGGAGTAAAATCCGTGTTGCACCCAGTTCTTATTGAATAATATTATTGTAAATATTTCATTATCTAGAATTGTCTGTTACGATAGTGATTTCTTTGAAATGGAAATGTATGTTGAAAAAAGGTTGAAAACCTTCTATTTAAATTTATACGTTACATGTTACACACATTTTGTTTTCGTAAAACAAACTTTACTTAGTATAAAATATCATTTCGAAATGACGTCATCACCGTATAAAATATTATACATACATTGGCGATGTAGAAAATTTTCATGGATCCTGCTACATGCGCCGATTAAAAACCTTTTCTTAAAAATAGTAAACTGAAAAATAATTACATTATAGTTAAAAGATACTATATCATATTACCCCAAAGCAAGAGAATGTAAACTGTCATTTTTTCTTAAATTTTCGTTATTTGGAAATGACATAATATATTCATGACCTATTTATTATACAAGACTTGATATGATGGCTAAGGAAACAAAGGCAGTAGTCTCCATGGTTTGTCAAAAATGATTAAGATATAACAAGCAAATGCGCATATATAAGTAAGTTGAATTTTGGAAAAAAAATTCTAACATGTACATTTTTTAAGATTAAAATTTGAGAAAAAAAACCTATAATTAAAATATGTAGTTCTGAATAGCAAAAACAGTAGTAATTAATTGAATTTTAGTTATATTTGTTAAAATAACAATGTACAAATATTTATCATACCTTTTTTCAAACGGTTTATATGTAAAAAAAAAAAGCGTTTTTATTGATTTCTCACAATATGTTTTTACTATTTGAAAAATATGTAAACTAAATGCAACAACGCAAACTTACTTGCACTAACATATTCTTGCCCAAAGTTGTAATGTAACTTTCTAATTTAAAGTGGGGGGCCCACTACGTCCTCAAGTGTGGAATTTTGACTGAACCTGAAGTCATATACAAGATAATATATTCTTATATACTAATTCCACAATTATTTCATATGATTGGAGTTCTTTGAGGTCAAAACATTACAAATCGTATTTCTAATTTAGAAACCATTATCTGTTACTACATGTAAAGATGAGTGATGTTGTTATATAAATAGCATAATTATAAGCAAGATTAATAATGTTGTAGATGATTTTTTTAGTATTATATTATAATACAAAAAAGAAAATTGTATTAAAATGCCCCAAGCAAAATAAAGTAGCTGCAAGATGAAGTTTATTAATTTCATCGCAGCGATGGCAAAACTATCTGCTACTGAAATTGTTTTGTTACATTCGGAAAAGGTCACTTGAATATTTTATGCATCGAATATAAAGTCGCTTATTAAATACCAGAGCAGTTATTTTGACGTAGCTACTACCATCTCTCAAAGGATCGATGCAATATATTATTTTGTAGCAACATCGAGTGGTCCGTTATTAAAATACAGCTGCAAAACAACTTCCAAAGGCGAACGTACAGAATATTGACAATAGAATAGCGAGCGTGCAACCTTTGCAATGCAATTTTAAGCCGAGATCTAATTTAATTTATGCAATTTAAAACTAAAATAAAAATGAATGTTACGAACATTACAATATTTCTGACCAATTAAGGTACGGCTCCTTTTCAATTATTATTGTACAAATAAGTCATAATCATCATTATGTTAAATGTCCCGTAACCGAATGTTCAATGCTCTAAGTTCATGTTATTCCACTATGCGAAAAAATACATTAAAATACAGATTTAACAATCCAATAAGTACATGTTGTTTTCATCCCTTCTCAAACCCTCCTATGTAATTCAGAAAAATGGGTAAATATAGCAATTGAAAAACTCTTAATCTTTTCGTAAGTCCATTCAAATTTATATGACTTCTCAGTTGAAGAAGGTAGAGTGGAACTAAGACTGGTAAAAACAAAATCCTATTCAGATCATCTATTATACTATTGCGAATTCGAAGCGAACATGGTAAGAAGAATTGAATTACATCCTATAAAACTAATGATATTATTAGAAGAGATAGTAAAAAAAGCTGATGAATGAGATAACTCATCTATCAGCGGTTAAAATTGAGAAAAAATTAAAACGAAATGGTGGCTTATTATTTTTTTTAAATTCCCTAAATTACTCAACGTTGTAAACACCACCACCTGCTACGGCTACACTCTTTTATTCCGAAAAGTAACAACGTTATGTGTGCTCAAATTCTTCCCAGGAATGTCTCGAGAAACTATTTTCTATGACTTGATAGAATGATAATAAAATAATAAAGATAATGAAAAATGAAAATCTTTTTCTACAAGACACGGTGAACTCCTCTCGTGCATTATACTTTTCACGCATTCGTCGTTATCATGTGATGGGCTGACTACCGCTGGTTGTGAGCGACTGATTCAGGGTCGCGGCTGTAAAGCGTGCAGTTAGTAATAAACCCAAATGCCGCAACATTTAAAAATAAAACCATTCTGGGAAAGCTCAACGTTTTGCGCGACTTTTGATGGTAGGCGATAAGGGGGGCGGGAAAAATTCGCGCCCGAAAATAGCTCGAGGCGGGAGGCAAATTATGCCGCCCCTCCTTGCGACTCGAAACCCCCGGCGGCACTGCTTGAATGACAACCAGAAAAATAATTTACGCGGGGGAGTACTAACGTAATTATTAAATCTTTGTACACAACTTAGCTTAAAAAAAATACTTACGTACTAGAATGGATATTTCATGAAAACATATTTTTAATTGAAAATGACAATATTTATTACAATGAATCGGGTCTGTAGTGCAGTGGTCCGCTTCGTTGTTTTCTGAGAAGTATCTCATGGATTCAAGTCCTAATGCGAACAGCAATTTAATTCAATTCGATTTTCGTTAGAAGGTAAGGGTGTTGGTGATATTTGGAAAATACCTTCAACCATTTCAAACCTAATATAACGGCGTGAAGAGAACGATTAGCCAACTACTAGCCCTGTGCCAGCCCAATCCTTATATCTATATTTTATTCGAAAGAAGAAAGGTTAAACAACTGAGCAAGAACCAGTTTTCGTAGAAAAGCTTCTGTTGAGAAATTTTTATTGGGCGCCCATAAGGTACAAATTGGGAGCAGCTATGGCTTTAAAAAAATCACTAATATTTTTAAACCAATAGAAGCCTTTAATACTTTAACGATATTGCACTAATATCACAAAAAGACGTTTGCTCTTATATGTTTTTTAGTTTTAAATAATATCTTAAGTAAAAAAGGTGCTGATTTTTTTTAAAAATCTTATTTTTTTTTTACTGTATTATTAATTATTTTACAAACATAACAATCAATTCTTTTTTAGGCTAAAAAGAACAAATACTACATTGCACAAAAAATATTAGTTCTTACAATATTCCTAGATTTAAAAAAGTCACAGGAACAGGAAAACCGATTTCCCAATAACAAGAAATTTAACAATAACAAACAAAAAACTTCATTAGATTTGAACACATTTCAAGCAATGAAAACGATTTGTTTAGTACCTCTTACAAGTCCACGTATACAGCTATGAATAGTAATTAAAAAAAGCATAACATGAATAATATTGTGTGTAATTTACTTATTGGGTATTCATTATTACCCTTTGCGCACAATTAAATGTATCACAATGCTATTTTTTCAAATAGCCACAGTCTATGAATTCCATTACTCTTTTCAAGTGTAAAAAAAAAGAGTTGGGTGTATTTACCTGTTATTGATAATATAATTTTGATTTGGTGTATCTCCACCTTTTCAAATGTATGTATCAATCGTATATTAGTAGTTTTAAATTTAATATACATATGTATAATGTAATTAATTACTTCAAATTGACTGTCGATTCTTAGAAGAAAGACATTATATATTGAGAATAAATAATGTATTTTCGGTGAAAACAGTGAAAATTTTATAAAAAAAATCACAATTAATTTAAGAAGATTTAAACCCAGGAAGCGTTTCAATTTTTGAATAACAATTTATAATATTTTAAGATGCTGAAGATTCGGGGGTTGTTATTTTACAAATAATTTATGTAGATTCTATAAATGGCCGCTTTTCAAACCAAGCCAGGTGTGAAGTAATCGTGATCACGTAAAAATATTATAATATCAGAAAAGCACGCCATCTATTAACAGTTTTTTTTGTTGTTTTATGACTGTAATTTTTTCCATTATAAATTAGTTTGAAAATAATGTCAAGTGTCGTGGTTTGAAACAAGGGTTAGAGTGGCTAAACTTTGACTCAAAAAATATAACATTATACACATGCTACAAATCCGCAATGATCCATAATGTTTCCAAGACCAAGTGACGTGATGAGGATTCTAATAATTAATTCAATTAGTAGAGTAGTGAAGAAAATTTAAAATGCTGGTTAAAATAAAACAAATATTTATGTCAAAATCAGATTTAGACATTTTGCGAAATCCGTAAATTACTGGGTTATAAAAATTGGAATGTCTGAAAAGAGCTTAAAAAAACTCTCACAGCGTTTCATTTTGAGAAATCCGTAAATTCTTGGGATTTTGGATTTGAAATTCTTGGAAGAGCAAAAAAAAAGAGTCTCGTGTCTTTTCGTTTTGGAAAATCCCAAAATTCATAATTGAACTTATATGTACTTCAATATTACATAAAAAGTATTTCACACAACCTGTGAATATAAAAAAGTATGGTGTAGAATGAAATGTGATATCTTTGCTGATACGCTTGTATTACAATTGAGACATATGTTTCGCCTCTTAAGAAGCATCGTTAGACAGAATATCGCCAGGTTTACGAATAGACTAAATAAAAAGTGGAGTATCAAAGTTACCGCCGAATCCTTCGATAGTATGTTTTTTTTAAATATGTCATTAAATATTGCTTAAAACATACACTGAAGTAAATTAAACTTATAGATATTGAACCTTAAGTTGATAATTGCACGAGTAAATTGACTAGACATAAATGGGCCGATGTTAATTTATTAAGTAGCGATTTCAAGCTGGTATCGATGGCAATTAAAGCATTGCCAACCCTAATTCAGGAGGACACGCCCTAAAATAAAGTGCGTCACTGCGGACGATGTCGAATTATACGAATGGCTGAATTGAAGTAAGCCATTTAGCTATTTACAAAATGTACGCGTGCATGTGTGCCATTGAACATTATTCTGACCCGACTATAACTAACCACTGGGTGGTTTAATTAAATAAATACAGTTACTTGTTAAGTACAGAGTCAAGTTAGAGTGGTCGGTCACGGAGTTAACTTTATTATGCGACTCATTTTGCTACGAAACTATTTTAATAAAATGGTTCATACTTTAAATTTGAAATATTGTAAATGAAATACCATGTATATTGTTTATGTATCTTTTTAAGTTGATGTCAAAAGAGCGAGAAAAACCAGTTTTATTTTTATATATTGTGAAATTTTAATTTGACATCACGTGGACGAAAATATTGTAATAATATTTTAGTTTAAAAAATGTAATGTATGAACGAATTCAACTTGGATTCCATATTCCCATTTTTTGAGATTATCGAATTCCAGAAAAAATATGAACTGTAACGGAGATTCGTGGTATTAATCGTAAGGACCACTCGTAAAATACGCTGTTGCCGATTCGAAGCGCATGGCTTGTAAGTGACAGAAAAAATGTGAGGTGCTGAAACCCCAGATTAATTTCTTGCAAAAAACAATGTTATTGTTACATAACTGATTTTATTTTTAGTACAAACTTTCCATTATAAAACAATCAAGTGGCAATCAGTTTTTTTTTTATAATAAAATGATTACCACGTATAATAAATCACTAATGTCATTGCTATAATCAACCGCACTTTCAATGTCAAAAAAGTTTTGAAAAATGGTCGAACAAAGATTAAAAGGCACGCGAAGAATTTCGAAGCAAAAAAACCTTCAACGTGAAACTTTCGCTGAGTAAAATTAAAAAGTTTTAGTTGTAAATAAACTTTCGCCCAATGTCGAGGCTTTCAAATTTTTAAGCGCTATTTCGAAAGCTTTAAAATTAATAACTTTTGTATTGAATGCACGGTTACATGTTGGTAATTTATATTTGATACCAATCATGCGGAAAATAACGGAAAAAATATTCTCCGGTACTTTAAATAGTTTCGTGAACGCAGTGCTTTTATATGTTTCATAAAAGCGTTTCTAGAAATAAATATTTTATTTTCTCTCTCCAACCCAAAGTCGCTATCGCATACTAGTTCAAGATTAACGATTGGATGTAATAAGAGTTAACACGATATTTTTTTTCATTTTTCGAAATTTCGAAAAGGGATAAAGAATGGTTGAAAAGATATTTAAAAAAAGTATATAAAAATAGAAAATAAAAATTAATTATTGTACCAAAAATTCTACCAATTCACGATCCTAATACTTTTGTCGACAGATGGTAGGAATTTTTAAGTTTGCAGTTGTACGAGAACTGGAATTGGTTGTCTGTGATAATCCCAGCTAGTATTAAGTGTAAAATTACCAACATTACCGCCATGTTGGATTTTTGGCAAAGAGTTGGGTAAAATTTAGCTTTTTATTGTATGTATAGTGAATATTATATTTCAGGACCAAATAATTGTAAAAAAAAACATAACAATTTTGTCGTTTTATTGAAGAAACACCTTGATCTACGAGTCGAATTAAAAATGAAACATTTAGTGGGAAAATTTTACGAGCTGTAAGTGGTCGTTCGTTTTGAAGGAGCTTGTATTAATAAAACTGATATCTGTAAAAACTCTTTTTTTTTCAAATAGCCATTGATTTATGGAAAAAAAACTGCAATCAAGAAAATTGATCCGAACGCTCGTATAACTAAGGAAAGAGCAAATCTATTATTTAATAAATAAAGTTAAATTAATTGTAAATTAATAAAGTACCCATTGTGAAAGCGGCTAAGTTAAAACGAAACGCAAAAATTCGTGCTAGAATAAAATATAAAATTATATTTTAATTTAAAAAGAGCGTAAATAATACTAAAACCTACACAAAAAAATTATGTAATTTAAAACATAATATGGAAATATTGCAGTGAATAAAAGAGTACAAACTGGGATGTTTTACAATAGTGACATAAAAGAAAATCGTTACCATAAAAATTGCCAAATTGAAAATATGAATTTGCAGCCGACAGGGGCCGTTATGTTTAAAAGGGTATGTAACAAGATAATAAAACCATTCCGGTAACAAGTCTCCCTTGTTATACTCGCAAAAACAGGGATGGCCATTTCCGATAAGGTGGACAAACGGTAATAAATATTTACGACTTTGACCGTCACCTTTTTTGAATTAATAGTGTTGTAAATACTTTTAATTCGAAAGATAAAAGACGACCAAAAATCGGAGATTGTTGTAAACATTTAAGGAAATTATTATTGTTAGACAATAAAAGAAACATTCAGTTCCGTTACGGGATGTGTTTATTTAAATAAAAAATGCAATACTTTATAAAGAATCATGACTGATGTAAATACGGGAATTAAAAAATCTAAATATGAAAACAAATCATTTTTCGTTCAATTGGAATTATATATATTTTTTAAATATTTATTTTCTGTTCCGATATAAGAAACGGATCGAATTTTTGCTATTTTTTTCAAATGTTTCAAGAATTTTACAGTATTCTTACTGCAATATATTTTATCAGTGAGATGAATCAAATTAAAATCTGATTTTCATACAAATGAACTAAAATATATTTAAAAAAAATCGATTTTATATTAGAAGCAAATAAGTGACCATTGTTCATATCTTCGATGGATTCGGCGGTATGTATTATTTTATTTGTGAACAATATATTAACATATATATATATATATAAAGTAAGTAAATACACATAAGCGAACAAACTAGTTAATCGAAGTGATGCTGTTTTCAAGATGTCAAATTATTTCAAATAATATTTTATCATTTTGGTATAACATAATCAATTGGTTTTATAATAATTTGAGGTAATTACAAAAATATATATAACAAACGAAAAAATAAAGAAATTGGGTTTGTTTATTTTAATCTAAGACGTTTCGACTATTAAAATGAGTAAAAAAATACTCGAAGCAATTTTGAAAATTTTGTGAGTGAAAAAAATAGCCGGTATCGAAAAGGCCTTGAAATAATATTGGGATTGTTCGAGTCAGCCCTGTCGCAAAACAGTCGCCTGCTTTAGGTCCGCGTCCCATATTCATTCCGGCCAGCGCAATTTCCCGCCGTGAATGGACCGTGAAAACATATTGCCGATTTTCAATTGAAAACAAACAATTTCGCTGAAGCGATGTTCACAAATAATGACGATAATAATAGTGATATCACAATGGCCCAACCGCGAGAACCGAATGTTTGAAAGCTCCCCCGTGACAAGGAAATAATAATTAATATACATTGTTGTACTAACATTATCACCATTAGCTGTATTTATTAGACGTCAAATAATCAAAGCATATGTTACGTAAATAACATATGTTGTTATTGATTGCTGACCCAAATAATTACATAAAAACAAAGATGTCACTAAACTAACCAAATACTAAAATGATTTGTGTAACTTTAGTTTCTGCAAATATACAAGTAAACAAAATCCTAATTTTCTCTATAAATCGCTGTGAACTATCAATCCATACAAATATTTAGATAATGCAGTAATTATGTTATGGGAAGGCGAGAGATATGATTGAAGACGAAACAAGTAACGCTTTTTATCCCAAAAAATGAATCCCCAGTATTTCGGAACAAAAAAAAAATATACAGAATCTCGGGATCGTATGTCCTGGACAGGCTATATGAAATACAAGTCTAAGAACAATCGTTAATCATAAGGATAAGATTATCAAAAAATACTGAATTATCTTACTCGAGTATAGTTAACTGAATAAATGTATTCTGTGTATTGATAGATCTAGTCTCTTCCACAAAATTGGTTTTTATGACGCAAAAGATATCCCCTAACAAAGGCGCTGTCGTCTGCTGTGTAGACAAATGTCTGGCAGAGCGAAAAAAACTTTTGATACTAAAAATAAATACTCTGGAATAAAAACTGTCCCCAATTCCTTCTTATTGACTTCTGATCGATTCTTACTTCCCACTTTCTTCGGGAAAAATCTGTTGACTTTTTTCGTGAACAATGGAAGGAAAAAAATTGAAGATAATGGAAACAAATATCACATTATGATCATAGAAATAAGTAGGTACTCTGTATTCGCCATGGAAAATAAATACTGAGAATAATATAATATCTTTAAAAACTAGAATCAATAATATTTTTATTGTTTTCATTGAATATGAATTACAGTCGACTACAGGCCGAGAGGTAATTTAACTATTGTTGTTGCATCTATGTATTTAGTAGACTTAAAAAAATTGACGAAGAGGCTGAAACGATTCAAGAACAATTTATTGTAAAGATGATTAATTTACCGTCTGATCAATAAAACAAACAATGTAATAAGAATCAAGTCAGATCAAGAATCTGTGAAAAACAGCATTTTATTAAGCTGGTCAGAGGAAAATACAAACTCAATACGTTCGTTGAAAAAATCGTGAACGAATATTTCGGAACCGACGGTGATATTAGCGAATAACTCCTTTATTAAAAAGTTAATATAATTATACATGTATTTCATATTATATTATATGTGTGTCTCATTTTATTTGTATATTCAATAAATAAGTTATTGGTAAATATGTTCTCATACATTTTTGATACGTTATTTACGCGATATTTTAATTTATGAAACCAATTTATATGAAAGTAACGTTTTTTAACGCGATTTTTTTAACACGCGTCAATTTCTGGAACCAATGTATCGCTTATCACAAAAAAAAAGTGTAATTTAAGATGATTTCGACTGAAGGTGCTTGGTGGAAATTCAATATTAAATTTGAATCGTTCAAACTATGTACATTCTCACAGATTTTGTCACTAACGATCCGGGTTTCGCCTTTCGTTCATTTACTAAGCGTCAGTTCAAGTTCATCCGTGCACTCGGACGCCTGAAGATGCCGAAAGGCGAAACCCGGGTCGTTAGTGACAAAATCTGTGTTTATATGCATACTTGATGGAAATAATAATTGTTTTAATTTTTAATATGAGGCAACACTATACACGTAAGAACAAAAACTAAGCCAGTCAATTTAAATATGGAAACAAAACATTGGTTATATTTTGTAGGATTACTGAAAATAAATGTTCAAGATTATATATTATAAATATATGACACTATCAAGCATCGAAGAGGTCACAAATTTTATTATTTTATGGTTCAACGAGTTTTACATTAATTTTGTGCCAATGAAAACAAGTATATAATAATTAAATTACTATGCGGGTAAAAAGTTTGATGATACATATTAAGAAAATAAACTTCACGTCGAAAATTCATTCGTATATTGGTCAATGTCAAATCTTTAGAGTGGTAAAGTAGGATTAGAAACTTGGCAGACACATCCTATGCCACCAAATTAATATCTTACTTAGGCGAATGTATAATTATTTTCTTACTGTTTGACCTATTGACCTATGTTAATCTACTGAATTCTAATATGCCTTTAATATAAAGTTAATAACATTTAAATAGGTGTCCGATTTTCACGAGTTAGATGTTCAGGAAAATAAAAATATTGTACTCAAATGTATAAATGAATATTTCGAACAATGAACCGATTGACTCTCCTAAAATTGTTGACTCTTTAACCCTCTTTTTTTAAGCCATATTGAAGTCACGGATAACTTTTATTCCTAACAAAAATTTTAAAAAAAAAAAACGCAAAGTCGTTGTATAGAAACCCCGCATGACTATATGGTCATGCTTAGGGCTTCCAATTAACCGTACTTAAACACTAACCGGTTTTCGGTTTTTTTCTGACAAATAAACCGGGTAACCGGTTTAAACCGAAATATCATGTATTTTGATTAGGTAGGTATGCAAAAAAATCGTAGAAATTTTTCAATATTTGGCATAACAGCTAATACTCCAATTTCAAACAAAAAACACGACATTTATCTTAATGGGATTCTAGTTACCAACCTGTTTGCCATGGCAAAGTAACAATTGCTATAACATGTGAAAAAATATTTTATGATAAAAAAAA
The DNA here is from genome assembly GCA_031772345.1 of Himalopsyche anomala. Taxonomy (NCBI): domain Eukaryota; kingdom Metazoa; phylum Arthropoda; class Insecta; order Trichoptera; family Rhyacophilidae; genus Himalopsyche; species Himalopsyche anomala. Next base: position 28,656,463 of record CM062827.1, read on the forward strand.
ATATACGTCAAATAAAAAAAATAGAGCTTGATTATAAAACTCACCAAAAGAATGATGTTTAAATGCATTCAATTTTTTAAAAATACCAACTGGATAAGACAAGATATCCAATGTCTAGACAAAAATAGAGTAGAATACCAAAATATTCACATGTCAAAAAATGTCAAATTATTTGAAAGAGTCATTTCTGTTCACAACATGGACAACTTTGAGACAGAAGTAGATTATTTTACAAAATATATATGTGTATATGTACATGTTTGTTGTATTTTGTGAATTGTTTCCTATATAACGCAGTAAATTCATTATAAAACATTCTTCTTTTTGTAAAAAACAATGAAAAATAAGAAAAGAGTATTTTTGATAGAACCCGGTTAACCGAGAGAAATAAACCGGTTTTCGGGTTTTTTCAAAACACGCGATAAACCGGTTAACCGGTTTCGGTTTAAACCGGTTTGGAAGCCCTAGTCATGCACATCGTTTTATTACCGTGAAAAATTGTGTACGGACAGTAGTAAGGACGAGCGTGATCGTATGAGCACGCAAACATTCGGGGTTGAAAAAACTAAACGTGAATTTTTTAAAAATATTTACAATTTGATCTCTTTAGATCAAGATAATTTCAATACAAATATAAAACAATTTAGTTATTAGTAAACGGACTGTAAATAATTTGATTTTTTCATATAAAAATAACTAACAGTTTCAAAAAGTCCATTAAAAAAACGGAAATTCAAAAAATCACATGTGCTTTTGGTGGTTGTTTCTGTCCCCGCAGCTGATGACTAACTGTAGTCTGTACCCTTCTTAACCAAATATGAGTGAAAGCAACGATATTCAGATGGAAAAATGATAAATAGTGGAATCAATAGTCAACGGTGTTTACTGTGACCATATGGTCACGCTCGTCCTTGGGGGTAAATCATTTAGATGCCGCAAGATGTTCATATAGCGGTAACCAACAGACAGTGATTTTGTTTAGCGATGTATATAAAAGCCCAAAAAAATTTAGTTTCATCACTAAATATTGTTTGTAATCTTTCATATTTCAAAAGATCGAGATGTGACAATGTCTTATATAATATTTTCTTTTTATTAAACAATAATTTTTACATACAAGCTTGGACGTATAAGCCGTGTTAATTTGCGCGTGGAACATAGAAATTAAGAACTCATTTTTATTTGAGGACGAAACTTTTTATTACCCTATCCTTATGATTAAAAAAAACATTTTGATGCATTAGCTGGCATATATGTATAGACAAATAAAATGCTTAAAACTCTTAACCCCTTTCCTCTGAAAAACGCTAAAATGACATCTCTAAAAATAATGAATAAGTAATTAAAATCAACCTTAGTAATAAAACATGTATATTTACATCATGTTCCAAATGTTCAGGATCTGAGATATTCCTTTTTGTCGATAATCGACCATGCACAAAACGACGATACCTTCTCTTCTCACAGCAAAAGACGCTGACTAGATTATCGGATATTTACAAGTCTCGTTCATAATTCAATCCGTCGGCGTCGGTCTATCCCATTGCCGAGCGTAGATCCTATGCTACGGCGTAGAGCAAAAAACAATGCGCTGCGGAAATAAACAGTTCGTTGGGAAATGCGAAGCTTTTATTGTAATTTGATTTCAGAGTACTGAAATGTTTTTGTCTGGCGGAATAAAACGTCAATCGAATGTGGAGTGATTTTAACATGTATATTTATGGATAAAAGAATACTGAAAAAATATAAACACAACATATATTTCTGTAAGTAAAGTTTTCTGAAATAAAAAAATACGTGAAATTTAATGAATCAAATAAATTTGAACGTACAAATACTAATCTTTTAATTCTATTCGATCGCGATGACAACGGTTTTTTTATTATCTCCAAATGAATAATTTAATACAATGGTTTCAGGCAATAAGTCAAATCATGTCATTCTAGTGTCAAGTTAAAGATAAATCTCTAAATATTGCCTGCGACACTTAGAAGAAACCTCTAAAACAGTTTCTTTAAAACAGAATTACGCAACTATCATTTGCGTAAAAAAAACAGTATATGGTAGTTGGTAGAGAAGTAGATGTTTTTATTTAGAAAAAAGGTAAATCTTGTCACAATACAAGATAAAACACAGTAATGCTATAATTTCCGTAGCTCCAAGTACTCTCAGAAGCTGCAAGTGTTTGAGCAAAAGACCCTGCAAATATTTTTGTTGCTGTCTGCGTGGATGGAATGTGGCACCGTTGGTACAACCATGAGCTAGATAACCTCTACGGTGAGAAAGACATTGACGCGCATGGATGAATTTAAGCCAAAAAAATGTATAACATTTACTATCCCTGAAGAAAGAAGAAGTGTTGGAAAACAAAAAATGGCGTAGGAGGGTGAAGGATTGAACGTAGCGGGGAAACTTGATTGTGACAGAAAGTCTTCACTTTGGACTAAAGTATCCAATCGTGGACCCTTTTTTCTTAGGGATTTTGAAATCCTGGGATTTTTCAAAAGATTTTCATGTCAATTTTAAAAACACAGAAAATTGTGGATTTACCAAAATGATCAGCCTTAAATTTTTTTTTTATCTTTTCCAAGTTTAATTTTTTGTATTTTTTTCAATCCCGGGAATAGTATTGCCACATTTCCGGGATTTCAGAATCACAGAATCGGACGGGATCCCGGGATTGGATAACCTACTTACTGTAGCGCCAAGGAGAAGAACAACAATGAAGAGGTTTGACAAATTTATTCACTTTAAGGGTGTTCACTGTCAATACTTTGTGGAAAGGCATTAAATTCAAATAATAAAATATAGATTTGTACTAATGAACTGTATTTTAATACAAATATTGTTGTTTGATTGATAGAAGATTGAATACCACCAATAAATTTGATTGCAAATTAAGTTTAGACGACACAAAGTTTGTAACTTACACTCTTCTATGCGACAAATAAAGCGAAAAAGAAGCATGCTTTTGAGATGTTAACAGCAAAGATAGCTTTTTTATCAACAGACAATGGTGCAGAGAAAAAACATTCACACCTATACGAATATGAATTCTAAAGTAGTGTTCGTAAGTGAGTAAGCTAGTTAATTCGCCTCTGATACAGAAAATTTAAGTTTGCTATCTAGAGGAAGTTTGGCTTGAAGAACGTCTGAGGCAGACAAGAAAGTGATCATAAAATTTGAGTGTTATGCTCGTACTTCTTAAACACTTTGCTTAGGATCACGACTGAGGAAAAGTCATTCCGGGTTCATTTATGCAAAAGTTACTTTTACGGAAAGTAATAACCGTACGAATTAGAAGTAACTGAAATATTTGATAACAAAAGCGATTGAACATCTTTGTTAGGTGGAGTAGTCGTAATTATTTATCATTGTACAAGTAATAATCTATTTGTTGTTACAAAATAAATGCTACATGTATATTTATTAAAAAAAAAAACTCTATCGTACAGATTCCACGTTTGATGTTGACTTGACTTAATAATGTTGAGAAAAAAATGCTCGCAATAAGCGAAACCGGAACCGATCATATTAAAAAAAAGGAATAAGTTCAAAAGATTTTTTAATATAATGCCATTCCAATAAGTAAGTATTGGACAGTGAACACATTAAAAGTGATAAAGGCTACATAAAAAATCTGTATTTTATTAATCACATTTCAAAAAATAAAACCGCTTTTTTAAAATATATATGGACTGGTTTCGCTTTCGAATTGTGAACTAATGTTTATAAAAAATGTAGATAGTGCTAAAATAGTAAAAATTTTCAATACATTCAAAGTTAAATATAAAACATAAATGCATTCAGCGAGCTAAATTATACAAAAATAGATTTGAGATTATTTCTAGACGAAGAAGTCGTAAATCCTGGATCCGGCATGGTTGTTTCCGAGTTGATTATGAGCGACATTAAAAATTATCATCGAGTTGATTTCATGCGAATTGAAATATATCCGGCGTCTTGGCAATGATAAGCTATACTTAACTTTTTAATATAAATTTGAGATCTTGGACGTGACAGTATTTGATTTATTTTTTCCTCGAATTAATATCGTTTGATTATATAATTTCAAAAAATTTGAAGCATTGAGTAATTTTCCAAAAAAATAAATGTTAACTTCAAAGGCATTTAAAAAAAAAAAAATTGTTTGTATGTCTTCCATTCTTCTCTTACTACATTTATTTTTAATTTTCTTTAAAAGAACGAACGGATTTATTATAAAACACGGAAGCAATGTCAGTAATTCTCCGTACATATGTAATGTGCTAAAATAATATCATAATACATATGAATAAATAAAATCCAAATAGTGTCGCAGAGTATTCTTGGGTAAAAGATCATAAAAACAAACCAGTTCGAGGAATAAATTTATGAATCCCAAATGTACAAACGCAAATAGTGACCCAGATTGCTCTGGTGCCTAAGGGGGTAATAGAAGTCTAATTGTCCGCAGCGAAATACCGTGCAAACAAAACGAAACGAAACTAGTAGGAAAACTATATGATTCGATTAAAATTCGAGGTAAAGGCAATTGAATTATTAAGGGTTCGGACAGAGGCGGCCTGAAAAATATTTTTATGTATATTTTGCAGTAGAGATTTTTGGTCGTCATAGATAATCATTTTTTCTTACTTGAACGTGTGAGATTTAAATCTGTGAGCACTGCAACCGAAGCTAACGTTAGTCACTCAATCACAGGGCCAGGAATCGATAACTAACCAGAAAGATTGCGTACACAACGTTATAACATGCACTTTAATAATGAATAATTTTTCCACTCATTTTTCTTAATAATTATTAGTAATGTGAAATTAGTAGCGTTATGTAATAAATCATTGACTAAGTAATTGGCACAAAGTACTATACATCAAGGGTGGGCTGGATGGGGATCGGAGGGGCTCACGCGAGCCCTTTGTAAAATTTTACTAAGGCAGGCGAGCCCCGTGTTATTTTGAGAAAACAATATTCTCAGATCAAAATAGTACACAACTGAAATTTCTGGCATATATGTAAGTTTATTATTTACAACAGATTCAGTATACACAGAAGTACATTTTTACCTATTTGCATCAATTAGTTTACGGTAAATATCATATTATAAGTATATTAAGTAACAATCGATTGCTTATTTAAATATAACATATAATTGCATAGGAGATTTAAAAAATTCACTCCTTCCGCGAATACTGAGAATTACTTGGAAATTAAACGAGCCCCTTGTCAACGTATTGGCAACCCATTGCTGCTATACAGACACAAGAAGAATAAACAAAGTGACCCGAAGTCTTTTTTATTGCAAGGTGAAGCTCTTACTGATACACGTATGATGGGGAAATTGAAAAATTGATGCCTGGTTGGGCAACATCACTTGAAAAAACGTCATTTGAGTTAATTTAATATTGGCTACAAGATACTTTCATTGAAAACAAACCAAGATTCTATGAATGTACATAAAACAGGTTTTCAGATCAAAAGGCATCGACAGTAGGTATAACTATTTTTTTCGCAAATTCAGCATTGTTCGCCGAACGAAAATATAACACTTGGGGTAGCGGATATGTTTTTACCAAGGAAAAATCCTACTCTGCCCCTGATCTCAATGGAAAACAAATTAGCCGGTCGACTAATAAGTCGTAGGCGAATTACGTGAATTATCTGACTTTTAGTTGCCGGCCAACATAAACTATAATTGGACGAGGTCTTTGTTAAATAAATTCGGCCGAACAAGCCTGATATTGGCCAAGCCGGGGTGGATAAATAAAATAAAGGATTGCTTGTTGCTAAATTGTTATCAGTGTCAAAGGTTCGCGCAAACTTTTCAAATAGAGAAACCACGGTAAACAAATATACAACAATGTTGGATGCTTCTAATGAATTTTCTCAGTCGTTAAGCGATGAAATAGAAATCTCATGCGAATATGGTTCAATGTAAACGTTTTACAAACAAATAATACAACAAAGGTAAATAGCATTAAGTTATTTCATGAATTTAATAATGTATGATTTAAGCAAATGAGTGATGTTACAATACATTTGATAAATTGATCTGAGTAGCTCTTAACACCTCCATGCCCATGATGCAATCGTAAATAGTTGAGCCTTTAAATCATTCAATATTTCTCTTAATATTGTCAATAGGTATTTATCATTTTAGGTATTCTAGCAAATATTCATTTTTAAAATTATTTTTTAGCTTCTAACTTAGGTTTAAATACTGTCAATAAACAGTGAAACTGAGATGCCATCATGGCAGGGAACGTGATTTTTTAGGATGGCATGTTACGGGTTAACGAAGAACGAGCAGTACCAAGAACATCATAAATTATACTGAAATACGTAATCTTTTAAAATTATATATAAGGACTATTTTTCTGTGTTGGGAAAAATATTTTAAAATTCAGAATAACTGCTTTAATATGAATGGAAACTTTTTAAAGGTACCGAATGTATTTTCGCTCATAATGAAAACACATTATGAGAAATGGGATGAAAACTCTTTTAAATAATTAGTTTTTTTTTTAAATAATTAAATAGTACTAATTCAAGAGTTTATAGATACTTATAAGTCATAAGTATATATATATATGAATATCCTACCTTCAAAAGCAATTTAAGCGCGTTACATATTCTACCCCTGAGAAGAAATGAAGCGTTGGAAAGCTGCAACAGAGTACTGGGTGTCGCAAAACGGAGTTTTTTTTAAATTTTTCCTAAAGTACTTAGCGTTGTACCCAGCACCACCTTCTACGGCGTCACACTCTTACTACAAAGTGTATTGCGCAACGTAACTTGTTCGGGTTCATTTTTTTTTGCCAGGGATACCCCTAAGAGAAATACCCCAAGACTAACATAGTTGCAAGAACTGCAGTGTAGAAAATGTTAAATAAATTAAAGTGAATAAAGCAGCTTTTATGAATTTAATTTCATTCGTTTTCAACAGGACACCGTCATCTCTTTGGATGCTTTGTAATTTGTTCTAGATACAACCGATTTAGCATGACCAAAACGTAGTGTTTTGGTTAAGGAATTGGAGTAAGACTAACGAACGACGTCAGAGTTCAGGACGGTAGCGCCAGAGAAAACATACGAGAAAGAAGCATAAGTTATCCTGTATAATTTGTTCGATTAACGCCTTTGGCTGATTATTAATTTTTAAAACAATTCTCAATCGTCTAAAATATGTGTTTTTGAAAATATTGCAAACAGTGGATTTAGTAAAATATTCAATTTTGAATTGAACTATAAGTTGCTGAGGAAATGTTACAAAAACCCTGTCACTTTAAATCGTGCTCACTCATTCGTCTCTGAAAGAAAAACATATTGTTTATAGCGAGGAAGACAGGAGCGACAAAAGGAAAACATTTCGAGACGACTAAATTTAAGCGCGGAAAAAGGAACCGTAGACAAAGGAGCATGTCTCAAAGATCGTTATGTAATCTCTGTGAGTGAACAGTGAGCACATTTTGGGTTTGCGGGACAAAGCGGCGACAAAGAGAATCACATAGGCGCAAGAAGTATGCAGCGATGTCGCTACAAAATAATACACATAATGGCGAAAACTTGCGACTTGAGATACTGAAGTTACTGACGTAATTTTCGTCATACGGAGCAGTAAATACGTAAGAATTATTGCTGTAGAATTAAATTACTAAATTTCACCAATATTCACGATGATTATTTAAAACTAGTCATTTATAAAACCGGTAGCTTGATTGATTTTCAGTAATACACTGTGGAATGTGCATAGTATTAAGTATGTGTCAAAACTAGATACGAAGTTGTCGTACATCAAAACGGAAGACCGCAGGAAGCTTTTGCCAGACCGATAATTGCTAGCGATATGCTAAAATTATTTTTCCTAAGCCACAACAAATTTACTCTATAAATAATCAATTTGTATGGGCTAATTCTTTGTGTGCAAAGTAATTATGCTGTGGGCATCCATATGAAAGTCTGTATTTTGAGACTTAATGTAGTTCAAAGAAAAAAAAAGGTTTTTGTTATTATATGATTTAGCATTGGACTCAGTTACGCAAATCATAACATTCGAAAATAATAAAAACATATTAGTTAAATAACAATATATTTCAAAACCAACTTTTAATAACACCTTCTTTATTTAATTTTGATTTGTATAAATACAATTGTAACATTTTATTATCTTATCAGTTGATAATGATCGCCATGAGCGAAACCGGTCCTCATTTTAATAAATAAAATGAGTACAAATGTATCTTTTATTTTTGTAATATAACGATGCCTTTTCACCAATTATTGATAGTGAACACCCTAAAATTGAAAAAAAATATCATTAAATCGCGGTCTAAAGCTGAAACGAAACTATTTTTTTTGCATTAACTAACGTTTAATTGCTATGAAAATATTGATTTCTAGGATCATAAAACGTAATTTTCAAATCAATTTAAAAACAGTTGTAATGCTATAATTATCATAAACCCGCAAAGTAACAATATATATATCGTTATTTATGGCTATTTTAGTGTGGTTGTCAAAGCCTATCGAAATATTGAATAACAAGTTGCTTTCATGTTTTCGCAAGGTATTCTTTTGTAACTCAACTTTTGCTGTCATAATGTAGCTAAAGCTCTCACAAATAAACATATAATATGTGACACAAGTTTTGTGCGCGTTTGTCTGCATTATGTCGCCATCTGTCATAATTGTGGTGATATATTTGCTTGCGCCAAGCGTATTTTTGTTATACGGCATTAGCTGACGACATCTCTCTTAACGCCTTTACACCCAAATCCCAAGTAGGAAATATAATGCAAGATTACCCCAGTACCCAAGAACACAGTAAGGGAGAAGAAAAAAACTAGTGCATTTTTAAAAATATAAATGTTACAAAATGGGTGCTTGGGAAATAGTGTTTAGATTTTTCAAGTTAAGTAAAAACAAAATTATGATGACATTTCGTTGTAAACTGTAATGCTCTGATGATCTTTAAAGTTTTTTTTAACTCATATTTGCAGTTAATGTTTCGAGCGATTTAAGAGATTCATGCGATAAAAAAGTTAGAGGAACAATGTTCCGAACAATAATACGAAGAGGAACACAATGCTGAAATACATACGTAAAGCGAAAGAAAAGCAAACAATTTTCAAAACACACTAATTTACTTTTATTCATTTTTTCTTTACACCGGTTAAATACGAGATCAATTGAAACAACTATCTGCCGGATCAACGAATCGACTAGCGATAAATTAATTAACATTTAGCGATGACTTTTTTCGTAGTAATTTTCGTGAGTGATTAATTAAGTGTTAAAAAGAACAATTTATTTTACGAACTAACAATAAGACTGTAAAATATAAATTTGTTCCATTATTCGAATATTCTTGTATTTTTATGCTACAGATATTATTCGACTGAAAGAATAACTTTCCTAAAAGATAAAGAAAATAGTAAATAAATATTGATTGGAATCGTAGTTCTCGTGGCGTAGAGCCGGTAGTATCAAAGGAAAAAAATCAGTCAGTCAGGATGAGTCCAAAGTAGGTTTACTAAAGAATATCTCGCCAAACGATGAAACTAGATAAGGTTTTTGTTGGAATTTGATTATAGCGTAATGCGGGTAATGGCGCTTGATGGTATTACTTTGGGTCGACATTTAACCCTCTGCAGATGAAAAACCAAAGGCATAGAATAAATATATATTTTTTGTTGTCAAAATAAATCTATGATATTTTTATTACATCGTATAATTTTAAGTATAGCGTAAAAATGTATAGGAGCATGCTCTCTCTCATGCATCGCTCTCGCTGCGTCACATTATTTTTAGGATTGGAAGATTGAAGAATTTATAGATATCACAAACATCCAATGCAATGTTAACGTTGTCAATACTGGGATTTAAGCTAGTGTGATCTGTCATGCAAGCCGACGACGTTGATCACTGCACTATGGATCTGACAAAAAGTTTTTTCATAGAAAATGTTACTGAAAAGACTTTTTAAGTGATCATGTAAGAAATACATTCGGGTGATCAAAACCTTTGTTAATCTTTCATGTCGTATCGATGTTTTATGTAATAAATTTGCACTGATTTGATAAATTATAATTTTCATTCCCATTCTCTTGTCGCTGACACCAATGACTCTTAAAATACTAAAGAAACCGCTGGCTGTGAGTATAATTTCGATAAATAGGCAGAAGGGAGACGATAAGCCGCGTTAGCGAATTAGGTGCTTCTGATAAATCAGGAGGAAGAAGTACTCTATTATTTTATTTAAAACACATACAAATATTACTTTTGCCGCCTGTGTGGTGGAGTGGTCAACATCGTTGGCTACCGCTACGGAGGGCACGGGTTCGAATCCCAGTACGGGCAGTTTTATAAATTGATTTTTCAATCGTTTTATGAATTTCTGTTCAAAGGCATGGATGTATGTGATGTCCTGAATTGCCCCCTCCCATCCTATCCTATGAAAGGGGCGTATGGAGAGCGACTAGCTAACCACTAGTTCTATCCTAGCCCTACCCTTCTATACCTACTCTCTTTGGGAAAAGAGAGGTTGAGCAACTGAGTAACAAGCAGTTCTCGTAGAAACGTATATGCTCCACATTGGGAGCGGATATGGTAAAAAAATATATTTTACTTGTTATGGCAGAACTATACAAATGAAAAGGGTGATATTTATCATGAATGCATATATTTTTCAGGAAGTGGTTAAATATAATGTTTCATATGATACTTACAATGTGTATGATTTTTTTTGGGATAAATTTTTACATCTTATCCATGTTTAACAGATACTCATTTTTATTCAGTCGGTAGACCTTTCATTTCTGGGAAAATGAAGAATAAAAGGATAGATAGGAAAAGATTATTTGTTAGTCAAGTCCTCTCTTTACATCACGCGTTTATAACCGGATAAGTAGGAGACGTAGAATCATAATAAACATTCATATTCTTTACAAAAAAAGCAGTAAACTGATCACTGCAATCGAAGATAACGTACGCCCAGAAGTGTTGAATTTTCGGCTATAAAAATTTCGATTAAAAAATATTACGATTGTTATATGGTAATATTTTAAAATGCCGCCTGTGTAGTCGAGTGGTAAATGTCGTTGAGTTGTGTTACGAAAGTCACGGGTTCAAATCTCAGTACGGACAGTCTTATAAATAGATTTCTCAATAGAATTATGAATTTCTATTCGAAAGTATGGATGTATCGGATGCCTTAAATTTATTCCCCACCCAACTTAACCTCCGTGAGACGAACCAGCAGATCACTAGTCCTGTCCTAGCCCCATCCTTCTATTTGAAAAAAGATAAGCTGAGCAACGGAGTAACAAGCACTTCTGTTGAGATAAACTCCATTAGGAGTCAACATGCTCTACATTGGGGGGTGGAATTGGAAAAAAAAATAATTATATTAAAATTTTTGAAATGAAAATAAATGTTTCAAGGAAATTTCTTATCATCTTGTTGTAAAGCGTTGCTGGTTTTTTAATCCACTTACCAATACTAACAAAGCTGGGAGCGAACATCAATTTAATTAAAAAAACTGCCAGTTGTCATACAAAATTCTTTGATCTTATAATCGTATTGGAAGGGGTTGAAGAGTAGATCAAAGACCGCCTTGCCTGCCAACATCCGCCCAATCTTATTTCGTCACAAAAAAAAATGGAAGCAGAAAGAGATTTTGAGGAGCAGTTTGAATGATTGAAATGTGTTTAAAGGCATCGCTTGGGCGGGCGAGGGAACAAATCGATTACAATAAAAGGTTTTGAGGGCTTTCAAGATGATTACGCGGCTGTTTTTTCTCTCTGCTTTTTTAGACATTTTTCATCTATGTATTTCATTATTTAGAAAAAAACTGTGTTCATTAATGCCTGTCAAAAACTTCATTGCAATAAACATAAATATAATATAATGTGTAAATCATAAAAATAATCCAAAAATATCTTGAAATGTTATCAAATAATCAAAACCGGTTACGTAAATTGTAGAATTAGATGATAAAGATATCGTTATTTCTTCAAAGAAAATACAATACAATTGAAACGTCTATCCGTAATTATATAATCTGCTATTTGGTGAAAGTTTTTCAATAATTTGACGAATGCTATTTTTATGTATTAAAGTAGTTTGTTAGAGCTTACTCAGTTGCAGTCCTTGCCATTTTTTTTTATTGCTTTTAATATTAAATTGCATTATGTTTTTCTTCAATGTAAAATTTTAAAATTTATAATTTGTCAACATTACGGAATGTTTTATAAATATTAAGTTTAATTATATTTACTGATTAGGTAATCAACTCACACAGAATAAATTTTACAGGGAGGGGGGCGAAAAACGTTTTTGACGATTTTGGGCCAAAGTCAAATTATTAAATAAACTAGTGTTTTATTAACTCATTCTAATATAAAATTAAAAAAAAAATTAAACCCATTATGAAGGTTTCTTTTCCTGTTTGTAATTTTCTTAGGCCCTTCTTTTTTTACACTTAAAAGGTAAATTTAGATACTAATTCGACGTTTGGGGCTTAACTCTTTTTGACAGATGATGTATGTAGTTATAAACGTTGTAATTTTCAAATAAAATTCTTTAAAAAAATTAGAGTTGATCCCTTTTATCTAAGCACAGTCGATATGCTTCCATATAACGTTGGTTTATTACTCTAAGTTAAATTGAAGAATCAGGTAGATTAGAAAACTTTTTTTATTCTAACCTTTCATGTTATATTAAAAAATATAAAACAAATTTTGTATATGTATATTTGATTACTATTCTTAAAATATTTTCTTTTCATATATTATCATGTGGATCATATTGACTTTAACTAGAGATTATCTAAACAGAAAATGTTCTACGAGAACTGCTTGTTACTCAGATGCTGTTTTATTTTTTGAAGAGAGTTACGATGTAAGGGTAGATATGCGTAGCACTAGTGGTGGGCTAGTCCCTCCTGCTGCTTCACGTTTCTTATGAATTGGACGGGTGGAAATAAATTTTGGACATGACTTCGAAAACAAATCAAATATTTTTCCGAATTTCGCATTTTTTTTAAAAAATTTAACTATATTTCCTGAATTTTTAATAATGTTTGAACGAATGAATGATAGTAAAAAAATCAAATGTCAATGCATATTTGCAAAATATCTATATATTTTAAAATAAAAAATATTTTTATATAATAAAAATAATACCAACAATATTTGTTTGACAATATGAGCGTAAAATAAGTATTAAAAGTATATAATATTATATTTATTCATCTAAGAATCGTTCATTGTGTAAAAGAGTAAATGTACGTAATAATTGTAGCTAAAAGCAAACTTTTTAACGTTTTAAAAGCATTTTTTGCTTTCAAAAAAGCTAACATGCGAAAAATCTACGTCACATCCATTTAGCGCAGTTTGCTTCGTTTTTTTTCATTTTGTTTTCAAGAAATAGCAATAAATATGCAAATCTGAAGTTAAAAGTACAGCAGCAGTATTTATTTCGAACAAAAAATATAATATACGACTGAGAAATACTTTCAAAAAGAGAAAAGAAAATCAACTATGAGAAATATTCTCCGTTTGATTTGTTTTCGAACCATATATCATCACAAAAAAGTTAGTTAAAGATTTTTTCATGTCTTCTCAGAAACAGAAATAATTTAAAAATATGTCTTGACTCGAGAAAAAGTTAAAAGCTTTTACAGATTTTTAAAAAAACTTTTTATACTTACGAACTTAAGTGTACATAAAAGTGTGCAAAAGCGCATTTTCTATTTTCTTAAATAAAAAAAAACGGATTTATAATTAAATATTTAATGCGTTTGACGGTAAGATAAGGGTTGATTGAGCTGGCAAGACATTCGTTAAATCTTAATATAAAATGAGCAAAAAAGATAATTTTTATTACGAGTCGAATAAACATTCGTAATTTGCACAGTATAAAATTTAACAATATTTTTTTTATGCTGCCAAAAGAACAATGAAGTTTGCATGATGTGTTGTGTGTATTCTGACTTATACATATTTGCTAAGAACATGTCCAAATTTTACAAAGTTTCGCAAGGAGATAATATCATGGTATATAATATACACAAATTCTGAGCCTATATTAAGTAATGAAAACCAGGATTGGAAACCGATGGTATGCGTAAGAAAAAAGTAATTAATATCTTAAGAGGGAATAAGCTTTAGATATAAAAAGAAAATGTTTATATCTTGAGATATCCGCTATTAAGCTGCACTGAAAAAGAAGAGGAAAAAAATCTTTTAAGTCACCATTTATTTTTAAAGTTACAGAAAAGCCACGGTTACAAGAATACTCACTTAATTTCGACAAATTAAAAAATAAATCGGAAGATTAATTTAAGCTTCCTCGATGAAGGCAAATACTCGAGAAAAAGGGGGGGTATTAAATCTAAAATATAAATCTGAATCAAGAGTTCGGAAGTGTGATATCGTGGGAGAAAATACGACAGAGATAAACTTAAATTGTTGTTTTTCTGAAAGGAAACAGAACGAGCTTATTTTCTCGTTCAAATTAAACAACCACTTGGTAATAAATTCGAATTATTATCTTTAATACGATTCAGAGGAACAATGGCGCGCGCATTTGCAGCGTCTGGGATTAAGAATATACATAACAGAATCGGAAGAATGGGACAACGTACAAGTAAAATATTACATTTTTTCGGCCTGGCAGCGACTTGAATATGCGCCAGATACTAAATTGTTTCAGATAACTTGACAATATCAATGGAGAAATTAGAAAGAAAAATAATTCGACGAATTTTTAAAATTATACAAAGTCAAAAAATGAAAACCATACATATTCTGATCTCAAAATGGAGCTGTTTTTAATAAGCTACCTGAAGTCGACTTGATAGTTTTATTTGAAATTATTCATCATAAATTAGCCCACAATACGAAATGTATCTATGTTCAACAGAACCAAAAGATTAACTAACACATACCGCAGTGGACTTGTAATAACATTCAAATATGAAATCTCTATGCAGATGTACACCAGTATGGCATTATTTTTATTATAACATAAAAGACTATTATATACTTAATACCACAATATTTATCAAAAATAAGGACCGGTTTCACTTGCTTGTTTCACTATCATTACTATCAATGCTTGCGTTGCATTTCCACCAAGATTTGTCAGCAAACACAGTAAATTTCGTTCATAAATTATTTCAATGTAATAGTATATTATACTTATTATTACGATATTGTTTGATATTCAAAACATTTTGTATAGTGACGTGATATTAGTCCCATGGAATATGGTAGGTTGTTGTAAGAGACTTATTAAGATCACTTCATGCACGATCAAACATGATATGATTCTATAACGCTAAAAAAGGTATGGATAACAATACTACGTGTAATTTCAAATTTGTAGAATGATATATTGATATTGCTTAACCTGAAATGGAATTCTAAAAACTGTTTTTTCATGTAGATAAAGCGTCTCTTTTATATTGTAAAATATATATGATTTATAAGGGACACGAAAATGTTTTTGTGCGGGTCTGAATCGGAGAAATAAAGTGTGCGCAATAAATATTATTTACGACTCTGTGCACCAAGTAGCTATTACTAAAAAGGTAAACCAGATAATTAGTGGAAGGTAAATTAACAAAAATAAATGAGTTTACGGGAGACAGAAATGCGAATCGGAAGATTCCTTTAGCGTTTAAGCAAAAGTAAATTGACCAAATTAGCTGTAATTTAAAAATCTGTTTGCGTGTTAAAATAATGGGGAAAAATAAATATTAAAAACATGTACTTGAATAAATTTAGACGATAAATGTTCACATTAAAATAACGACTTGTAACGAAATACAATTTATTCAACATGTATACACAACAATTATTAACTAGACTAACATAACTATTTGAATTGAAATTAAGGCACACGTATTCTATGTATATTGCAAAACTATTTCATGAAATTATAACACATGGGAAATTCGAAATTATTAATGTCTTATTGTAAATAAAATTTAATTTTCATTTTACCCAGTCATTTTGGGATTTCGGCGGATAATGAGATACATATAGTGATAAAATAATCGGACATAAAACAAAATAGATGAAGAGGATGGGTATGATTAAAAAAGATTTTTAACTTGAAGTACGGTTTGTTGAAAAAGTTCGCTGCAAGAAAACTGGTCCTGAAACTTTGATTGAATTGTTGAATAAGTAAGAGCCGTTGAATTTTTATTATATGTAGAATGCATTTCCACTAAAAATTGAAACTTTTCGATATATGATTATTAAAGTGTTTGGATAATTGTTGATTTTTGATTACACGAGGTACACTCGAGGTCTTTTCAATGACACTACCTAGCGTTGGAGTGCCAGTGCAAATGAATGTCTAAAATCTTTGTCGTTTTCACTGAACCAAACTTTAAGTAATTTGAATGATAAATAAAAAGTGTTTTATATATAAAATTTATAAATTAGGTTAAATCTGAAATTATGAATGTAAAAACAGAAATCCCATTTTTAAATAACTAATACTTTCCGATTTGTGCTGTAGTTTCTCGGAAGTAATTTGGTCACCGTAGGTTTTAGTGTTTTTGATAACGAAAGTTTTCAAAAACATTTATGAATTTTTACAATTTTTTATTAATTTCTAGGAAAATAAAATAATTCATTTTGATAGGTACGTACATTATTATTTCTCATAACAAACGGACAAATACATACTACTAAAAATAATATAGGCATTTTTATTATTAAAATTTCAAGCTGTAATTATACAATTGCAATATTAACGATAATGTAAAAAAAATACCTCGATATACATGTAATACATATGTTTATCTTATAATACATCCTTGCGAATGTATAACTTAAATTAATTAATTCATAATAATATTATGTATGCCAGTGGTTCCCAAAGTGGTTACTGTGGACCACCTAGGGGTCCGTGAGACCACTGAGGGGGTCCGTGACAAATTAAAAATCATTTGTGGGTGCGTGGACAACGTCAGGGGGTCTGCGAGTAAGGATAGGATAGTTCTCGTAGAAAAACATTTGTTAAGATACCTCCATTGGGAAGGTGTGCTCCATGCTTTACATTGGAAGCAGGCATGGAAAAAAATACCTTTCAGGTCATTAACTTAATGATTTCACTAAGGGGTTCACGAGCATAATAAGTTTGGGAATCACTGATGTGTGCTATTAATAATTGTCCGTGTAAATCTCAACAAAAATACTATTTTTTTTATGAAATATAGTGTTTTCTCAAGGATTGTCAGTTACACATTAAAAGTAATTGATAGGAAATGAAAACATCAACGACATAACTTGTAATTTAAAAATAGTTCAAGTAAAAAATAAAAATATTACACATAAACAATGTAAATTATCATGTGTATATTTGCGAAAAAATTGCGATTGAAATTCACACCACGTGTCCGATGATAAATTATTTTTAAAAAGTCGTCAAACTTTTTGATATATAGTCTGTCAACAAAACGTGAAAAGTGTTTGGAATATGTGGATTACCCTCTGCTAGTGTATGGAATAGGCCCAAAATATTGTTCGAGCGATAAAAAACCGGAATGTTTTTGATGGAGATCCGTCCTTATTTGAATTCGACATATTGAACAGTTTACAAAAGATTCTAAAGTATTTACTTTCTACATCAATCAACACTGGCAAGTAGAAGCACGACGTTGAAAAAAGGTGATTTTTCATCTGGTACACACTGCTGGAAAGCCTGGTGAATGGAATCGTAACCGACACAACAGGAAACCCCAACCATTGCAGTACGAATATTCCGCATAATACATTATTGTGTCAACTAATCAAAAGATATGACAGATTTAACAACATAAATAGAAATTGATATTTTGCGTTACCATGTTAAATACACAGTAGTATGTATAAATGGTCTAATTAATGTAGAGTCATGTAATAGAAACAGTAAATCGGATATGCAATACGATGCAAACTCGATATAGAAAATCCCACATGTTTTGTCACTAACAACTCGTGTTTCGGCTTTCGGATTCTTCATAACGCAAAAGCGATTATTCCCTCAACTAATTGATAGTCATTAAAATTAACACATATTGCTACCAATAGCTTTTAGCAGAGTGAAACTTATTTCTTAGATATACACGATACAATTATTTGCCAAGCGTCAGTTCAAATATAGCCTTGCACTTGAACGCCTGAAGATGCTGGAAGGCGAAATCAAATCGTAAGTGACAAAACATGTAAGTATGTACACAATTACAACGATTCAAATTTTATATTGAGATTCCACCAAGGATCTTCATTCAAAATCTTGAATCATAGGGTAAAACGTTAAATTTTGTTTGAAGCAAAGGTGTTGGTATATTACTTCAACAACTATTTTTGGTCATTGATAATTTTCTCATTTTATAATAAATAACATGGAATTATTGGCAATCGATAAGTTTTCACAAACACTTCTTCTAACACATAAGTGTTACTTACCGTGAATAAGAAAAAAAAAAGTCAACGAAAACGTAATGACGTAAGTATTATGGCGTAATCGTAAAGCTTCGCCGTCCCTGAAATAGAGAAAAAAGCGTCGAAAAGTTCGCATTGCTATTCTCCGCATTGGTTGATAAACCACCCCCTCCGATCCTTTTATCAGAGTGACGCGTGGATGAAGGTAGGGGTGGAGGGGTGTTGCAGGAAGGGTTGATCGCGAGGGAATAAGTAAATCGGTGAGTTAGCTGGATCGGAGTTTGAGGAGTCTTCGTTTACAGGGGCGCACTGGCCGTTGAAAGCTCCAAAGGATCATAATTACGGGGTGACATTAAATGTAAAAGTAAAAACAGTCTCGCGAAGACACGTTGAATATATTTTAAGGTGTTCACTGTCAATACTAGGTGGAATGGCATTATAACTTATATAAATATAATAATTATTTGTTTTAGTAATGTAGAGTTTCATTTTGTTTAAAAATTTCCCAACTTTTAATTGGGTTTATAATTTACATCATTTGCCATTTATATTTATTGATGATTTATTAATTGTATGTTATAGGTGTTAAGCATTTTCATTTTGTGTAATTATTATGTAATTTGTAAATCCTTTTCATTGTTAGTAGTTGCTTACACCTTTTATTTCAATTTAACTTATATAAATAGCACTGTTTAAATAATTTTCTTATCAGTTGATAATGCTCGCGATGAGCGAAACCGGTCCTGATCAAATAAATTTTATGTGGAAAAAGTACTAAAAATCTTTTATTATTTTTATTATGTTGAATATAGTTGTTAAATAAATATGGAATGTTGTACAAGCGTCTGGTACAAGAGGCCTGCTTTAGCTAGATTTAGCAGCTTGTGAGTAACAAATTTCAAATTCATAAGTCACCAAGATACATCTCGATTTTCACGGCGATACAGAATGGCATCTGTATAAAAATAATATAAAATGATGAAACATGATGAACGATAGTTTAATGAAATTATTCGAATAATTAAATGAACTTTTAATTCAAGTTAAACGGAGAATCAAGCCACAAGTTTAAAATAAATAACATTATATACGATTCAATTTTATGATTGTGTTAATTCACTGATTGTGTGACAAATTGTGAAAAATGTAATGCCTTTTTGAGAAAAATTTTCAGAAACAAAATTTTAGAAAATGCAGTTCCACAAAGTAGCTTCCGAATCTTTCAAAAATATTATGTATAAGAAGTTTCATTTTTAACAAGTGTTCATAATTTCATGTATTTTTTATTATAGTAGATGTGTTCATTAGTAACAATAATTGCTAAGCAAAAGAAAAATACGTGAAAGTTTATTGCGAGACTATAAATAAAATTTGAAAAAGTAATCATGTAAATTTATTTTGATAAATAAGAGTTTACCAGCTCGGTCCTGTTAAGGGTTCTAGGGCAATGAAGCCTCTTAAGGAAGGGCTCTAAGTTAAACTGGCCTCGGGAGATCGAATTGCAAAGATCGTATTCATCTTATTGCGCGACTTTTAATTCGTAATGAATGGAGATAATACTTCAAAATAATTGCCAATAAAAAATCGGCATATTTGAATACTGGTATAATTTAATTTATGATTTGAGAGAAAAAAAACTAGAAATTTTATATTTGTTTTAGATATTTATTGGAAATCATTTTAAACGATTATACATTTATAGTAAGGTATTTATTATATGTAAAATACCGTTGTTTTTTTTTGTGTTTGTGTGATTGTTCGTCATCGTATTACTTTCTAACGATTAGTTTTAGAAAAAATATCTAGTTTTAGCTTGTTATGTTCTCTCATTTTCGAGTAATAAGAAAAGAAACTTAAAACATGAATTAAAATTTCGGTCGCTGGATATTAAAGCTTGAAATATATGCATGAGCTTCGAATGTGGGTCAATTCAATTTTAAAAGCTTTAACAAAATGTTACTTATAGCCCGTGGGTTTCCTATTGAAACTGACATAATTTCGATATAATTTACTTTTTACTTTTTCAAAAGTTAATTATTGAATATTATCACATACTCATAACCTGATTCGATGATATATATAAGATTTCCATTACAGTAAAACCCCCATTCACACTAAAGTCGCGACAGTGTAATTCGGGTAGTGAATCTCGTACAAAATTAGGGATTTTGTTTTTTCCGCAAAAAATATTTACGTAATATTTAGTTACTAAGTGATAAAATGTAAAGCGTGCCAAAATCCAACACATAGACAGTCGCCCGGTTATACGTGTATAGCCTAGACAACATTTGACTGTATGCGCCGCACAGACAACCGTCTCGTAGCAACGACAATTAAATGCGACAGTGCAATTAGGGGATTTGCGGCGAATATTTCAAGCCAACGCGTAATTCGGGGTAGTGTAATTGGGGGTTCCACTGTATTTGGCTTATCCCATTTTTGAGAACAGTGAAATAAGTATAAGGTGTGGGGTACAACACACTATATATATATATATATATATATATTTATATACAATAACAAGGGATAAAATAATGTTCAGATACACTACTTACCAGTTACTCTGCGTTTCTTAGCTGCTTTGGAGTATGAGATGAGGGCAGCAAGGAAGAAGACTGATGAAAGCATCTCAGCGCGTCCAACAACTCCAGTGACCTGTAAACATTATCAAATACCAATATGTAAAGAAAGAAAGATCAAAAACCAGAAAATAAACATAACATATAATTAAGTATAAAATCTTTGAACGGGCAATAATCTAGTCATCCTTCGAATGGCAAAGAATGATGAAGACAAAGAGATTGCAAGTTAAGCTTAATTTTTAATGTTTAAAATACATTTTTTTTGTGAAATTGAATGAATAAAAATGTTTCACAAAATTAGATCGCTGTTGTGATTGTCTGAGGATGCCTCTGAAAGAGTTTGTAGCACAATACGTGGAATAATCTAAGTTATTTAAAATTTAAATTGATAGATGGTTTAAACCCCAAAATAAGAGGTGCGAAAATGGAAGATACATAACTGGTACATAAACAATAATTTTAACACATTATTTAAAATTAATATAGTAAATAACCAGATTAAAATAAATATATTTTTGGATATGCTTATAAATTGTGAAAAGTAATTAAAGTTAGTGACAACACTGAAACAGAGTTGGTACATGATTAAATAATATAATATTTAGTATCACACAGCGACAACTTACTCACCTTAATCCGACTTAAAATAAATACTTGTATACAAATAAACGTCACTCCAAAATTAACAAGCGTTTCAATTCGATATTGTGTACAAGACTCAAATTTGGTAGAAAAGGAATCAGTTCTCAATGTGGTGTACCCTAATGAATTAAAAACAAACATACGCTTCAAAAGTTTAACGTCTGTAAATGAAAGCTTTGCAGCATAAACAAATATGTGACGTATTCGACTGCTAGATCACGGGTTACTACGTATTTACGTAAACTTCCATATTAATTATTTGCGACGTTACCTGCGGCCGAGGAAATTTGATATTCAAGAAAACCAGGCGAGCAGAAAGGTAAGCAGCGTATCAAAATAATCACCTGAGACAAACGAACTCGGGGGCACAAAGGAGAGATATTGTGAGAGATATTTACGTTATGTAAGATTATATTGTTTTCAAATACCTGTCTGCGAATTGATCAATGACAAAAGGATTGCTATTAAGAGTGGGTATAACGTTATATCAATAAAGTGACAAGAGATATTGATTTAATGTCCCATTAAACATATCCTTTGAAATCATATATAACGTAATAAAATCGTAAGAAGTGCTTCGTAACATATCGGCAAATGAAAGAAATCTAAATTTGAATCATTCAAATTATGTACACTCCCACAGATTTTGTCACTAACGACCCGGGTTTCGCCTTTCGGCATTTTCAGGCGTTCAAGTGCACGGATGAACTTGAACTGATTTGAGTGTACATAATTTGAATGATTCAAATTTAATATTGAATTTCCACCAAGCACCTTCAGTCGAAATCTTAAAAAGAAATCTATTTTACATAATTAATGTTAAGTTTTTTTTCCAAATAATAAAGCTGTATACTTGTTAATTAAAATTGTAGAGAATTTACAAGAACTCCTTGAATTCCGATGCGTGTCGGTGCTAACTAAGGCATCCAACCTCAGACCCTTTTGTAATCCCGGGATTTAACATTCACCATTAAATCGTGGAGAAATTCAGGATTTCCTAAATTTTTATTCGTCAATTTTCGAATGGGAAATTACGAATCAGAATTTTTTGTCACTGACTGATTTCAAAAAGCCAGTAATTTGGCATTTCTAATTCTCAATCCTGAAATCTCGCAATTAGTACTGACACAATCCCGGGAATGGACGCCCTAGTGCTAACATATTTTCAACTGAAATTATACTAAAATTGATTATTTTAACACTACTAAAATTAAGTATTTCTTTAAAATAACTTTTAGTTTGTGTGAAGAATTGTTTCTGAACATTGTATTATTTCAATTACAAAACATTTTTTTAAACTGCATGTCAACTTAACTAAAACTAGTAAAGTTATACAATGATCCTAAAAAGTATGTAAAAAAAACCATTATGAAAGTGCTTCTCTTTATATTAATCACAATCGAAGTCGGCTATTAAAAAACGAATAATTAGGGTTTGACTGTATTTATATTCAACACACATTCCCGTACATAGCTAATGCTAAAAATATTTATGTTAAGCCAAAATTAAGAACTTAATTCTGAATAACTTGGGTCCTTTTTTGACTTTAATAGAAAAAAATGTTTTCTTTTATATTGTAACGTTTTAATGTTTAAAATCATATCTACATACAATTCAGTAAAAGTAAAGCGACTCCGTATTTGAACAAACCATTTAATAGTAGTTTTGTTTTAATTGAACAAATTTAAATGCATCTATATATTTAGTAAAGTCGGCCTTAAAAACCTTCAAATTGGAATTTTTATACGATATAACTATGTACATATTTCGACTTTTGGTGATTTCGACATAGCGCTGAGATCATTTGTCGACAACCTTTACGAACTCATACCACGGGTTCAGTGATGGGAATGCCTTTCCTTCAAACATAATAACGTTTTTAGCTTTTCCACCTAGTCCATCATCGCCCAAATTGTGTGAAGTAAAATCCTCGTGCTCACCTGCACATCATTCGGTGCAGTGGTGTAGTCAAAAGCACACAGTCGTTTTAGAAAAAAGTAAAACAGATAACTACTTTTATGATGTTAACTAAGAAATTATTCTACAATTTTAACCCATGATCACGATCACGATTTTTTACATGTTTTTTTTCATAAAATTTGAAACACTTCATTTATATTTCCTATATGAACAGGAAAGGTAACACTCAGCGAGTTACCATTATCAATTGATGTGAAATTATTAAGCAAAAAAAATGTAGACAATAGTAAAAAAAAATACAACTACCGCCTCTTTGCCAAGTATCATTAGACATAATATCACAAAGTTTACAAATAAATTAAAAATTGAAACTTCTTATTAAGTAATAAATTAAAAATAAAAGGCCGGGAAGTTTCTTTCTTACTGGACGCATGGAGGAGGTAACACAATTTGAAACACAATAAATGAAGTAAAAAAGTAATAGGTTAAAAATAGCAACGTATTTAGTTCTACAGTTTTTGTGTTTATTAGTTGAAAGCTATTTCGGCTTTCGCCATCGTCAGATCTATGATTAAGCTTACATTTTTCTCAGCTATATATACTGGCTCCGAAGAGATATACAATGCATCTTGTTACTCACTCTAACATCCCGATTTAAATTACAATTATACAATTACACTTTAATCATTGTTCTGACGATGGCGAAAGCAGAAATACCTAATCAACTAATAAATATAAAACTTGAGAACTAAAAACGTTGCTATTTTTAAGCAATTATAATGGAGTTCTACTAAGTAAATACCAAGACAATCAATAAAAAAAAAAATATATCAAATTTATATTTCATATTTACAATAAACTTCCACAAAATTACCACCGAATCCATCGAAAATATTATTATGTACTCGAATGTATTTTTTTTAGTTTTAATACTGATTTTCATATAAATTTCTTGCTGAGAAGGCAGCACTAATGGATTAAAGTAAAAACACCTAATACTATTCAAATAATCTATCTAGTTGAATTAATGGATGTGTTGACATTTATTATTTTCAAAAAAAAATATGGCTACGTCTCTGTGCCTGTATAAACGCCGCAAGAGCGGTAAAAAAATACGAAACTGCTGAAAATAAAATTTCTCAGAATGTAAATATTCCATAAAAAAACCCAATAATATTATCAACGTGTAAAAAACAAATGTGCTCATGTCAACCAAAATGTATGAATAAATTGCAATTTTGATGAAACCGGCGGCGATAAAAATTATATCTTTAAAATTAGTTTAACATTGCTGAGAAGCCTTAAAAAATTAGCATAAAAAAGGCGAATTTGAAACAACTTAACTTAAGTATTTTTAAAAAATAATTAAGTACACAATGCGACTATTCGATATGAATTATTTGTCTGGAATAACTTAATTGTTGTATTTATTGTACCAGTTTCGTAGTTTTTTTTTTATCAGTAATTATTATTAACACGTATTTAAGTCATGCAAAAAATTCTCTAACTGAGGTATCCAATCCCGGACTCTTTTTTTGATTCCGAGATTTCGGGATTGCCAATTTTTCAATCCTGGCAACATTCAACATAAAATCGTGTAAACATTGGGATCGAGAAAATTTTTGGTCGGCGATTTTGAAATCCTGGGAAAAAGCCAGAAAATTGCGGATTTCCTAAAATTACCAGCGCGACACCTTTTTTTTCAGCCCTTCCCAGAATTTTCAAATCCAAAAATTCAACAAAAATAACAGCGCGAAATCTTTTATTTAGCTCTTCCATGTTTCGATCTCAATCCCGAAATCCCGGGATCAAAGAATTGACCGAGATTCTGGGATTAGATACCTTAGCGCTAACTTATTGATTCTTAACATTAATTTGTGTTAGATTGGTATAAATCCATAAACATTTTGAAGTGATAATTATCTATCTAGTATAAAATATCGATATCCAAAAAGCTCATATTTTTGATTTAAACTATTAATTTATTACTTACCAACTTCTTCTAGTTCGGAGACAAATTATGTTTAGATTTGGGTTAAAAAATAGGTTGCATAACAAATATGGCGTAAGTCAATCGTGTCATAAAGATATATGAAAACTTTTTAAGCTGAATATTTTCGGATCAATGAAATCATAATATTATTTTAGCATTGCTATATAATTTTCACGAAGCTTCGGCTATAATCGACAAAAAAACACTGGAGCAGTAAAACTGAAGAAATTACCTAGGAAAGAGAGCGTGAGTAAAAAAAATAAAACAGTCTTATACGAGGACGAGATCACATGTGGGTCATAAATATTCGATGCCCCCACGCTTTTGTTTCCACGAGATACATTTCCTTCACAGACTTAACCGTTTCCCTGTCAAAGTTTCCGTGTTAACATTGCGTTGCTAAGTAATTATTAAGTAGATTATGGGACCCCAAGTTTTTTCTTAGCACGCCACTACCGCACTATTATTTCTTTCACGAGAAAGTTTTCTACGTGAATCAGAAAGAGTTTTTGATCTTATCGTTACTAAAACCAAGCGAAATAATATGTGATTGTTTCTGATTGAATAAAAAAAAAACAAGAAACAATACTTTGACAAACAACGATCAAATATGATATACAGATACAAATAAAACCGACTGAAGTATTCATTAAAACTTTCTTTAACATCCTTTATTGAATTATAAAACAATCAGAACTTTTGAAGAATTCGTTGATGTTGAAAGGTCGTTAAAGTTTTATGAAATATACATAAGATTCCATGAAATTTACATTCTTTAAAAAACAATATGAGTAAATATTTCTTCAAATTAAATTACAATAAAACCTTAATACAACGGGAAAATTCCGGCAAGTGGGTGCTATATAATACCAAGGGTTTGTGAATATATTTGTATAGAAGAACAGTGAAATCTGTATCAAGCATATTATGATAATAATGATTTTGGATAACCGTACGTCAAATCATCTGTCGTCACGCAATAAAACAACTGAAGCTGCATGACGTTTGATCCAATATGCAAAAATATACTAAGAGATTTTTTTCCATTATATTAAGTATACTATTCTTGCTTTTGAGCCGAGATTTTGACTGTTGTATGGAGGTTAAAATAAACATGTGATACAAAAATATAAAATTTAAAATAACTTTGATTATTCCACGTATCGTAAATTTTTAGAGATAAATAAAACTCTTAACAAAAAAGAAATATTATTAAATAATATTCTTAATAGGACGAGTTGCTCGCCATTGCTTACATTGTTTCAAATTAATAGAGTAATCAACAACCTATCTAATTAATTGCAGCTCATTAGTTTAATAGTTTGTAATGTTTAGCGTCTGATTGCAGCCCATTAGTATCAATATTTGTTTGCTTTATTTCGATTATATTACCCCCCTCCTTGCCTCTCTAAAAAGGAAAAAAAACCCAAACTCCATTTTGTAATTTCATAATTTAAATGTTAGAATCAATCTTGCTTTATTACTTAAGCAAATTTTGTAATAGTAAGTCTGAGGATGCCTCTGAAAGAGGTGAAACACGTGTCACAGTTAGTCGCACAATACGTGGAATAATCAAAGTTATTTTAAATTTTATATTAAAATTAACTTCCACAAAGTTACCACCGAAACCATCGAAAGTATGTGATACAAAATTTATCGTTTGGTTTAATGGCTTAAAAAAGTTGGAGACGCAGAAACTCTCTTTATATATATTTGGGCAGGTAGAGATATCAACGAAGGGTACTAAACATTAAAATATTTATTAAAAAAAAGTGTATTACAGAATAAGCACTCGATAGTAATTATAACTAAACCAAATTCTATGACGAATGGTTATGTTTGCAATCACGTAACGTCGGTCGGACATTCGGACGCAATAAATTTATAAAGACTGATTTATTATCCTGCAGATGGCGGTTATGTATTAATGTTTTTGTATTAACTATGTTAAAATAATAAAACAGATTAAATGCCGTCATATTGATAAAATTGTCGACATATTTACACTTAGAAATTATAATTGTCAGTTTTTATTTCAATGAAAATTAAAAATTCAAATTGACAAACAAGTAATCAATGGAATCCAAGTTAGCATAAAACAATCTCAATTAATATATTCGATAAAACCGCCTTTCTTTCGAAATCTGTTTTAAAAATTCACACGTTTCCCACTATTTTACCACTAGAAGTATAATCATTTTTAAACGAGTGAGTATCTTGACAACGAATTGACAATAAAATAATTACACTCGAGTGACGATTAAACATAAAAAATGACGATAACATGATGAAGAAAACTATACAATTTTATCTGTTTAAGAATTTGATGCTTGTTTCGGCTCCAACAGTCCAGTATTTCGGGAACTTTTTCTATGTCTTGTTATAACAGTGGCTGCATACGTTATTACTTGATAATGGCATTTTTAAATAGTATCTAGCGGTGTCACCGCCAAGAGCGGACGGTTTTAGAGTTGTGGCGATGCACTAAAAATACAATCACCTCATATTGCCACACCAAAGCGATACCATGACACCAATAGCTTATGGAGAAAGATAAAATTGACACGCAGGAAGTTAAGATTTAGTACGAAATAACAGATCAAAACAAACAATAAATGTAATTTTATTTGGTATTTTGTAATATTTCATTTCACATTTCCCACCAAAATCTGCACGAGAATGACAGTTATGGAAGAACCGCAACGAATTCGTTCAATTTGCCTAAATGGTTGGCGCGACCAAGTTCCCACGAATTGGGAAAACGAATTGGCTCATATTGGCTGTAAACTACGAACAGTTTTATATTTGGTATTCCCCCGCGAGACGAGAAAAAAGTGTTGTACGCAAAAATGCTCTGTCGTACTTTTGCATTATAGGAATATCGATATTTTTTTCAAACAGAATGAAAAAGAAGCAGAATTTTTTTCCGAGAATTAAATGAAGGTAATAAATAATCTATGAGATAAAAATCTATTACAAAAACCTACATTATATATTTTCCAAAAATAACATGTCATTAATGCACATATTTCACTGATGTTGAAAACTTCAAATAAAATAAGATTTTTTTTGAAAAAACGTGTACCTTCAGGTGGAGTAATTTTAAAACGTGTATCAACGATTCAATAAGCTCATGACGGTATTTAATTACATACATATATGTGGTCATTAATTAAATAAAAGAAATGTTTTTTAACGGTCAATTGTAATACATATTAATAAAAATGTAAAACATTTCGATTACATAGTTCGTTTTTTTTTTAAAAGTTTTAACTATTTCATGGAGAATCGATTGCTCGAAAATATGCCTGCATGTTATAGTAAAAACGAGAATGAAAAATGAATACGGTTATAACAAATTTCATAATTATTATTATCAATATTTTGAACTGTATAATACCTGAAATCGTCAAAACTTTTCAAAGTTGAATGCTATATTGGTTTATCAACTTTAATGTGAATCACTATTTTTTTAAAATTTACAAATCAAAAGGAGCCAATTAAATAATACTCACATTGGTCATCACCGCTGTTTTTTGTGTTGTGAATTTGAATTCTTCTCTACACTATTAAAAGTAATAATTCTATACGAATTTGGCAATTGTCAGTACAGAAAATATCTAATATCATTTTACCTAACTTTAATGAAAAGGTTCGACCGATTAAATAAAATATTCTTTCTATGTTAAGAAATGAACTGTATCAATTAAACCAGTGTTGACATTATAACGATATTGTGAAATATTCTTTTGTTATATTTCATTTATATTGCGATGTAAAGTCCTTCATTGAGAGTAATACGTATTATTTTAGACTTAATATCGGTTAGAGTACGTTCGCAAACCACCTTTAATACAATCAGTCATAAGACTCCTGAAAATTGTGCATTATTATGTATACATATATTAATATATTACGTACATATTTGATCATATTTTACCGCGATATAAACAAAATAAAAAACGGTTGAATTATTCATGCGTTCAAAAACAGAGATACATATAATACGAAGCAATAATAATACAATATTGAAGTGCTGTGAATCGCTGCGTAAGAGTCTTGGCTATAGACAAATAACATAATAATTTTGAAAGATAATATCTTGTAACAAATAATTTACCTCTGTAATACTGCTCGAATGTATAATATTATATAATATATGAACACCGATGACATTTTGTTCGAGCGGGTAGATTCTGTTCTTTGAAGATTATGGCATAAGATTTACGACGGCATTTTGACGTTTTGACAGTTTCGTGCAAAAGGGTAACATGAAAATTATTACTTATTGAATAAACTAACAGGAAATATACCAGATAGTAATTTATAGTAGAATTCGTTTTGATTAAAAGGTTTTCTGTAATATATATAATATATATAATGCTGCTGTCAAATTTACAATTTCTCAACAGTGAAAATGGCAGCCATGTTTTGATGTCATTTAATTAGTTGATTGCTATGAGTTGGCGGGCAATCACGAACAACTGTTTCATTTGTTTTTGTATACTTGTAGATATACAAGATTTTCTACATATTTTATAAGACAAAACTGTATTAATTTTATACGAGCGCTGAGGGTTATATCCGGGAAAATGTGTTAAGCCGTCGCTGGTATAGCGTTGAAATCCTTTGGGACTATAAATACGTAAGAGCTATTTTTACAGAGTTGTGGTGAAAAATATTTATATAAGATACCGCCACTTTTCCGGCAGAAGTTGGTAAGTAACAGATTGATAGTTTCGAGTAAACGGCAAATGAAAAAAATCAGCTTTTAGGATAAAGCCTTCTAGCATCGATATTTTATGTTTCATAGATAATTATAATATGAAAATATAGATGCATTAATGCCGATTCGAAACAAATTAGAGTTCAATATTAATAGACAGGGGCAATCAGGAATAGTAAAAAATGCTTATTTTTGGCAAACTAGTGTAATCTGTGTAAATAAGTCCGGACATGAAAAATATCAATGAATCTCTAACAACTTTCTTACTAACTTACGTATACTTAATTCATTTTTGGTAGTTTGTTACTTATAAACTTTTGCCAGAAAAGTGACGCTAATATAAGATGATATTTTGATACTATTCTTGAATTATTTAATTTAATATATCACTAGAATTTTTCCTACAAAAAATGTTTGTTATTCAATCGCTTAGCCTCTCCAAATAACTATAAATAAAATTATATGTTGCGTGTACAACGTTATAACAATTTATTTAAAGGCATATTTAAATAAGCTTACTTTCCGTTTGAGAATTCGTGGTTTTAAAAGTGAACATTATTGAAATCAATTCCCGTATTGGTTCGCATTTAGGGTGGGAAAAGCAACGAGGTAAGGGTGAGAATTGCGGGATTGACTACTGCCTTCTGGAATAGAACCTGCGATATCCTATAATTGGACACGAAGCCAAACGCGGGACCATTGTGCTTTTGTGTAGCAGTAATGCAACTTTCAAAGACTGTTCATTTCCTATTCGCGGACGACATCTCAATGGAGTTAATGGTTTTGTGTGGAAATGGCAATGTGTTCTATATACCGATGTGTATATACGTAATACGTTTTATATTACAATGTATATGTGATACGTTCAATGTCACAATGTATGTAGGGAAGGCAGTACGCCCCATGTCCTTTCTTCGTTACATCCACTCCTAGTTAATAACAATGGGAGGCTTAATATGATTCGTTGAGAGAGATTAACTTGGAAAACAATTGGAAAATTAAATTTTAGTCAACCGGATTAACGCGCGAGAATTTTAAGATTTTAAAAATAAAAGGTAACATTAATAATAAAATTGATGAAATTAAATTTTAAATTTTAAAAAATTAACAAAAGACTTTTTGATAACAAGTATATTTATTAAATAAATTATAAGCTCAGTTGTGGCAATTGAGATACCACCATTTTTTAATGGATTTGTTTTAGCATTTAGTTGGTGTAAGCAGTTACGTTAACTACGTTACATACCTGTCAAGTTGTATAAGCGATGTCATCAAATTTATACATATTTAAAAATATTTTAATATATAATCATCCTCACAGCTAAATATTTCAATTCGAATCTGTCAATTAAAATGAGTAACTAATCTTACTATTTTATTGGTTATATCATACTGAAGACACTTGGTAGTAAAAAAAAATAAGAAAAAAAAATATTATTTTTATAATATTAAACATACAGTTTGATTGTATTGATAGATGTATTGATAATAAAAAAAATGTTTGTAGGCGCAGGGCTATGGCACTCGGAAACTGCTTGAAGAGGTCGAAACTAGTTCGATGAAATAAGTATTCTCAACTGTGCTAAAACCGGGGCTGTCAAGTCGGGGTCGGAAGATTTTAAGTTTTGTGAAAACAAAACGCAAGAGTCAAAAATGGCGTCATTGCATGAAATTTAAACAGAAAAATATTAGAAGTAAAAAACCTATAAAAAACAATTAAGCACTGTCATTAATAATTTTGTAATCTATCAATACATTAAGGAAGAATTTTTCAACTCTTTATCGTGATAATGAAATAAAATACTTATATGAAGGGTTAAAAACCAGTTCACATAGGACGTTGTAAATCCGTTAGTAAATATAAGTATGCCAAATATATTCGAAAATAAGTCTATTAATCGTATTGATTGATGAAATAATGACTGTGTGTACTAGAAGAATGGAAAATGATTGATAAAATTGAAGATCATTTTAATAGAAGAAAAACATATTTTTCACTATTTTTTAAAATCGGATTCAGAGTTGGAGTCGGAATAGGAGTCGCGTTTTAATTTAGGATTCGACACGGAGTCATTTTATTTTTAACGACTCAATAGCAACTCTACTTGGTTTAAACCATGTATGGGTTGCGCTTATCGTAGAAGCTCAATGAGTAACAAAATAAATGACTAAAAAGGCGTTTCGTTGTAATCACTATATAGGAGTAAGCTTTGAACAAACTAATATGCAAATTTGACGCGTTTATTCGAAACCAATAGTGAAGGCTACAGCTGCCGTACACAGTTCAAACAAATACTCATTTTACATCACACTGTTTTAAATACATTTGCATACCAATGAGAAAGGCCTTAAAATTGCACTAAAACCCATACAAAAAATGGTAGATTAAACACCCAAAGTAAGCACATAATTACTCAAAGCCCAGCAACAGCAGCGTTTTAAAAAAAAAATAAACAAAAAAGGAATCGAAGTTTACCTGCTTTCGATAAAAAATATACGATATAGTATATAATTAACTTTATTTAAATGAATTTCACTTTTAAGAAATATAAAAACCACACTTAGATAAAGAAGAAGATGAAAAATATTGTGTAAAAATACCGATGGTAAAACAAAATGTACATACCATACAATTATAAAATAAATTTGTAAAAAAAGAAGGACTATCATAAAAGTTTCGGTATCAAATTTTGGCAATGCCACTATCAAATATGGATAAAGCAAACCGATAAAAATTGTCGGTTAATCCTGGAAAGTTTTACATAAAACATAAATGTAGTAAATTTAAGAATTTAAGAATTTTAGATGTCTGAGGATATATTTGCTTATCAAATTGACACCAAGTGATTTTGTTATATTTGAGTTGAAATTATCATTATTAATATTCACTTACTATTTTCACTCAAGATTTAAGTGGAATAAAATACAGTATTTTATCGGAAAGTAATAAAGATGACATATTATATAACACACTGATATCTTCTACGTATAAAGTCGCATAACTATAAATATTATATTTAGTAATAGTTTTTGCGGATGAAATAAAAATGTTAAAAATATCTTCGAGATGACTTGTATATTTTTAATTTGAGTTTACCAAAACAAACATCCATTAGAATTATTTAATGAAAACCATTTGACTCAAAAACGCAAATATGAAATTTTACGCAAAAGGTTGTGTATTTGTGTACATTTAAAAAAAAAACTTGGATTTAAAATATGTGAAGCTTTCATAAAAGTTTTGTGATTTGATTTATACTATGTATAAATAAGCTAATCATTTATCAAATGAATTGATAAGAAATTATTCAATTGAATGTTCTTTGATTTAAAAAATGCTTCATTCTAAATAAACCTATCCCATTCGAGATGAAAAGCTAAAATTAAAATATAACGACAGGTAAATAAAAACAAATTTGGGATGGAAATTAACCAATGGCCCATTAGACGAGAATACAGGACAAGCGTGGAAAAGCTCACAGCGAAAAATATTTACAACAGCGTGTACTTTGTACCTAGAAGGGAAATTATAAAAAAAATGTTACAGCAATTAAATAAAGCTCCTTCGAGCTTATGGTGGTGTCGAGAAAATTACAGCTTTCCCCGTATAATTGTCGATGTAGGGGTATGGGGGTGGTGTGTAAAGAGTTTCAGCGTGGTGAAAAGGCAGGAGTAATAAATCTTTTAATTTCGACAGTGACACAAAAAAAGAAAATATTTTATTATTGCATGTTTACAACCATTGAAAACGAAAACTGCAATGGTTTCAAAACGCTATTAACACCAATCATGATTCGTTTATTTCAAACAAACAAAGCGAAAAATAAAACAAAAAAACACTGCATTAAGCGGTTATTATAATATTGCTTTTTATATCTGGCATCAAATAGATTTTTGAACTTATCTTTTTCAAGTGACTGTTTTTAAAGTGAAGAGATTTAGTGAGTTGAAAATATTTACGTTATGCAGAATAAATAAGATGTGTTAAGTGATAACGAAATTCCAAGAAGCCAAGGCTCACTATTTGTAAGTATAGTTAAAATATTATAATAAATACCAGGTGGCATTGCAACCTGTCAACATTTTCTGATGGAATGACATCGACAGAAAAGTGCAAGGAGAGAGTGTCTGTGTGTGTGCTGAATTACAAATAAACAGAACAACAAACTCACACATTAAGAGATACAAATATATTGTAATAACAAAATGTCAGACAGAAAAAATGTTTTGTCAATTGCTGTTTGACACAATTCAGTTGTCATTCGATGTGTGTCGGACACAAAACAAAATGAAAAAGAAGTGCCCATTACGTTTCCGTCCACTGACATAAGAGGTCAACGTCGCGGTCTTGACTTCACTGAACTTAAAAGGGTGGTTAACCAGTCAGAGCTTTTCATGGAAAAATCTTTGCGAGCAAGGGATTTTTTATACTTATATATATATAGTAAGTATCTCCGTAGTATATTTTTTATTTGATTGTAAAGCTCAAGTAAAAATAACTTCTACAGCATTTTAAAAATAATAAGCATTATTAATTGTGTTATTAATTAAGTAAATTGTTTTGTATTTAATCGGTACATTATATATATGTATTATTAAGTACATTTTCGAACGAAATAAACTATAACTAAGTTTACTATCTTACCAAGTTCAGTGTTTCTTTTATTCAAAATAAATTATGCAACAATGTAACTTACATATTTAATTCTTCTTACAATTGAATATCAAATACATTAACACATAAAAATTGTAGCGTAGAATATGCCACTGAGAAAATAATAAAGGGTTTAGAAACTAATAATTTTTAATTAAACAAAATCAGAAAAAGCCTAAATTAGTTAATTAATAAACACTTATAATATAAACGGCTACTCTCTTTGGTGTTCTTTCATTTCAGACAGTCCGAAATTAAATTATTAATGGCAATGTAAAGGTCACCCTGTTTCATTCGCTGCCAGTATTCTAATACAGTAATTAATAAAAAATCAATAACAGCGGCATAGACAAATATAATTTATAGATGCTTTTAAGAAAATTAAAAACCGAATCACCGTTACACAAGTGATATCTGTACATCTTTATATATATATTTGGACCAATTTCATAAAATTATCATTACATCCATTAACATACTGCAATCGGAGCAATACTGCAATACCGAGGAATACTTCTTACTAAATAAATAAATTATTAAGTCCGTGGCGCATCGGTTAAAATCGTTGTCTTCCGTGACGGATCTCACTGGTTCGAGTCCTAGTACAAACAGCTTTAAAAAAAATCGATTACTGTACGAAGGCATGAGTGTTTGTGATGTATATAAACTGCCTCACACTTTTCCAACTCCAAAATAACAAGGTGTATCAAGAGCGATTATTAAACCACTAGTTCTGTTATAGCCCTATTATACTATACCTACTCTCTTCGAAAATTTTTTCGAAGAGAATCGAAACGAGTTTGAGTAACAAAAACAGTTCTCGTAGAAAAAACATTAGGAACAGAGGTTACAAAAACAGTGAAACCTTTTTTTATAAACCATAAACCTTGAATATTCTTCTCAAATATTCCCGTTCATTATTTAACGTTATTTATCAAATATATATTTTTAAACCCATATTCGCTCCCAATGTGGAGCATATATCCTCCTAATGGGGGTATCTCAAAAGTTGTTTTTCTACGAGAACTTTTTGTTACTCAGTCGCTCAACATCTTTTTTCTAAAGTGAGTAGGGGCATAGAAGGATAAGACCAGGACGGGACTCGTAGTTAACTAATCGCTCTCGCTACGCCCAGTCATTGAGAATCGAAAGGGTGGGAGGGAATTTTCAGAATTTTCAGAACAAACACACGCTTTTGAACAGAAATCGATAGATCGAACGAAAAAGTGCTGTTCATATTGGGACTCGAACCCGTAAGATCCGGCGTTCCGCCAACAACGCTAACCGCTGCGCCGTAGAACCCGACAATATTGTAACGCTATATATTTTTTTTGTAATAAATATTGATTAAAATTCTGAACTCACGGTAAACAAATTTTCCTTCGTATTTTTTCTAAAAAAATGAGTACTGTTTTGATTAATAAGTAGCAATCAGTACAGACAGTATTAAAATAAAATTATTATAAAAAAAGAGGAAAATAAAATGAAAGATATAATGACAGTTAACTGATCCGATAAGGGATGTAAATATTTATGAGAAACAAGGGCTACATCCATTAAGTGAATAGAATTTCGACTCAGAAATGAGATAAAATTTATGATTATTTGAATTCTCCGAGTGGTTTTTAATGGACCAATCGGCAGCAACATTGACGCATTTTCAAAAATGTGTATTAATTACGGAGCGGGCCGGCCGCTCTCTCGAAAATGAAATGAATTTGCGCCGAGTGCACCCCTGCATAATTTAATGACCAAATGATTTTCGAAAGCGTGCGAACTAACAATGCTTCAAAAATGTCGATAAAGTGTTTGCCTACCTACCCCTTTCAATGATTTATTTTTTTAATGAGGGTAATTTGTAAATTTATTCTAATTATATTATAAAAATAATCTGAACAATATTTTTATATTATAAGGATATTGTATCGATTGTGGAAAGGAAAAAGGGCGTAATCCAATTTTACAGGAGGCGCAAAAAACGTGTTATGATGATTTTCGGCCATATGCAAATTATGAAATAAACACAACCATGAAATGCACGGAGACTTCTAAACTAATGTTTAATTGACATAATCTAATATTTATTTAAAAAATTGTCTAGGAAAAACATTTTTTTCAGTCTTTTTTCTTTGTTTCAATTTCCATATTTTTTCAAAGATAAAAGCTAAATTTAGACACTAATTCAGCATTTGCAGCTTACATCCTTTTGATAGAATTTGTATCAAGTTGGTAACATTGCGATTATCGAAAAAAACTTTGAGTTAAGTCCTTTTTTCTTTCACAGTCGATATGTTTGTGATGCTTCAATATTTGTAATTGATTTCCTTAAAGTTAGGAACTTTTCCGATCCTTAAAAAACAGAGCTTAGCAATAATCATAAGTTAACCATTAGTCCTGCCCTAGTCATATCCTTCTATCCCTATTACTCTCATTGAAAAAGAGAAGTAGAGAATTGAGTAACAAAAACTTCTCTAAGAAATTTTTATTATATACTGTATTTTTATTTTAATTGTATTTTTCAAATGTACAGCAAATTGGCGTCAGCTGTAATGCTATGTACTGTCGTTTTCATTTCAAAGAATAAACAATAATAAATGAAAATAATTCTTAATTCTTGACACTTTTTATTCGAAAAAAATCACTGTTAGTTTTATTATAATTTCATAAGTTTCGGTATTTACCAATGTTTTAACGATAATTATCATTGAGAGATATTTTTTTGAATGTTAGTTCATAAAAAAATGTGGTATTCCCAGTGGTAAAATATCATAATATTTTTTTATAAATTGGCACGGTCATAACATTATTTGAATAAGCCTGGCTTTCAGGGTATCGTAGACACAAAAAAGCTCATTAATAAGTTTTTTTAAAGATCGAATCGGCCAAGACCAATATTTGAAAAAAAAACAAACCAAAAACATCAAATTCTATTACAGCTAAAACCAGTAAGGCTGAGCTGTGGTCACAATTGAATAAAATAAAGAATAATAAAAATAATAAAAGATTTTTAGTACTTTTTCCCACATAAATTTATTTGATCAGGACCGGTTTCGCTCATCGCGAGCATTATCAACTGATAAGAAAAATATATAAACAGTGGAAAAAGTACTAAAAATGCCATTCCACCATTCCATTGACAGTGAACACATTAAAAGTGAAAAAAAAAATGTTTATTAAAAAAATATCATTGTTCCATGGTTATAAAAAATACAGTGACATGGGTTTTTCACGAAACAAAAATTAAGTTTCATTTTGCTATTGCGAAATATCATTCATATAAATTATAGTTTTATTATTTTATCAACATGAAAGAAATATTTATTGATTGAAATGCAATTGCATCAGTTCAGAAGTAAGCTGGGAGAGGATCGGAGGGGGTCGCACGAGCTCCTTGTTAAATTAAAATCATTCCTGCTAGCCTCTTGTGAAATTAAGAAAAAAAGTTTTTTAATCCAATCACAAACAAAAGACGATTTTCGACGTGTATATTATTTATTAATTACAACGATTGAAACATGGATTCGGAGCAAAAAGCATAGTACTTTCCTACTTCTGCTATAATCTTGGAACTCTTCACTTTTACAATTTATCGTACGAATACATTTTTCAAGTATTAATCTAATTATTTTACGGTATACTTCATCTTGTGACAAGATATAAAAAAATATTAATAAATAAATGTGCCCCTTCCCTAGAACACCGCGAATAGCACTGATAGTAAAAGAGGCCCTTGTTAACATATTGGCAGTTCACCACTGCATCGGTCTACAGAATGATACCAAGCGATTGCAGCGTCTGACGTATTATAGTATTCTTTCAGGTTTGAACCTGCCCGAGTGAATAGTGTTTAGAATCAACGTAACCAAAGTAGTTTGGGTAAAATGTGTGCATTGATAATAAACTATTTCTCAAATATTTAAGTAAACCGATGAACACCAGAAACGCAATATTCTCGATTATATTGAACAAAAAACAATTAAAATTTTCGATCAGCATTCACCCTTACAGAGCAAGAGTAGAATACTTTATCGAGCAGAAAAAACGAGTAGAAAAAATGTTTTTACTCTACGAAAATAATGCGAATTGTTAAATCAAAAGTAGCAAACTTTCGTTCAAACTCGTGTAATGTTTCAGGTTTTAATATTCTTATCTTATATCTAAAGAAATTCTTTCAATGTAATGAATTTAAAAATAGTCACAAGAAAAACAACGGGCCGTCGATAAAGAAGAAGGGTTTCTCAAACTTTACCATATAATATGGAACGTCACAAAGTGTTGCACGAAATAAAATAACTTTTTGAAAGTATGAAAATTTTTTCTTACTATGAAAATTTGTTCACATATTATAATCTCTTTATATCAGGTAAAGTCAAAAGAACTTAGTTTCCAGCTGATTTTAAAAATCAGCCATGGCTTTCAATCAAGTATAATAATGTACCGATCAATTTTATGTAACAGTACAATACACAGCATAAATGAGTATTGAATTGATTTCCGAAGAATTTGAGGAAACTTTGAATATTCATTTAATGATACTGATGTAAGCAGTGGAATAACAGTTATATATTTTGTTTTTTATTCAGTTGATTTTTTTTAATAAATTATGACATTTAAATGTTTTAATTTTTCACCAAACTAATATTTGAATGAATTATACGCGTAATGACTAATTCTTTATTAAATTTTAAAAAACGCTATTTAGAGAAGTTAACAATTGTAATGACTATACGGTTTTCGTACCAATGACGTTCTGATTGACATGTTTGATAAGTCAAATATAATTAAAAACTCACTTCACTTACAACCGGTCGTGGTCGTTAAATAAGTAATGTGGAATCGGGCCGATTTGTCTTTCGAATAAGATGTGGTAAATATAAATTGATTTTGTTTTTATCTATTGGTGAAATTAAATGAAAACACATTGATATCTGTAAAATTTATGTTGTCACCTGACTATCTCGCTCGAAACAGGTTGTAAGGAAATCAATCAGATAAAAATGAATAATTCATAGAGCAAGACATCATTTTTACCAGTGGAGGAGAACCTGCGGCCTTTTGACTTGATCAAAAAAAATATACGCAAGCGTTTGGAAAAAGAGCGTAATCAACCCATTATATTATATGTTTGACAGCCGAAAAAAAGAGGGGGAGGAGGGGTCAATGTTTTCTTTACTGCGGCCTTATGTTGAATCAGATAAATGAATGTGACCTTCAGAAATGAAAAGGTTCCCCACCCCTGATTTTGACTCTCTCTAAAATGAGGGATAGTGTGAATGATTTTCTAGTAGTGAAAAATAACATAATGAGGAAAATTTCTATTTAATTCGTATTTAATACGTTATAAGCAATTCGTACAGATTTTAAAATTTAGTTAATTAATCAATTCAAAGTATAACCTGCACAAATCAATGAATTGAATAAAAGTATGTGCAAATTGTGTGTATATTTGAATGATAATGGTAAAAATATGCAACCAAAAACTACGTTCTTATTAAACTGAATAATGGCTATTTTTTCATAATAATTGATGAATCTACACAATCTAAACAGCGATGAATGGAGAGTAAAATGCACAAAAATTGAGAAACACAGCAATGGGCGTGCGTGCGCAATTTATTTTGTGTCGATTTAGGGGCAGAGTGGACAGGGTCGCGTGTGAAACTTGACGTCTGGCGACTGACGGCCGCTGCCCACGCTACCTTCGCCTCTGAATAAAGAAACTTTTTATGCCAAACATAGGATAAGGCACAAACATACAAACGTTTTGATGACGCCATAGATGTCATTGATACAACCTTCAAAAGTTCCACTGATTATACCCCATTTACGTGATATATAATTGATATTAAATTGTGAACCGAAAACGACGAACGTATTAATGTTTATTGCAGAAAATTCTTTATATTAAATACAGTTCTGATAAATTTAATACAAGCTCTAAATGAATATAAATAATATGAAAGTTGATATTTTAATAACTACGTAGCAGACTAGATTTTGCAGTAAATTAAACATAAAACGAAACTCCAATGTATTTTATGATCATAAACATGATTTTAATTACAAATATTAAACAGATTTTTGCAATATTATTTTTAAAGATTGAATACTATTTTTATTGTATTTTATTAACAACTTGCAAAATTCAAAAGTAGTGTTTATATATTTTGTTCTGGACATCAATTGTTTAATATACTTTATAATTTAAGATTTCGACTGAAGGTGCTTGGTGGGATTTCAATATTAAATTTTAATCGTTCAAATTATATATATTCACACAAATTGTGTCAGTAACGACCCGGTTTTCGGCATCTTCAGACGTTCAAGTGCACGTCCTACTCCAAGCCGGCTAATCTTTTTTGCCAGCAATGGATTTAAACTTAATGATACATTTATTTCCTATATAAAAACGATACATTCATTAACTAAGCGTCAGTTCAAGTTCATCCGTAATTTGAACGATTCAAATTTGTTTAATACACATTAAAGGCGAGTTTCATTATAATTGATTTAATAAAAATAATAAATTGTACGTACCCAACATTTGTGTAGAAACACTTTATTTTAAATTGAACAAAAATTCCTTAAAAAAACAATATAACATGAATAATTATTTGAACATATCATAAAAGTGCGATCTGAAGAACTGTTGTAAGAATTGTTTAAGTTTGTAGAATTTGTTGAATAACAAATAATACATATGTATTCATACGTTTGAATTGTGCGCAATGTTTTTATATAAACTAGTTGGTGAAGTTGTTCAAAAATATATTAATACGTTATATTGATTGAACAAGGTGATTTTCGTTTCCCTATAACTGACATTTTTAAACGATTGTCGTAATGCTACATATATTTGGTATAACCTGAAAAGTATTCAGATGTTCGTGGTGAGCAAAGCTTATAAAAGAGTAATATTTATTTTTTTTGGATATCAAATTTATGGAGCTTTAAGTACCAGGACGCGCTAGCGTCAAGGTTCTTCTAGCTAGTCTCCTTCATCGATAAAGTTTTTAAAAAAATGTAAATTGAATCATTCCCATAACATCGTTTGCAGACGGAAGGGCGTGATCACTACAGAGATAAGAAGTTCACGGGAACTTCATATGCATTATTTTAAATACAGTACTGTATTAAATATCATGTTAACATAATTATTTTAAATACTTATGTTACTCTCTTTCTCGGCAGTCAAACTAATGTTAATACATATAATTACATATGTAGGTAAATCACAATTCGTGGCAATATTTATTAGATATACTCACTCCTATTTGACTGAAATGTTTTTCGATTTGATTTTATCTAAAGATTTTCTCAGTCATCAAAATAAAAATAAAATGCAATAGTTATTCGCTTCCACCTAAATGATTGTTTTTAACCGGTTGTAAATATCATAGTTCATGTTCAAATGCAAAGCGCATTAGTTTAAGCTCGAATAAAATGTCTTTTTGATTTATAATAAGAAAAGAAATATGTATTAATTTGCATCAATTTATTCAAAAGGTAATTTTTTAATGGGCTAATAATATTTTAACTAGTCGGAAAATGTAAGGGAAAAAGATTAACGGAGAAAATGGTTTCATTAGTACGAGTCAAACCGATGGCAGTGTTTTATGTGTCTCCGATAAAAGGCTTGATTAATGAGCGAACCCGGTTTTACGATACGCGTATTCACAGTTTACAGGAATAATTCTGCCGTTATCAAAAAAGATCTCTGTAAACATCCATGAAATAAATAACCAGTCACGCGAGGTGTGGTGATAAATTAATGTCAGAATGACTTTGACTGCGATTTCGGTGTAATTATTTTACGGGCGTTGAGAAAAGTCAACCGGCACTCAGGGTGTTAAGCGTTAACGCCCATATTACACAGGGTATTTTTACAGAACGTTTTTTGACATGTTATTCATTTTTTTCGACGAAGCCTCAGTTATTAATACAGTGGAACCCCCAATTACACTACACCGAATTACGCGCTGGCTTGAAATATTGCATTCCATTGTCGTTGCTACGAGACGGTCGTCTGTGAAGCGCATACAGTCAAATGTTGGCTAGCGTCTGTGAATTCAACACGTGCCAGGCTATACACGTATAGCAGGGTGACTGTCTGTGTTGGATCACTTAGTAACTAAATATTTCGTCCATATTTTTTAGTGCAAAACTAAGGGAAATCTTAGTTTTGCATTTTTTACGGAAAAATCCAAATCCCTAATTTTGTATGAGATTCACTCCCCCAATTACACTACCCGGAATTAAACTGTCCCGGCTTTAGTGTAAACTGAGTAATGGACAGTTCTCGTAGAAAAAAATCTGTTGATAATTCCACTAGTAAGATACATGTTCCACATTAGGAGCGGAGATGTAAATATATATATGTATATATAAACAAAGAAATCAATTTCGTTAATAGTAGAATAAACAGTAAAGATCGGTCTTGATGTGTAAATTCCTTTCATTACCAATTGTTTGTTACACTCAAATAATATTACTTTTTCTTTATAAATAGCCGTGTAATATTGTAATCTCTAATCAGTTGATAATACTCGTCATAAGCAAAACCGGTCCTGATCATGTAAAAAAATATGATTATTACAAATATGTTTTTGAATATATCACCATTTTTCATCAAGCATTCACAGTGAACGCCTGACAAGT
Organism: Himalopsyche anomala; assembly: GCA_031772345.1. Classification (NCBI taxonomy): domain Eukaryota; kingdom Metazoa; phylum Arthropoda; class Insecta; order Trichoptera; family Rhyacophilidae; genus Himalopsyche; species Himalopsyche anomala. Next base: position 28,700,078 of record CM062827.1, read on the forward strand.
AAAAAAATAAATGATATCACATGTTTAAAAAAAGTTGCGCTTTTAAGCTGCTCAACTATGAATGGATTTTAAAAATAAAAATCTTTACATCTAGATATCTCTTGCAATGTAATACGGTCCTTCATGCGGGCGCAGTAGAAAATTTATGGAAAACTTCATGAATAGTGGAGATCGTTAAAATTACTGATCCGGTTTTATGTGCATACTAAAACGGTGTAAAAAGGGGAAATTAATTCACGGAAAGATTTCATTACAGCGATAGCAATAGTTGATATGATTACTCAAGGGGCTGATTACACTGTTGCAAATTTTACCGTCGCCAATAAAAATAATACCACATTGTATCACTTTTATATGCCGGCTATTTGTAACGTGATTGTTGAAGTTATATCGACTGTGGAAAAGAAAAAGGACGTAACCCACAGTTTTTCAAAACAGGTTTTTTTCGATAAACATAATGTATCAATTTATTTATTGATTTGGCATTTACTTGGTAGAACTCCATTTTAATAGGGTAAAATATCAAGGTATTTCAGTTGTACAGTTTTTTTTAAAAAGTTGAAGGTTGATAGCTATTTCGGCTTACGCCATCGTCAGAACTATGCTTTAAACGTACATTTACTCAGCTATATATACTGTTTAAGAAGAGATACATATAAGAAGAGTGTACGGATGAACTTGAACTGACCGTGCACTTGAACGCCTGAAGATGCCGAAAGGCGAAACCCGGGTCGTTAGTGACAAAATCTGTGAGAATTTACATAATTTGAACGATTTAAATTAAATATTGAAAATCCACCAAGCACCTTCAGTCGAAATCTTGAATTACACATTATTCTTTAAATATTGTTAAAATTAACGAAATACGTTCCGTATTCAAATCAGAAACTAACTTCAATTCTTGACTGAAATAATTATCTACGGTGGATGAAGTATAATGTTTGATAATGGAATCGAATTGAAAATAAAAATAGACATTTCCACTTCAATCTTGCAATCTGAAGAAGCTAAATACATTTTTTTATATTAAATATATATTGTAAATAATTAAAAATGAGAGATACAAAAATTTAATATTTTCCCCCGGTATACATTTAAAAATCTGATAAACGAGGCTCTTGTTAACCTATTGGCAGTACACCGCTGCTGACGTAGTCAAGTGTTTGATACCACACTGAAAAAAATCATAAATTGATGATCAAGCTTTTCAGATCTTGTTTTCGTAACCACATTTTTTTATCTTTGTCATCTGCAAATAGAATGTTAGCAACCGACTTACGCTCAGTTTTCGTAAAACTAGTTCTTTTGAAATGTTCCATTAAGAGTCCTTATGTAATATATTGAGAATATTTTTGCACACATACAACCACTACAAACTATGACGAGTGGATTCCGTTTACGGTTAATACAATTGTTAGCAAATTATCGAAAGCAAATCTGACTATAATTTTTTTCAAAAATATATATCTTGAAAGAAATAAAGTTTTTATAATAAAAAAAAGCCTGAATAAGAAATAAGACTAACAATTAATCCTAAAAATATTATACGACTTAAAAAATAGTGTACCTGTGCTCTTGTAAAGAAAACAGTTCGAGGAATTCATGGATTTACCCTAATGTTTTGGCATTTCAAAAAATATGTTGAAACTTTGCTAACAATTCGATTTAAGTATTGTTTTGTGTATTTCTGGAAGAAAACTGTTTAAATTACAGCGGTTGTAAAGGTGCGAAATAATTTGAGAATTTTCAATAAATTTGAAACAAACCATAGAATATACGATAGATAAATAGAAAAAAAATATTTAAGCAACGCAACAATACGTTGGGCGTGTACTTTAAAATGTTTTTTTACTGTATGTTTAAGAATATTTAGTAAGACATTAATTAGTTAAAATAAGAAAACTGATAAAAGATTTGTATCCACCCTAGAAATAAAAATAGCCAAAAACTTTAGAGTTTTTCTCGATTGAGGGCTTCATAGGCTACAGATAGTTTAAAAAAAGAAACTATAGGTAGAAACAGAGTAATAACTAGCAGATGACTAGTATAATGGTTCGTGCTTTAAGCAAATACGGACCAATTAACGTCTTTAGTCAAGATTTGAGCCCTCATACAAGGCAACTATGACGTACTGTATAAACTTACATCGTTGACTGGAAAACATCCACCCCTAGAACAATAATGAGTTGAACAAAATAGTATACAACGTCAAACGGTCGATTTGTACGAGGGGCAGGCAGGCTGTACGAGGAGAGCCCAGCACGGCGTCCGACTAAAAGCTTTCCATTGTTTCATATCGGGAAAACAATGAAGCATATTTTGAAACGACGACGCCGACGCTATAATGGCGTCGGGGGGCAACGCCGGAATATCGTGTTACACGTATAAGGCTTTTATTATTGACTTTGACTGAAAGCTAAAATTGACGGCCCAGTTTCGGCTGACAAACAGTTACCCATTTGCGATGGCAACCTTGTGAAATAAAACAAAGATGTGAAGAAATTAAAACATAATATACAAGTCAAATTATCAACTTTCATTTTTGAATAGCTTATCATACATGATTATATATTTTATAAATTTGAATCGTTACAACTATGTACATTCTCACAGATTTTGTCACTAACGACCCGGGTTTCGTCTTTCGGCATCTTCAGGCGTTCAAGTCGAAACAAGGCGAAACAAGGCGACACCCGGGTCGTAAGTGACAAAATCTGTGAGAATGTACATAGTTTGAACGATTCAAATTTAATATTAAAATTCCACCAAGCACCTTCAGTCGAAATCTTAAATTATATAATTTATAGTAAAATTCTAATTATGCGATAATTTTTCAATGATAAAATTATTAAGGCAACAGTTAACATCATTTGAAAAACATTGGTTTGTTAAAAGTTTAGTTTTCGCATTTGTAAATTCGGTAGTAGATTTTTTTATAAATTAAAATGTATTTTGAATATGTATGCAATAAAAAAAAATTTTGGTCATAGGGATAAATAATATTATGTATTATAAAAAAGTCAGATTTAATTTCCAAAAGAGTTGTTCTCAGATTTGTATGTATTTTATCTAGACACTACTAGGAGTCTCCAATACTAAAGAGAAACGAAAATTTGTGGTGTAATGATAATGATATAAGACAAATATTGATAGTTTTATAAAGAAAAAACAGTTGAAGATATTACTGGATGAGTCTTAGAAATCTTATAAATTGAGATATCAGACATCTTAAATTCATTGTTTTTATTGTTATAATCTCTGTTTGTGATTTTGTTAAATAACAAAAGTATTAGTAATCACTTAAACACATCAAAAGTTAAATTGCTTAGAACTGAAAAAAAAACACTAAAAAGATTTGGATATTTAATTTAAAACTATAATTTTGTAACATTACTCTTTTGTCCACTTGTAAATTTATTTATGAATTAATTATAAAAGTAAAAGCACTACAGTCAGAAAATAAATACGCAACATAAAAAACCGCCCCCTAAAAAAACTACACATACGAATCGAGGAAATTTCAAGATTAAGCAATCATTGATTTATGCCGTTTGACAAACCGTACGAGTAAATTTTGTAGCCGACGAAAAGGTCTCGAGTTACGACTCAAACTTTCGCGAAACTCTTATTTACGAGGTAATCGTAAATAAATCGTGAAAAAGCTCAGAAACAGACCCACGGCAGAAAGCTCCCCGCAAAAGCTCACGACCAAACTAACTGCCAAAGAAGAGAAACTTTGTTTTGAACCAATAAATTTGGCCATTATCTGTCGACGTTACTGACCAGTAAGTCATGCGATATGGTTGAAAACAAGTCGAACTTTAAGATATTATCAAAGATAAATCGGGGGATTAAATTTGACCCTTATAACTAATATTAAAGACACAAGAGAAATTCTATAAGAGGATTTTTTAAAAATAAAGTTTCGTAATAATATTAACCTTAAAGCGGTCTCGAAATGTAAAAGTTGCCGATTTAAAGTCAACGATAGCAGATCCTAAATGCTAAGATTGCCACTTTAATATTGAGTTGCTAATTCATGAAAATACACATATAACTATGTTTTAACTAAAGTTTAAAATGATTTCTCACTATATTCAATTTATTTGTTGTATACCGTAAAAATATTTTGTCATAAGCGTATCGTATGTTTAATTAATTAAAGAATTAAAACATAGATACAATACACCCTGCCCCACAGTGTTCTTAAAAATGTGATGAGTAAAAAAGAAGTCGTAAAAATATATTTTTAAATTAAGTTATTGAAAAATATATCATTACTTTGTTTGAAAAATGGCAGTGTTTCCATATATATAATATTTACGAATAATTAAGTCTGTTTGTGATTCAAAGTAAATGTGTCTTAATCGATTAGTCAAAACGAAACTACGCCTAAGTTGTTAATTAATAATTGATATCTTTTAAGTTGTTAGACTAATTAATATCTTGGCCATTCGTAGAAAAAAGTACCGCGCGTAAGCTGTATACATAAAAAGCTAAAGATTTGTTTTTCATTAAGTTTCAATTGAAACAAAGCTAAGAGGGGAGTTTAAAACACAATAGGTCTGATAGAAAAGATGAAGCATCAAGTATCTTGCTTTGATAAATAAACAAAGGTATGTAACTGTAATATACCATGCAAGTATCTTCAAAAATTCCTGAATTAAATGGAATATCGACATTGCAAAAATGCCACGTAAAACCGATTCGCAAAGAAAAGGGTCTTGTATTACGAGAATTTCAGAGTATTTCTAGTTGAATGGCAGTAATGAGCATTTGAGCCCAGACGTCCGACGATCGTCGATTGTCGTTGTAGTCTATTGATAAGAGATTATTACTTTTTGCTCTCCCAAGCGACGCTTCGTAAAAGAAAAGTGCAACGTCTATTTACAAAAGCTATTTTAGGTAAGTAGCCAAAATAATTGAAAGTATGTATTAACGAAAAATAGATTATTAATCCACAAAAAAAAATATTGTTTTCATGAGTAGGCGAAGATCAAACATGGATATCTACATAAAATGTAGCCATGTCCGTTCATAACGATAAGCATACAGAATTAATGGAGCTTATTCTAACAAAAGCTCTATGTGAAGGAAACACCGCAACCGAAAGCTACAAAGTTGACCAATTGAACACGGACACGTCATATTACTGAAGATATTTAAAAAGGAAAAATGAGTGTACATTTAAGTTCATTAAGTCCACTTATTTCCAAGTCTAAGAATAATAACTGAAAGCATTGATCCTTGGAGGAATGGCTATGTTTTGTTGCGTTAAAATTTTGCTGCTAAATTTTTTGAAACAAATAACGAGTTTTACAACCTGACTTGAAGATTCTACTGCAAAACACTCTCGCCAGCAATTTTGAAGATGTTACTTACCTGAAATAAAAAAAACACACATATATTAGGAGGCGAAAAACGTATACAAACAAAGAGAATAACAGCAACATATAATTTCTTCGCTTACCCAGATAAAAGTTCTATCTTGTATCCAACAAAAACAATCTTATTCTTATAAGATATAATTTATTTATATTTCGACACCGATTTCATAAATATTAAAATACATAATATTTGTTTAAATTTGATTCAAGAAAAAATGGTTATTTTTGCAATGTAGAATATTCGAAACACGTTTGTTTGGTATTGAATGAGAAAGAATTCTTCAAAATGAGAGAAAATGAACAAAGTGAATTTTGAAAATGGGTGACACAGAATATAAATAATGATAGATACAACATTAAATTATTAGTTGACTTGGACGGTTAAAGAATTGTTTTCAAATCACTTAAGAAAAATTATGGATTATTTCAAAATAGTCGACATTGTAATATTGAATTCACCAAGAAATGTACCAATTACATTATGATTAATATAAAATTTAATATAACTTTGATTATTCCACGTATTGTGCTACTAACTGTGACACGTGTTTCGCCTCTTTCAGAGGCATCTTCAGACTTACTATCGCAAATTTTGCTTCAGTAATAAAACAAGATTGTTTCTTAAATTTTAAATTATGAAATTACAAAATGGAGTTTGGGTTTTTTTTCCTTTTAAGGGAAGCAAGGAAGGGGTGATAGAATCGAAACAAATAATGATACTAATGAGCTGCAATCAATCAGTTTGGGATTTTTCCCTTTTAAGGGAAACAAGGAGGTTATTTTAAATTTTATATTAATGAAAGTTATTTTTAATTTTATATTAAAATCAACTTCCACAAAGTTACCGCCGAAACCATCGAAAGTATTACATATGATTGTTCAGCGGAGTTTCTAAAGTTGCAGATGACGACTAATTGTGAAATATTATGCAAGTATAAATATTTTGTTTTTTTTCTATGTATCTAAACGAGCTATACTACAATTTTCTTCATGTGAAAAGTATAATTAATAATTCATTTAGACTGCTGATGATAAAAAAAAAACATAATTAAAGGCCACACAGAAATACCAATAATAATTTAACCGGACATTTTGAAAATCAGTTGTTGAATTTAGCGAATCATTTTTTAAAGGACACTGACAAAGATTTATGTTTCGAGCGATCAGGACCGGTTCGGGACTATCTACGTGCACAATTTATTCCAGCATTTATGGCCAGTCGGAATTCAGAATATCAGAATGTGCGCGCGATTAAAAATTCGAAAGACAGGGGCACAAAAAGCTGTCTGGCAAAAATGCAGCCTATTCGTCGGCAATAAAACATGCGCGAAAACCTGACGGACCGGTCTCGTTCGCGCAATGGTAAAAGCGAGCTGACAGTTTTTGATATTCTTTAAACTTTAAACAATGAACCACTAAATAATAAATCTGGCTGCGCAGTAGATGATAAACACTTTAATATATGTATGTATATTAAAGTGTTTATTTAAAAATCCATGGCAAAATTTCAATGTCTACCTCGCATAGCTTATGTACGATAGCTATATAAATAATAAAACTGTTAATTTAAAATGTATACTTTGACCATTAACGAAATGATGATTAATAAAAATACAATATTCCTTTGTACTTCATTCCACTTTATTTAAAAAGTCAGGATCGGTTTCGCTCATTGCGAGCATTGTCAACTGATTGTCCATGTATTTTGTCAGTTGTCAATGCTAGCAATGAGCGAAACCGGTCTTGACCTACTACATAAAGTGGAATAAAGAACAAACGAATATTGTGTTTTTATTAATATAATGCCTTTCCACCAAAGTATTGACAGCGAACACCCTAAAAGTGATATATGTACACATGTTAAAACTATAACAGATAGAAAAATCTATTAGAATTCTTTTCTACATACGTATATCGATAATCTTTATTCATTAAAATTATCTATTGTTTCGCAGAAAACATTTAAAAAATAATATTCAAAGGAAAAAAATGTTGCCCTGTTACTGAATAGAGAAGTATTTTTGGGAGTCGAGAGCTTTTATTAAAGGTAAAATAACAAAAACCACGTGAAGAAAACTGTTTCAATTGCCCAAATATGACACTGGGTAGTTGCCGAGACACATAAAAGTGTTTAAATGGTCCATAAAAGATTTTTTTCAAAAGAGATGTAAAATTTAGGGATAAGACTAAATTTAGGAGAGTTATACAATTGCGCAGGATACCGGCCGAGAGCACGAATAATTTACTCCACAATGAAAAATAAGATGCGGGGGAATGTTTTCAGTAAAGCTCGGGAAACAAAAATTAATAACTAAAACGGAAAAGTGAGAAAACATAAACACGGGACGAGGGTGTTCCCCGATTTTTTGACGCTGGTTTCGGACAGTGGAGTCACGATTTTATTCAAAAAACGGTCTGACCGTCTTATTAGTAATGATAAATGAAATTATTCGGCATAAAATTGCATCTGAAATATATATAAATAATAAGTGATATGAAATACGATAATAATAAATATTTGTTTTTTAAATCATGTCTGCTCCTAGTGTGAAGCATATAGACATCTAATGAGACTTCCAATCTCAAAATAAGTCACTTTTAGGGTGTTCACTATCAATACTTGGTGGAAAGGCATTATAAAAACACAATATTCCTTTGTACTTTATTCCACTTTATTCAATAGGTCGGTTTCACTCATTGCGAGCATTGCGAGCATCAGTTGACAATGTCCGCAATGAGCGAAACCGGTCCTGACCTATTAAATAAAGTTGACTAAAGTACAAAAGAATATTGTGTTTTTATTAACTCAACGTAAGTGTTTCTAGGAGAACTCAGTTGCTCAACCTCTCTTATTTTCAAAAAGAGTATGGATAGAAAAATATGAAAAAGATAGGACTTGGTTTTAAGTATAGGAAGGGTGGGAGAGAATTCAAGACTTTGCATACATTCATGCCTTTGGACAGAGATTCATAAATAAATTAAAAATCCATTTATAGAAACTGTCCGTACTGGGATTTGAAAACGTGACCTCCGTAACCGAAGACAACGACATTGACCACTTGACCACGCGGCTAACATTTAATGTAGATACGCCTTATATATGTATTAAAGCATATGCAAACAATATGTGATTTTTTAAAATCAGTTGAAATAAAATCTATTTGAAAAACAGCATTTTGTTCTTTTTATTGCAAGAACTCTACTTTTAAATTTTTTGTTTTTTATACGGTACTGACATAAAGTCGACATGATAATATATTGTTTTAAAAAAGTGAGGAAAAGTTTTACCATGGGCAAGTAATTCAATTATATGGTATTTAGAATGCAGTTTTATTTATCGTTATAAATTTAGCGTCTATCAATATTTATTATAAGTTGCCATTAAAAAGTCAATAGTTTAAAAAAAAAAACGAAAAACACAGGCAAATTTTATCCATATGATATTTTTTTGCCAAATCAATTTTCTGTACCGTAAAGAATTCCAAAGATATTTTATAAAAAATATGTCTGTAATAAAAAATAAAACATTAATAAAGTATGAACGAGAAAAAAACAGGCACACGATCATTGTGTAATTGAGTTTGGATTTAATTTCACGATGAATCTATAGGGACTATAAAAAAATGATATAAGAATAACATCAATACACATTTATAAACACATGTAGAATTTAAAGAATGCTTAGTACCATACCGTCGTGGCCTGAACTGTGAGTGATGCTACATAATAACTATTATTAAATTGCATTTAGTCGTAATATTACATAATTGTCATAAGAAATTCTAAGGGGTTGAAAGAAAACTTTCCGAAGAAAGATAACGCATAGACAAAAATTCACGACGTTCAAAATATTAGTCTTTCAGAGATAAGGCAGTGTTACTAAAGAAAAGATTTGCGTTTGATAAAAAAGGTTGAAGTAATTTAGCGCTTCAATTAGACAATGTAAATTTGTTTGAATACGTGTTCCGTCGCGAATGTTACCACGGATTATAGAAAAAAATATCCTAATATCCCTTTTTATTAGCACCGCTACTGACAAATTCTGAGCGAAATCAACACAAATAAATAATTATGTTAATTTATTCATTATGCAAATTGCCCACCTGCCTCTTTTCTTTTGCAAAGTTCACGTCCCACTCACTCTTCTTCTACTTCGCTTCACTTTGTCAAATAATGGTGTTTATGAAAGGGTAGTATTATTAAGACTGTGGGTGTAATTGAATAAAGAAAACCGCTTCTGGAAACACCCCTGTTTGCTTTGGAGCACCGCTGGTCTGATGGATAGCTTCGAGATCCTTTGTTATTGAATTGCGTCTAGGAAAACACCTGCACTTCCGAATGGCTACTGATTAACATATCTCGATTGAATTTACACCAAGTAACTCAGAGACGCTAAGTGTATTCGGTTCAGCATGCTTAAATGGTTATACATTGTAATATGAAAGTAAATATGTACACATCAAATAGTGTATCTGCTCAGGAAAAAAATAATTAAATCATTTTTAAGCCTATGTAATACAAAAATGCATTTTAGTTCTCTGCATGGACGAACTAGAACTGAACTCCATAATACAAATGTGTTATTCAAATACCATCAACCACCTTCATTTAAGATCATAAAGTATAGATATAGGTTTGATCAATGTGTATAAATACTATGGATACATAAATATATATATATTTTAAATTATATAAAATAATAGTTAACAAGGGCTAATGCAACGGATAAAGTAACGGGGAACTAGCAAATATTATTTGATCGTTCAAAAGATCTGAATCAGGTAAAAATTTGAATCTATTGATTTCTAGGATTTCCTTTTTAATTATGTTTGTAATTACTTTCAATCCCCATTCTAAATTTATTAATCTGAGTTGACTTTTTAATTATATGTTAGATGTGTTAAACATTTTAATTTTGTGTTATTTTAGAATCACTTTTAATGCAATTGGTATTTTCTTTTCAATGCCAATTGTTGTTTATAACTGTTCATTTTTGTATAAATAGCATTGTTAAATTATATTTTTTATCAGTTGACGATGCTCGTAATGAGCGAAACCGGTCCTGACATATTAAATAAAGTGCAATGAAGTACAAAGGAATTTTGTGTTTTTACTAATATAATGCCTTTCCACCAAGTATTGACAGTGAACACCCTAAAAGTGAATAATACATATATTTAGAATGAAAATGTTAAACACTTTTAAGGTGTTCACTGTCAATACTTGGTGGAGTGGTATTATAATAAAAATATTAAAACATTTTTAGTACTTTTTCCACATAAAATTTATTAAATCAGGACCGGTTTCGCTCATTGCGAGCATTATCAACTGATAAGAAAAGTATATAAACAGTGCTATTTATACAAATTTAAACTAAAATAAAAAGTGTAAGCAACTATTAACAATGAAAAGGATTTACAAATAACATTATAATTACACAAAATTAAAATGATTAACACCTATAACATACAATTAAAAAATCATCAAAGACTAATAAATATAAGTGGTAAATGATGTCAATTATAAACCCAATTAAAATTTGGATTTTTTTTAACAAAGTGAAACTCTACTTATACGCGATAATCTGTGTTAAGCGAGGGAACGTGTTAACAATGTGTGTGTACTGAAGCATACCGTGTTATTAGTTTACGTTGCCTTTTTTTGCATGCGATTCAATAAATGTTTAAAAAAATAAAATACTCGACTGGTGAAATATGCAATACCGATCTAACTGTCAGGAGGATTCAGCAAATAGTACAAAAACAGAAAAATACACATGGATCTAATGAAAGCGTAGTGCCCCCAAGGGAACTAACTCTGGATTTTCTGCTTAATAGCCCGTGAATTTGTTCGATATTTTTGCGTTGCATACAACATTCAACGACTTTATTGTGGAGTTATGCGGTGTCAAAATACTGATTTATTAAAAATTATACTACTTTTTTCGATAGATTTAAATATGTTGTAATTTATTTTTTGTGAAAAGATCTCAACTCGAATCATTTTTTATTGAGCTTTCTTTTTTTAAACTTTAAACTATTGCGAGAAAAACATTTACAAATGCATTATTATATAAAAAAATGTTCTTGAAACAAATATGTCGAAGCACAGCACACACAACAATGAAAAAAACACCGTACAGTTATTTTCAGTGTTTATTTTTTATTTCAAATTGAACAGTGAGAAAGTATTAATCAACGTTCAAATATAACGCAACAGTTTTTATTGGTTCGTATTTTTCTGGTCAGAATTTCAATAACATTGGTCAGAATTTATAATTAATGGTCATAATATATCGGTCAGAATAAATAGTCATAATTTAAATGAAATTTAAAAAAAACCTAACCTAACCTACTAACAAAATTGTTATTAAATATTCTGACCGTATAATATTTTTATTCTCACCAAAAATTGATTTAAATTCTGACCATTTATATTGTTTCCGTTTTTATTTAACGATATTTGAAACACGAACTTCAACTACGACAATATTATTATTATGTTTTCCCATAAATTATTTTGGAATATATATTAAACTGCAAAACTGTGACCGCTATACTAAACATAATAATATGAAATATGTTTATATGGTAAAACAAATAAAGCTGAACCGATATCATAAGCCGGATATATATATTTTACAATAAATTTCCAAGTTTATTTTACATTGGTATTGTAATTGCTTTAAAAACTCGCGAAGTTTTTACCATTTTTAAGAATTTCAAGTCGTTAAGCAAAGCAAAAACCCGTTTCCAGGAAATCAAAAGTACAAAAAATTTCAAATTAAGCACAAATGTTTTTTTATTCCTAGAACCAACAGTTGTAATGATAAAAAAAAGAGCAGGAAATAAGCAAAATTTTAAATAAATATATTTTTCGAGACAGACGGGTGTTAATGGTTTAATAAATATTATAACTGCCTTTACCAAGTGACGTAATTCATTAAAACTGTGCACAAGAGCTGGAATACAAAAATTAGTTCATTTGGAAGATAAAAATAGTACCGGGTGTCCCGGGGTTTAAATTTAGTGATGAATTATTATTTTTTATACAAAATTTATCGAAAAAAATGATTGATTCGGAAAAGCAACTGACTTGCTAATGCTGTGATGGGTTTCTTATTTTTTTTTGACAAAAGATTCGGGCAAAGAGTAAACAAAACTTATTTAAAGGTTACAAAAATCTACCATTGTTGTAACATATTATTAATGGAGGCGCTCATGTCGTGAGTGAATTACTATTCAGTTGTTTCCTTTAACGAAAAACATTCTTATTAATCTTTGAATAAGTGGTAATAAAACGGGTGCAACGAGAGCGATAAGTCTTATCATTTCAATCTACACTCTTTTTGAAAAAGACATGTTGAGCAATTGAGTAACACACAGCTCTCATAGAAAAAACATCTGTTGAGATATCTCCATTAGAATGCCATAGGAGCGGATATGGATTTAAAATATATTATATATATTGTAGTAAAGACCAGTGTTCCCCGACCGGTAGTCCATGGCCCAGAGACTGCAGGCTGTGGGCTGCAGAGACTTTCCGCCGGGCCGCAAACAGTATGCCAAATTTCAAGAAATTCGCTATGCAAAAATATTGAATATTGGATTTTTTATCGTCTGCACGTTTTCTTGTATTTTTAGTTATTGTTAAATACGAAGACATCAATAATGCGGCTCTGTATTTTGTTTCTTGGCCATTTTTGTGCGGTTACATATTACTCACACTTCTAAAATACGGCTTCAAATTTGTAAGATTAGTTTAACTGATGTACTATTTTTTCTGAGCGCGACGCGATTGGTCGCTGGTTTTTTCAGAATCGACAGTCATAAATATTTGCTCTTCGATGGTGAACCCAGATGCAAAACCCTACCTAAATATACCAATAATTTCGTAATACATAATTGTTTTCACTTTGAGGGTGTTCATTGTCAACTGAAAACAGTTGTAAAGTTATGTCCATTTGTAACAATATTTTTATTTCATTATTAGTGGTCTGCGATTTTTTTCCCTTTTTTTACCGGTCCGCAGGTGTAAAAAGATTGGGGAACACTGGTGTAGACTGTAACCAACCTAACACATGCTTTAGAAATGACCGTGGAAGAATTTTAGTTGCGTTTTGCTAGTCGTATGTATTTTTTGAATACAGTTTAAGGTGATCGATATGTTTTCCAAAGCAATCTGTGTTGTATGCTGTATAAGTCAATTTATTAAAAAAATATTAAACGTTTTGTTGTGAAAATAATAAGGTCAAGGATGGAATCTAAATAATACTTTTACTAATACACGTACATATTTGGAATTGGCAATCGCTTTGGTGATGTTGATTAAATTAATCCACAATACTCGAGCACACTGTATAAAAAAGAAAAATTCTCAGAAAAAGAAAATATTTTACAAAACACAATTAAAATGAAAAATGAGAAAATCCGACAAAGTTTTGTAACTCTCCAATTCAAGAAGCTTCGAAACTCTGCTACATAATTTTGCCGCTATCCCGGACTCAGTTGGGTGAGGGTGGGTCGGTTGGGGGATGCCGTACGAACCATTATGCAATCGTCACTCTGCATGGAAAAACCTTCAAACGCCCTCCTTCCTCAGTTATGATAACCAGATGCCGCATTTTGTAATTTATGCAGATCCGAATCGGGAAAAGATTGCATTAATTATAATGATAATTTTATTTTAGCCATTCTCCTCGATATCAAAGCTATCCAAGGGGTCTATTGAGTTGATAGAGAGATTTCTTTAAAGAATATTGTCTCAGTTTTGATACTTCTGCATATGAAGAAGATAAGTCATGATAAATCACGGTATTTGTCCTGTACCCACTTGGAGAACATTGGATTCTGAGCACAATCAGCACAGACAACTTTTATTAACTACCAATATTTTCCTAACTCAAATAAAAATAATAATACAAAACATTTAAAGCAAACATCGTGGTAGGCAAACTATTATATTGTTAACAGAAATTTTAAGTAATGAGATTCTTTTAATATTGAAAGAGCATTTCAAGGAAATAGTGAGCGTTTAATATAATTAAGATACACCCGTTGCTCAAGAGGAATGTATCGATATTTATAACTGAGACTATTTGTATTATATTTTCGATGAATTATGCGTTACATTTGTATAAGGTTACTCGAAATGAAAATGAAAATTTGATAACTTTTATGTCACTTTTCTGAGAAACGAAACATGATTCAAAATGTATTTGCAACCTGTAGAATAACAAATTAATCAAAATTTCATTATTATTTTTTAATTCAATGAAAATACGAAAAACTATGCATTTGAATACAATATATTACAAACAAGAAAAATTAGAGACATTTTGTTTTATTTAATTAGAGTCGGAGTTGTAGTTTGAAAATACAGGAGTTGAAGATGCAGTTATGTTCCACAACCCCATTAATGGTTGGTCAACATTACTTATTTGAAAATATGTGATATGATAATAGAAGATCAACACAAAAATTTGCTATTAAAAAACAAGTTACTAAATATTATAACGTAAAAACCAATTTGAACTCCAGAGTGCTAACTGTTCAACAAGGAAGTACACCTAAAGTATATATATACACTGCAGTGGTTGGCATGGTTTCACTTCCCAATATTTTATACATAAAAAAAAAACATATTTTAATACAAAGCATGACAAAGTGGATTCGAAAAGAATGTATATTATAATTCTAAAGCAAAGTTCGGTAACACAATTTCGTGATAATCAGAAGAGTGGAAAGAAGTAAAGAATTGTGAAAAGTTTGTCTTTTGGGCAACTTTGGTTGTAGGTCATTGCAGGGTAGTTACTCACCCTTCGCCACACCAAAGCGCCTCTTTGTTTTATACGTTTAGTGGCGAACAACTTTTGGCACGGATGAACGCTAAAAATACTATAAAAACTTATTTTAGTTCGGTTCACCAAACTTTTGAAATCAAATATTGGCATGGTATATTTAATATAAGATATAAACGCAAATTCGCCATACTATAAACAGTATAAACGATATTTAAAAATAATTTCTTATTATAAAAATACAATTTATTTTTTTGTCAAAGTAATGTGATTATTTTAATGTAATATGATTAGTAAAAAAAACAGTTAGAGCTTAAGAATATGGTAAGATAAGTATTTTTATTTAAAAGCTATTTTTTGTTCGCTCGTACAAAAAGTGGAAAACGTATATTAAAGTTTATATAAATACAAAAGGATATAAAGTATTAATTTTATTATACATAGATTCAGTTTACTGTAAAATAACAACATTTCAAATATATGAACAATATATGTAATCATAATTACAAAAATGATAATATTAATACAACTAAAAAACAACACAAACAACATACATAATTAACACGGAAAAACAATTTTTTCATAACTATCGAGAATTGGGAGTGAACTGAGAAATGGTAAAATTCTTTCCGATGGTCAACGAAAAGATTAAGTGAATACATAAACGGAATACATAAATATATTAATAAAAATCGATTGTAGAAAGGCAAAACGCCCACATGATTTTCAAAACAGTTTTATTTTCAATAATCACAATGTAAACAAATCAATACACGTTCTTTAAAAACGATTTAGGCTGTAGATGCGTAACTAGTATTTAAATTAAGCGTTTCAAAAAAGAAAAGCATGTGAAAATTGCTACCAAGCAAAATAACGTACGAAAAGTTTTTTCTTAAAAGAAGTATAAAATTAATATTAGATCGAGTCGATAAAATACTCGTCTATAAATAAGTCTTTGTGAACTTCAAGGTTGTGTATATTTAATATTTTTACTTTGGCCCTAAATTATAAAAACGTTTTTTGTGTATCATGTAAAATTTGTTATGTGTGGGTTTAGTTATTTTGCCGTTCCACATACCGTTACAATAAGTAACGCTTTTAAAAATGAGACACAGAGAAAGGTTTTCCGTGACTAGTTTGGGTATTCTTATCCCTATCGAGTTTAACTGAAAGTGTAATGTATACTGACTGAAATTGATGACATTCTTTCGATGCGAGAGTGGCGGCTCTGTGCCCAAAACCGCAAAAAGCGACGCAGTTTTATTTTTTAAATTGGTAGATATGATATTTATTACAATGGCGTATTTTCCAATCATAACATAGTTTTATATAAATTTGAGTAAACGTTATACAATCCCGATTTTGATGCCTGCAAGAAATATAATTAGGAGTATAGTGAAAGTTATTATAAGCCTGAGAATAAAAAAAAAACTAATAACTTCGACAGTCGAGGGCAGATCGCAGAATCTCTTTGAAATATATATCTCAAATGCTAATGAAAATATAATAGGAGTATCCTGCAAACGAATGAAAAATTTCTTGTTTGTCTGACAATATAATATTTTATACTAGATAACCTTTTTCGTAATTTTATTGAAGTAAACATAATTTATAACATAAACGTATTTTATATGCGTGATGTCCTCTTCTAATGTAGAAAATATTTCATCGTAATGCGTAATTTCATCAGCAGGTAATTGCTGACAACTATTTTACGCTTAAATAAATCAGGCGGATTTGAGCAAAACATAATGTTTTTACCAGGATAAATAGCACAATGAATTTATAATTGAACAATTCTCAGGAAAAGAGTTTCAAATGATTTAGTGGGTAACTGTGTATGGTAACGTACATTTAATTTGATTAAAATACTCCCTCGTAAAGCGAGACATTGTACAACTGATTTCGGGTTCATCATATTTTTAATTACATCACAGTTATCGCCTGCTGTGGCCCAGTTGGTTAGAGCTTGCACTACCGATCATGTAGGCCTGGGTTCGATTCTCGGTAAGATCACAGTGAATTTGTGAATTATTCAATTCAGAGTTGTGATCGACGACTAGGTGTTTGCGATGTCAATTCACATTATTTCCTCTCCTCCTATCCTTCTGGTCCTTTAATAACTGTTTGTAGCGATAGCGATTAGTCAACCACTAATTCTGTTCTAGCCTTATCCTTATTTCCCTACTTCTCACTTTGAAAAAAGTGAGGTTGAGCAACTGAGTAACAAACAGTTCTCGTTGAAAAACTTCTGTTGAGATACCTTCATTAGAAGGCCATATGCTCCACATTGGGAGCGGACATAAATATTTTTTTTTATCAAAATTTAAAAAAAAAAAACGAATGCGAAAAAGATACATCAATGTTCAATTGTATAATTTATTTGTAGTAAAGACTGACAGTCAACACAATTCAAGTAATCTATAATTTGCAGAGTCGATTTAAAATGCATAAAAATTCGTAAAAAAGCAAAGTCGATGTAATATTATTATAAAAGCAACGTTCGAGATAAGGAACGTAAAGATTTATGAGGTTTCTTGGCGAGAAAAAGTAGAACGAATTTATTAATAAAGAATATGGCGGGGAATGTAAAACAAGCGAAGATATCGCGTAGCTATTGACACTGCTTTGTGGTTGTCGTAGAGTTTAAATAATGCCGGATATTAATACAGTTTTCAAGTAGCAAGTATACTTGGGAGATACAATTATACACTTTGTCGGCTTGGCTTCCGTTGTTGACGATCATATCGTCATGTTTTACAACGAAGAAAACTACTTGGAGAAAATATCATTTACGTAAGAGTATAGTTTATACGCCTTCGTCGTCGAGTTGTCAACGATGTTGGCTTCGGTTACGAAGGTCACGGGTTCGAATCACAGTACGGACAGTTTTATAAATTGATTTTTCAATCGATTTATGAATATCCGTTCGAAGGCATGGATGTATGTGATGTCTTGAATTAACCCCTCCCACCCATCCTTTCATCTGAACGAGGCGTATAGAGAGCGATTAGATAAACACTAGTCATGTCCTAGCCCTATCCTTTTATTACTACTCTCTTTCGAAAAAGAGAGGTTGAGCAACTGAGTAACAAGCAGTTCTCGTAGAAACACTTCTGTTGAGATAAACTACATTAGTAGTCCATATCGACTGTGGAAAGGAAAAAGGACGTAAACCTCAATTTTCCAAAACAGCTTTTTTTCGATAATCAAAATGTATACAACTTGACACACATTCTATCAAAAGGATGGAAGCTGATGATGCCGAATAAATATCTAAATTTAGCTTTTAAGTTAGAAAATTAAAACCAAGAAAAAACACTGAAATAAAAGTTTTTCCGAGACGATTTATTTAATTATTATTAGGTTATGTCAATTAAATACCAGTTAAGAAGTATCCGTGCACTTCAAGGTTGTGTATAATACATAATTTGCATATGTCACAAAATCATCAAAACATGTTTTTAGCGCCTCCTGTAAAATTTGATATGTGTGGGTAACGTCCGTTTTCCTTTCCACAGTCGATATGCTCTACATTGGAAGCGGACATGGTAAAAAATAAAATATATACATATATATATAAATATATATACTTTAAATATTATACGAAATCAAAATAAAGCAGAGAACTGTTGAAGAAGATTGTATGAAAAACAAGATAGAGAAAGGAAACAGTTAGTAATCGATTTAAAAATAAATGCATCGTTTTTTATTCGTTTAAATCTCTAATTTAAAATCTGAAAATGTCAAAGTGTATCTGGAAGAGGAAAAACAGAACGAAAAGTGTCAGTGCATTTCAAGAATTTTTTGGCTACAAAACAATACGGAACGAGGAAGCGAAACGGTCGGTGAATATGCAAGAGAGAATGTCGACGGAACGTCAGACTAGCCAAGCGGACGTTTCTTTCGGTGACGTTTCCAGCTGAAGAAAATTTATGAAGTTTTCCAATCCGGATAAGAATAGTCGTTAAGTCATAACACGTATAGTAACGATATACTAAAGTTCGCTGGCCATTTTTTTACTCGTTTTGAATACTTTTGAAAACAGTGACAAGTTATTGTTAAAAGTATTAAATATTTTACCGCATAGCAATGACAATAAAGTGAACTATCCTAAAGTCAATTTAAAAACTTCAACTTAAAAATGAAGTATTCGGTAAAATAATATTTATATTTATAATTAAATAAAACCATTTAAAGATCGGAAATGTTTCAACCCTCACAAGGGCTTAGAAACACAATAGTCTATGAACAAAAAAAAGTTTTAAATTCACTAAAGTATAACAAGTGATTCACCTTTGTGCTACTAACATTCTTATTTCATTTGTAGATATAACAACTATATGTTGTAAGCGGTTTTGACTACGACATGTAGCTTTGTTTCACAAATAAATATTATTTGATTATGGCATTGCTAACACCAAGCTTAACTCAAAACATTCATTTTTTTCAAAAAATAAGTTAAAGTTAGCCCTAATACTCTGGTTAAATTCTTTCTTGTCTAGTACTACTCACAAAGACTAAAGCTTATCTATTTACTGATGAATTGTAAGTGTAGATGATTATCAAAAACGATTGTAAAAGTTAATTTCGAGTTGATAAATTGCGTGATAAATTCTTTTACAATTAGACTACTAATGAGCAACGTTCCCTATAAGGTGCGCGCGCTCACACACTCATTCCGGGTTAGTGCGCACTACAAGACAGTTATTCAATTAATATTTGATCGGTCTGCGCAGCCTTTGAAATTTACGCGCGGCTTACCTCTTGTCTTAGAGGAAGCATTACTTGCGAGTATAGTGTAAGTAGACACTTATTAACATGACTCAAATCTATCGTTACGTACAATTTAATTGTAAAGATTTTTTTTTATTTATTATTATACTATTATTAAATAACTTGTTATTTGACCAAACAAACTCAGTAGCTTAAATCCGGTTAAATTACCCCACCGAAAGTAAGTTTGGTTAATTTTGAAGTGGATTGAAATAATCGTTTAATTTTCTTGCCACGTAAAGACATTGGTACAATTGGCATGCAGTCCCTTACCGCAATGGTTGCATACATATTTAATGCTATAAACGCGACGAGAAGGGGGTTGAAGGATCGAGGAGAGAGATACATGTTTTCACGAAAAGAAACCATCAATAATGCAAAGCCGTTGAGGGATGAACCATCGAATTGACTGAAATTATGCCATAAATGTTTTAGTGACCGAGAACCGCAACTGAAATATCAGTACGTAATTATTGGGACGTATTGATCCGAACAGAAAAGTTCGTGCAAAATTATTGTATTTAAAAATGTATGGATACTATGAATAATATATATGCAGCTGAATCGGAACGAGTTATACAGGGATAAGAAGAGAATATTCGGAGAGTTAAATATCATCGTGGGTTATAGGATATAGATTATAGGGGTTCTGAAAATTCAATATCCACAAGCTTCCGGACGATGGTTTTTCAAACAAACACATTGTAGACTATTTTTTTAAGCCTTAACCAGTGGCGGTTCGTGACCTAAAATCTTGGGTGGGCTAAAGAAAAATTTAGCATTGTTATACTATCTACGAAATTGTGCATGTTTCCACTTCACCTTATACATTAATTTACAAGAAAAATGCAGGTCAGGCTAAGCCCACCTAGCCCAGTACATAGAACCGCCACTGGCCTTAACATAACTAAAAATACGTGAAAGTGTGCGGATCAACAAACAACACTTTCACACATCAGTTTTTCAATCGAATCGGTGGTTGAAATGTAAAATATTTGGATATTATTGAGATAAACAACCTTCTATTTTTATCAATAAACTAACTACATGTCCTTTCTTAGACACATTCTTGCCTTATCATAAAAAAAGTGTTGGTGAAAATTGTTCAGTTCTACTAAAAAGAGTTAAGATGCCCTATTGCTAGTCCAAATGCTCCAACCAAAGAGCGGATTACGGTTGAAAGAAAGATAGTATTATAAGACAATATACATAAAGAAAAACTGGCTGTAAGTATCCGTCGCCAAGTGGTAAGTGAAAGAATGTTATTCCCTTTAGTTGTGCGGTGAAGGGTTTCAATCCTCCAAGGAACAAAGGCACATGCTTGAAAAAAATGGAATGCGTGCGTTACATATGTATTTGTTTCAATATATCATTTTTCTTTCAAGGAAAAAAGTAAACGGAGTCAAATTTATTGATGTGAAATATCATCAGACTTAAGCAAGTAGAAAAATATATTTCTTACGCTTTCATTAAGGTAAAAATATAAATCTTAGCTATCATGAAAATATGATTATTAAACACGTAAGTAATATATGTGGATACATTATTCACAAAACTTAATAAATATGGCAGAAACTCTGACGCAATTCGCGAAAACCAGATGCGTACATATTAAGAAATAAAACATTTATAACCAGAAGCTTTCACGGAATTGTGATTTGACAAGATGGATATTATTATGAAACTTTAAATATTTCTCATAAACGTCACATTCAGCCTTTTGTTGTATAATAGAACGAGTAATTTTGATGATTAAATTTCTTGGAATACGTCTTCTAAGACAAACGAAATTGGTATCATCGTTGTTAATAATTGCACAACAGTGAAAATTAAAAATTAACATCGAGGTACGATTCAGAACGTAGATTCATTAATTTATGACAAATGACGTATTCAAATACATATGTACTCTGATAAAGGTTATTAATATTAAATTAAAAACAGATAGATATTTAAAACAAACGTAATTAGCGGAAATTCTAAACAGTTTCCGTTATTGAATGAAGCTTCATTTACTTGGTTGAACTCCAATAAAATAAAAACACAGCTGTAGTTAGTCAGACATATATAATACTTTGCCGTAAAAATTAATCATTTCTCACACACCGTAAAAACAATGTTTAAAAGGAGTTTGTTTAAATATTTGTAATATATAAGAAAGAAAATAGAAATTTTGACATCTGATATAAAAGTTTATTGCGGAAAAGTTTAATACGCACTGTCGTATGCATCTATTTGGGAGTAGATAATTTCTGCTACTTTTTTATTATCTATGTCCGTTTCCAATGTGAACCATATGGCCTCCTTAAGGAGGCACCTCAACAAAAGTTTTTCTACGAGAAATATTTGTTCAGATGGTTTCCAAATGAAGAAAGTTCATCCCCTTTCTTAAGTAATGTAGCATTTTAAATAGCTTTTTAAAAAAATCCTAAATTTTAATTATGTTTGTAATTACCATCAGTCACTACTTTATGAAATTTATTGAATTTAATGATGTTTTTTTTAAGTATATGTTAGAGGTGTTAAACATTTTAATTTTGTGTAATTATAGAATCACTTCTACTGTAATTTGTAAATTTGAAATTAAATTTGTTAAGTGGAAATAAAGTAAAAAGGAATATTGTGTTTTTATTAGAATAATATTATATATATGTGTGTTTAATTGTATATCCATGTCTAAATCAGTGTTGCGACAAAAGACGAAGTTCAGGTCATTTATCTACGACGTAAAAGGCAACAAAAACTATACAAGTAACAAAACGCTTTTGAAAAACTTGGATAAGGATTGATGTCCGAAATCCACCCCTGTATGCAAGAAACATTGTTCCCAGAAACAAGCGCATGTTAGAAATTCGCTTACAATAAAAGGATCTACAGAAATTATCTATTTCTGTTAGACTTCTTTGAAGCAGGGCTGGCATTACGTGTGGCGGTTTTATACATCTCGAGATCACGACAGGGAAAAAAGTAAAACTTTCCCTTTCTGAGCTTCGGCGATTCTCAGATAAAATATTTTATCGAGGCCGACCTCAAACTTACAAGTTCAACCTGAAAATATACCAATGTTTGTATTCAAGTCGGCATTGTCGAATTGTTCAAGGCTCGTGTTGAAAAGTTTTCTTTGTATTTCAGTAAATCATCTTTTTTGCGTTTGCCTGAAATATGCAGATTTATTAAAAAACGCCAAAAAATTGATAGATATAGAAAACTTATTTTGGACAGATACTCTTATAAACATTTATCAATTGCAAGTATAATAAATTTGGTAAAAATAACAATTCACTACATATGAAAATGTTTCGATTGTTAAAATGAAAAAAATATAAAAAGTGGCTGTAATTTAATAGCTTAGGAGACAGCAATGAAAAAGGATTTGTCCCGAAGGACAAAAATTATTTCTTTGATTAAAAATTGATTTGTGAAGATGTTTCTGCGACAATTAAATCCTATGGACAATGTTACTAAAATAAAAAAGCCTAAAAGTAATAAGCACAGTGGTTTCCAACTTTTATCTTACTGCGCCTCCCTTTGAAGAAAAAATATCTTCGCGCCTCCTCATCCTTTATTTTATATAGTAATGAATACACGTTTTAAAAGGGTAAATAAATATTTTTTCGCGCCTCCCTTTGCAATAGTCCGCGCCTCCCAGGTAGGAAATCGCTGTATTAGCAACTCTTTAAAAAAACGCTATTGAAGAGATTTTTAAACATTTATTTGACTGGACCAGACGATTGATATTCAGTGTTTCTATGATGTAAACGTTTTCAACAAGAAAAAAACATAATTCACGAAATCTTTGAAATAAAAATAATAGTTCTAAAACATTGTATAACTGAGCTTCGAAGTATAATTTATTGGTTTGTTTGCTCTATGCCGTAGACAACGCATTGTGTGCCTATTATTTTTTTATCATATGTCGATAGTTTTTTAATGTGTAATGTAAAATATGCAAAAATGATTTATTCAGTAATGGTGGCATATTTTTTCCATAGAAATAAAACGATATTGGTGAAATATGTAATGGTCATTAGCTAAACATTTTACAATAATAGCTTATATGTATGTATTTATGTACAAAATCATAGGAATTGAATGTGAAATGTTGTGTTGAAGTTATAAAAATAAAAATTACAAGAACTCTTCTGATTTGCGAAAAAATGTGAACTAACTATTGTTTGTCTGTATTAATAACTTTGTCTTTTTACTAACAATTTACAATTAACATTAAAAAGGTGATCATATTGAAATAAAATAAAACGCACACGTAGTATTGGATAACGAAACAAACATATTTTAGAACAAAATGTGTAGGATACTTTTCTGCAAGAAATGTATTTACAAAATATATTTTTTCTTGAAGGATGCTTCCAGGAAAAACAAGTCGGAGTATCATATGACATGTCCTGACCTTATGACGCATTTTCTCCAAATGTCTGACACGAGGCATTTTCAACGCGGACGTTTTCACTTATCAACCCCTCTCGTATCACGTTCAACGGGGTTTTCGGTTGAAAAATATATGCACACCCCCAAGTGAAGTTGGATTAATGAATATTGTAAGTATTTTTCACAATGCCTATTTGAATAAAGATCAAAGAAGATCGTGATGTATTTATCATAAATATGAAACTTAACGGCATGTTTTTCTTAAAGAATTGCATGGAGTATGAAAATGCATTTTTAGATAAAAACCTGGGGAATAAAGCACAACAGGGCTGATGAATGTTTAATAAGTTTGACTATAATGTATATATGGCGTTTTCCAATACTCACAAAATTGATGATATATTTCTATATGAAAGATAAAAAAAAGAAAGGGATTTTTTGGGTCTGTGGAAAAAGAATCAACTTCATTGAATTTGATTGCTCTGTACTCGGTTTTAAATTCAAGCACGAGCATTTTTGTGAATTAATTTGTCAATCAATTTATGGATTTTTAAACTAAGGTTAAGATTTCTGTAATCTCCTATGCAATTCTAAAAACGAAACGAAACTTAGAGGGAGCGATACGCTATCCGTTAGTTCTTTTCTACTCCGGTCTCTCTATCCTTATCTTATCCCTAACCAAAGAAAGAGGTTGAGCGACTGAGTTGGTTGATATAAGCTCTATTAAAAGTCCATATACTCTACACTGGCAGCGGACATTGTTACAAATTTCAATTAAAAAACATAACATGGTTTATATAACTTTAACTGAGTGATTATTTGAAGATGTTGAAAATAACAATTTAAATTATTTGATAAAAGTGTTATATAAACGATAATAAATTTAAACAGAAAAATTTCAGACAAACGAATTCGCTGAAAAATCAAACGTTCTTTCGTGGAAATCTTTTTACTGAAAATAAATATTCCACGTCTTCATTAGTCTTTGCGAGAATCAATTATAGGAACTGAATGGCATCACCGAAAGAGGTTCACAAAGGGTTAAAAATAGGGATGAAAAACGGCGACCTTATGTCAGATATAAATTAAGGCTTATAGGGTGAAGGTGACAGAGGTGGAAAAAGGGTTAACGTCAAGCATTCACGGAGTGGATTGGAAAGGGGAAGTCATGTAGTCATATCTTGCAGATCAAGATGGAATGAGATACGATTGACACTTCTTTTTCTGATACTATTATTTGCAATTTCTTATTAGCAACGTTGACGTGGCAGTCCCTTTTTACAAGTAAACCTCTTTATACCGATAGTGCTAGTTTTTATATATGCTATAGTAAAAGCTTTTTATAGGAAAGAAGAGTAAAGACAAATGTAGTATGATAAAAATATTTAATTCTAAAAGAATTATGGCACAATGTTGAGAGGTTTCGGTCAACTGTCAATGTCACAACTAAAAATAATATTTATAATGTTCTCCTACTAAGAAGATACAAATTCAACTTTTTAAATATGAATCGTTCAAATTTTGTTTTTCAAAAATATTAATTCTATCAAGCACCTTTAGTCAAAATCTAAAGAAAGTTATTTGCGTGTGTGTGTGATAAAAGCAAGTTGATTTGTCAACGTCGTTGGTTTCGTTATCTTTTTCCCACGTGTTCGAATCCTAGTACATATCGTTTTTATATGAATTGTTACAATTTATGGATGGTTACGGGAAGTCTCTTCTTACCCAACCTGTCTTAAAAAATGCGACGTTACAAAAAAGGCTAGCCAATAAGTCCTGTCCTAGAACTATCCTTCGATAACTACTAATAGCAAAATAAATAATTCTAGACAGCTGCGGGGTAAATATAGATTGTTTTTTAAACATTGCATTTAAATGACAGCTTGAAAATAGCGTAAACATAAAATGGTTCCGTGCCAGACCTCACGGGTTCGAGTCCCATTACGAACAGCATAATTTCGATAGATTTATCGATTTATTTTCGTAGGCATGGGTGTTTGTGATGTCGAAAAATTCCCTCCCACCTTTCCGATCATCCAACACCTGGGCGTAGCGAGAGCGATCAGTTAATCACTAGTCCTGTCGTAGCATTGTCCTTCTATCCCTACCACTCTCGTTAGAAAAGAGGTTGAACGACTGAGTAACAAACAGTGTTCGTTGAAAAACTACTGTCAAGGTACCTACGTTAGGAAGCCATATGCTCCACATTGGGATCGGACATGAATAAAAAAAAATGAAATATTGGAAATTAGTATACATTCAATATTTTTTTGGACATAGATAATATTTTTGTAAATGTTCTAACAGTATTGTTTTAGTAAGACGGCAGAAATTTTTTCCAAAGTTTAGCACGACAGCTAACCATCGTATATGTCGAGTACTAAGCATGATTAGATACACAGCGAAGCCTACACACGAGCCTCGCTTTGGCACGATAACACGTTATGACCTTTCCACCGCCGAGGACAGGTACAAAATACCTGCCGTAAATATAAGCGATCCAGGAGCCGATACAAATGCCTCTTGTCAAAAGAGGGTTAGTACTCGGATATGCTCGACATGGCGACGGAGGGAGAACATCAAATGAGGCAGCACCCTGAGCCATACAAATTCACGGTAAATTCCGTGATGTATTTACCAGCTAATAATTGAAGGTGCCCACTTATTATCTTTGCGCAAATTTAAAATTAAACGGATGAAAGAAACGGGAGATTTTTTTAAATACTTACTGTTTTGCTCGAAGGAGTTGAATAAAAAAATAATCAACGTAATTTTTAAAAATACACATAAATAAAAAAACTTTTATTACAAGAAAACGTTATTATTATGGTGTTTGAAGTACTCATTCAATCCCCCGAACATATGGACTGTGGAAAGGAAAAAGGACGTAACCCACATATAACAAATATTACAGGAGACACTAAAAACTTTTTTTGATTAGGCTAAAGGCAAATTATTAAAAATATTCACATATAAAATAAAAATAACTTTGATTATTCCACGTATTGTGTTACAACATGTGACACGTGTTTCGCGAAAGTAGTTGTCTGAGGATGCCTCTGAAAGGGCAACTCTCCATCCTCAGACAACTAACAAGATTAAAATGAACTTCCACAAAGTTACCGCCGAATCCATCGAAAGTATTAAAAATATTCACCATTGAAGTACATGAAGAGTTCTAAACTGGTGTTTAATTGACATAATCCTTTATTAATTTAATTGTCCAGGAAAACCGTTTTTTCAGCATTTTTTCTTGGTTTCAATATTCATCGTTTTTCAAACTTAAAAGCTAAATTTAAAAACTAATTTGGCATTTGCGTGATCATGTTGAATAAATTGTGATTATCAAAAAAGGTGTTTGCCAAAAACTGTGGGTAACGTCCTTTTTCCTTTCCACAGTCGATATGTATTCCAAATGCGTAAATCAAATCGGACGCAAAATATAATATTTCAAAGGAATTGTTAATTTAAATATGTGTGTTTGAGATATAAAAGCAATAAATTAATAGAATTCAATAATGCTTCATATAAAAACATTTTAAATATCTTTGATATGTCAACATTTTACAATGAAATCCGTTAAAAACTAAAAAACAAAGCAAAACCATTCCTTTTTGTATAAAAAGTGGAATACGTGCTATAAATATTTTTTAGCTTACAAACTGTTTAATGTAATTAATTGGTGTTAATTGACGCGAGCCCCTTGTTCAATTGTGCTCAGGCCAGCGAGCCCCTTGTTAAATAAAGAAAAGCAATATTTTCAGATCTATGCATTATGTAATCCATAAATATGCAATATTTATAAATCAAACTGTTTAATGTTATTAATTGGTGTAAATTGGCGATAGCCCCTTGTTAAATAATACTCAGGACGGCGAGCCCCTTGTTAAATTAAAAAAGGAATATTCTCAGATCTATGCATTTTGTAATCTATAAATATGTAATATGTATAAATATAAAAAAAAAAGTTATGTACATTTGGTATTTCTGACAAACATTTTTTTTACTATTTATATTGATATATTGCGTACTTATACATCATATAAGTATATAAAGTAACAATCGACAGCTTTGATAATTGTTGCGTATAACCGCATGAGTGATCAAAAATTTTACACCTTCCCTAGAACATCACGAATAGCTATAAGATTAAGCGAGCCCATTGTTACCGTATTGGCAACCCACCGCTGCCTATATGCTATACATTGGAAGCGGACATGGAAAAAATAGAATTGTACATTTCCGCGCGCATATTGCCGCATGCTAAATAAAGTATTCAGCGAATTATCATTAAATGGCGTAAAAGTGGTATCGGTTTCAAATAGGGTGGAAACTGACAGCGAGTACATATCAAATGAATATAAAATTTGTGGTTTACACTGCTCGTTCACGATGATCACAGTAAAACAAATAAAATGATTAACAGGTGGAAACAATTGGACAGGCAAACACGTAAAACATTATCGAACATGAATGTCCCCAACGTGCTTTATTCTACTTTCAATTTTGTACAAAATGTAAATTAAAATAACATTTCGTCATTGTGATAATGCGGTTCCCCGCGAACACGTGATCACAAATCACGCCGAATGAGCCAGTGAAAAGTATCAGGGCAGCATAAATTTGAATAGAGCGCTCAATACAAAAGATTTTCCATTCGGCTTGGAGCGTTAATGTTTAGCATAAAGTGAATCAAGCTAATGATTTATTTATTGGCCTTTTTGAATGCAAACAGTGGCGGGAAAATAAAATAACAATAAACTGTTTGTGTAAGATTTTTTTTCACATCGGGTTTCTATATGCATAATATATACACATATATTGAATAAACAATCGAAAAGTATCAGGCTGGCAGAATTTTGAAATTAAAATAGAGGGACATTGGATATTCATTGATATGAAAAGGTGAGCAATTATGCAATTTGGCACGGCAGTCAATATAAAGTTCCAATGTATCAGGAGGTTATAAAATGAAACTATATTAACATGGACAACTATATTGAGCATAAACTCGATACATTTTTAAAATTAACACAATATGCCACTGGACATATTCTTAACGTCAATGTTTAAGAAAATGTTTTATAGGTTGTGTTTATGTTCTTTGAAGGTTTTTTTCGAATGGATTCAATCGAGCTCGATTTAGGTATTGAAAAACATATTATACATATCAGCTCTCTAGAGGTGAAGTGAGCCAACTAGTAAAGGGTAAAACTATTTTCTTGGACTATTAAGTATAATACAATCACGTCTTTATTTAGTGTTTTGGTGGATTGGATATTTTTATTTTACGGAGATAAAACAATGTGTATTAATTGAGGATAGTACTTTTGATGGATTCGGCGGTAACTTTGTGGAAGTTCATTTTAATGTAAAATGAAATAACTTAGATTATTCCACGTATTATGTTACAAAATGTGACACGTATTTCGCCTCTTTCAGAGGCATTCTCAGACAACTACTTTTGCAAATGCTTGCTTAAGAATGAATGATGTTAATTTTACTATTCTGATATATTTTAATAATATTCAAATAAAAATGGGAGGCAAGGAGGGGTTGATAGAAAAACAAACAAACGATTATGGTAATGTAAATATCATTTGCATTACCATTTATTTTATTTTACATTAATTGAGGTTACTTTTACGATACTTTAAGACGTGTAGAATATTACAACGCATCTAACATAAAATATCACTTGGCTCACTTCATCTCTAATGGGCCCGTATAATACTTTGCCCACATTCCCGAAATCACATTTAAACACTAATGCCATAATATTATTTTTCTAATACAATACATGGCCAGTGTTTTATTTAATTTAATGTTCTGTATCTCTAAAAAAACACCATTTATTACAATGCAATTTTATTATTAAAATTTATGTCTTTTTTATAATTGATTAAATTATCATTTACTCGGTAGAATTCCATTGTAATAAAGTAATTTTATAAAAAAAATGTGGAACTAAATACTTTGATATTTTTGACCTTATATATTTTTTAATACTGCCAAAAAAAAAGGTTTTCTGTTTATCTAAAAAAAAGCAGCATATCTATTTAAATATCTTTATTTGATTGGAATTCACTGTACTCTATGTTAATCTTTGACAATAAGACAATCCTTAATACGGTTTAATCTTCCTTATAACTGCTGTGGCATAGTGTTAATATATTAAGTAAGCTCTTAGAATTAACGGTAATAAATGGGCACGTATTATATATACGATATTCAATTGAATATGCAATTGTATTCACGTTGCACATATATTTGTAAATAGCATGCAGTAGTCAAATCCACGCAATCAAACTGATCCAACTAACACCGCGTACATTGAATTGCAGTGTCGAATTTTGTTTATTGCAAATTGGAAACTTGACATTCCGTGAAAGCTGTACAATACATTTTCTGTTAAGTTCTAGGCAAAACAATATGCTATATAAAATGGTACCGGACTGTACTCAAATTGTTGATTGATTTCATTTATTTTATGTGGACACAGCAATACAATAAATCCATTTCATTAGTTTGTTAAGTTATATTTTTACAGCACGATTGTTAATAGTAACCTAAACAGACGATAGTGCTTTTGTTATTGAGTCATCACTAGAGATACGTGATAATCGCGTTTTGCAATAAATGCGACATATAAGCGATAAATACGATATATGCGAAATTTCAAAATAAGCGAATATATTTATTTAATTAACATTGCATAGGATTGACAAATTTTAAACATAAAACTTTTAAAATGAAAAAAAAAATAGAATACAATTTAACGATAAAAGCAGTAGATAAAAAATGACAAAGAAGTCAATGCGATATTTTATTAAATTCGATTTTCTTCTTATCTCATCTTAAATGAATTTCAATGTGGGGTAAAAGCACATACTCTTTTGCTATTTACTTGCTACACAAATATAACATTTGGAATTCGACAGTATGCCATTCAATCCATTTCCTGACCTGCAAATAGTGTAGATGCAGAATGTTTCTATTACACTTATATTCAAATTTAAGCTAGTCGATGTATTCGGCTAAGATACTCATCTATTGTAACATTTTTTATGTACAGTTATAATACATTTTTAACATTTTGTTTTTCATTTTTTTCTTATATTATATTTTTTTACAATGTTTTGTACTCATAAATAGTCTATTTGTACTTTTGTATGTATGTATGTTTTTCTCTATTTTGAATCAAATACTAGTTGCTTTTGTTATGTTGTAATTTCAAATCTTCTCTATCAATAAATTGTATACAGTGGAACCCCAATCTACTTAGATTGAAAACATAGTGTTCATAATAGGACTCAAATCCGTGAGATCGGTCACGGAAGCCAACGACATGAAGGTTTTTTTAATTAGGCATATAAATCGGGAAATGATGTAACAAAATGAAATGATGTGCACTTGACAACGTTGTCATTAAATAATATTATATATAAGTGTAAAATAAATTTAAAGTTTATTAAAATGGGGCCGTCAGATTATGCTTGAAAATTTTGTGAAGGATAATTCGTGTAATTTTAAGGAATGAAAAATAAACGTAAAATTAAACAATACATTTGCCATATTTAGTGAACCCAAATACTGGTATTAAATGAGCCCCGTACAATACATTTTTTTCGTTATGAAAACGAGAAAAACCCTATGGAGATTACGATACAAGTACACACAAGTAGTCACACACGGTAAAATTCAAAGCCCGAAACACAAAAGCGTTTTTGACAGAAATTTCCTTTGTTGATTTTGATGAAAATAGGCTGTAATCTTTTGCGGTATAATTGCGGCCGTGTCTGACATAGAATAGTCTGACAAGAATAGTTATAAAACTGTGCGTAGTGTTTTTTTTTTAAACGTGAAACATAAAGTACATTAAATAATGCACGAGAAACGACACTACGGAAATGAACATGTGTATTTGAAACTTGATAGTATGAGAAGGTTAAAGATATTAAAAAAACCAACTACGTAAATGCAATATCAATATTGTAAATAAACTAATATGATAATTATTTTTTCCCCCAAACCGGAACACCTAAATAAACGGTACTTTTAGGCGCCATTTTAAGCGTCACACACTTTCATACAATTCAATCAACTATATGTATAGTAATGTTTTAATGTTATATTATATGAAATTATATAAAAAATACAGTATTTACAATGAAATGTATTATTTACTACGCGCGTACGCCCATTTTAGATTCTGCCGCTAGGGTTTTTATTTTGCGCATTTTTTAAAAAATATTTTTTGCAAGTTTTTCTGTTTTTGAAAACGGGACATCTGGTCACATTATTTTATATATAATGTAAAATATTTGAAATATTGAACGGATTCATAAGATTATTAGTCAAAGTTATGTTTACAACCAAGAGAATTGCGATTCTTATATACTAGTTCAATGTCTAATCTCTAACTGACGCTCTACATCAGGGGTGGAGAACCTTTTCTTTTCTTAAGGCCGCATTCATTTATCTGATTCAACATAAGACCGCAGTAAGCGTTGACACTAGGGAATCTTTGGCCGACGA
Organism: Himalopsyche anomala; assembly: GCA_031772345.1. NCBI lineage: Eukaryota > Metazoa > Arthropoda > Insecta > Trichoptera > Rhyacophilidae > Himalopsyche > Himalopsyche anomala. The sequence goes on from CM062827.1 coordinate 28,732,964, forward strand.
TTTTTAAACAATTTCTAAAACCCAGAAATTTGCGGATTTTCCAAAATTACTAGCCGTCCAAGAATTTTGAAATTCAAAATCACAAGAAAGTACGGATTTGTCCAAATGAACAGCGCGAGAGCTTTCTTTGTCTCTTGTAGAATCCAAAGTCTCAGGAATTTACAAAAAATAACAGAATTGACCGATCAAGTCGAAAGGCCGCACAAAAGTAGACAAAATACCGTAGATTCCTCACGACTGTTCTACGTGGTAGCGAAAGCTATGTGAAATCAAATTGGGTGGGCGAGTTGGCCGAGTGTCGAATGTGGGTCACGATCTTAGGACGTAAAGTGAGAGAATGAAGCAGTGATCGGAGTAAGATAATTATATGAATTTCACAAGATAAGTCGTGTCAAACAAGCACTTCAGTAACATACAGATCGTAGAGTGTCAAGTTTCGAAGACTTTCACAAGATCATAATTCAATGATCGCTCGCGAAGACGGGTCTGTTTATTGTCGTGCACAATTTTAACAGTGTTGTAATTTACACGATACCAGGCAACATATCTGCAATATAAATTCTTAGTTTTGTCTATGTTTGCTCCAGATATGGAAAATATGGCCTCCTAATGTAGGTATCTCAACAGAAGTTGTTCTAGGAGATTTTTTTGTTAGTCAGATGTTAAAGTTTTTATTTTTTTAGAGAGAGTAAGGATATAACAATAGAGCTATGATATAACGAATGGTAGGAAACTTATAGACAACCACTTCGATAAAAAAAATGCTGTTTTTACTAGGACTCGAATCCGTGAGGTCTGTGACGTAAGCCAACGAGGGTGACCACCGGACCCGATAACATAAATATAATTTTACTGAGAAGTAACGATGTGAGATTTCATAATAGTAAAGTACTCGTGCAAGGTAAATTCCTCCGGAATTTAATAGCCAGAAGAGAAATACAATAAGAAAATTTTTTTGAGATATATTTCCTGCAACAATACCAAGGGAGTTTTGAATTGTATATATTTTTATAGTATTACTAGCCGGTTCTCGGCAACCGTTGTAATGCCACTCACAGAAAGAAAGCGTTTGAGATTTAATTGTGCTTAATGAAGTGCATGTTTTCTTTTCCTGTCTATTTGACGTTTGCTGCCGATTGTATATGGTACGACACACGCGCCACCTACTATTTTTTTTAGTAAATAAGTTAATTTGATTTTTATATACATATATAAGACCTACTGTAAGTTCATTTTTATTATGCCTATAACCTTCCCGGAAGTGCAAGTAAAAATGTTTAGTGTAATCGGATAAGCGGTGTGGTAACGCATAAAGTACGAACAAACAAACAGTCATTTTTATATATTAGATAGTTAAACATTTAATCAATCTTTGAACCTGGACATTAAAGTTTCATCACGCGCCCTCAGTCGATTGTAGTTGTGCAAATTTAGGCGATCCTTGGGTACCGTCGGCTTACCATCAAAAGCTGTGACACTTGTTTATTATGAGCGTGCATTAAAAATCTTCTTGACTAAGTCACAGAGCTGTAGCAAAAATAAATTAAAAATGAGATTTAAGACTTCTTCTAGAATAATTATTAACAGATTCGCATTGTCGTATTCGTAGTTAAAAAATAGCACACGAATTTGATTGTGTGAGAAGAAATATTTAGAGTTTTTTTCCTATTGAACACGTAGGTACAACTGACTACAATATGTTGGAATTAAAACGACTGTATTATTGATGATGTTTTCTGTGACAGACATAAATGATGAAAACTTTAATAGTGTCTTGTCATCTCCGACAAAAGAAATATGATCGTAACTTTTATTCTAGTTGAAGAAAATAAAATGAAAATAATCGCCATTAGTGAGGAAACTTAATACGCGTGTACATTATCAAATGCGTCGAGGAGGCCTTTGTTCCAAATATAGACAGACGATGGTAACGTTTTGTATCACAATCATTACTAAGTGCGCAGTTTGCCCGAGATTCAGAAGCCGTCGCCTGCGAGAAGTGGATTGATTTATTTATCTCCTGTACATAGTGGAACATCAATTTATTATTTGCAGTATAACGTAAATGTGTTTGTAATTTATTGCAAGCGGGGCATTAATGCTAGCTAGCGATCGATTCAAAGGTTAAATGATCACAGTGAATCTTAAAGTTTACTGCCTATTAATATGAAATCAATTCACTTCAATGGTGAATTGTGACAAATATTTGTGGATAAACACGATTTGTACAGTTTATCCAAACTGGATACAATCGAATATTCATGAAATTTATTATTGTATATATTTTTTGAGTGTTAAAAATTGAACCTAAATCAGGACTGTTTGAAATTTCAACGTACCTAAAAAGTTAAATTTTAAAATCATCCATAAAGAAATGAGTTTTTAGACATACATAAATAGTGAATAATAAAATTCCATGAAGTTTTATTAGTGAATTCACAAAAAGAGCACCTAATCACGGATACTTGTTATGATTCCACGATTGAAGAATTGTCAATTACTCAATACCGAGATTTCGGACATCATCATTCAATATAATGTCATTTTTTTCAATAATGCTGTATTTTCAATTTTATTTGTGTTCATAATATAATTTCTGCAATTAAATAAAAAATATATATATTTGTAACTGTGATAATTTTTTTAAAGGTCAGACATTCATTTTTAAGGAAAAGTGACGAGAAAATTTCTAAAAAGATGATGCAATAATTTTACACTGACAATTACTTGACAACTGTTTGATAAGATGAAACAATATGAATGTATTTAAGTTATAAAATGACTATTTTACATATATAGCTATTTCGGCCCACACCCTCGTCAAAAATATTGTTTGTAATGACGTTTTGACGCTTCATATTTAGGAAAGTAAAAAGAAGATGCTACTAATGATGACATCGATCATAAATCTTGTTTTTATTTTCATTTTTATACGACATATCTTCTTAAATGAACATAAAATGTATTAAATTAATGTGTTTTGGTTCTATAGTTTTTTTTTCATATAAAGTTGAAAACTATTTACGTTTAACGCCCTGGCTAGAATTATGTGTAAACTGGTGCCTTGTTTATAATTCGAGGACGTGAAATTCGATTACTTGTTCTTCTATGTATGTATACTAGCGTAGAAGAGATAAGCAATATTGTAATGTACTCCAACACTCAAAATAATGTTAACAAATGCAGTATTAAATATAATAAATTGACTTTGTTTATTCCGGAACTGTTACGTAAGTTTTGACGAGGGCGTAAATCGAAATAGCTAAGTATATATGACATAATAACTGTAAAGCTAAAATACATAGATATTTTTCAACTTATATCAAGCTTGCGCTAATTCAATCAATGACCATTTTTTATTATGCATATTGAACTTCATTGATCGGTAAACACCGAAAAAAAAATGGCGTTTGGGAAACATTAAAGTATGAAATCGACCGCAGACTGATTGATCGACGAGCGAAAACTTCGCGAAAGTCAAACAGTTAACATTGCTTAAGGTCGTTTATTGTGCAAAAGTGATCTAGTCACTTTTCAATTAATCTCAAAACGTTAAAAGGAATAAACAATATTTGAATAATCGATGTTTTAACACTTGATATATAGGAAAGTAAAAAAGAGATGCTACAAATGGCGATATCAAACGTAAATCTTGTTTTTTATATATATTCATTCTTAAGCCTTTATTTATTATTTACTAGATGCAGTATTTCAACATGTTTATATATAATTTTTCTCTGTTAAATGATTCGCAAACTCTATTATTAAAAAAAAAATGTTGCTTGTTTGATATCTTACGTGTTCTTTAATTCTTACATTAAAGATTCTACCTGTCTGCTCTATGCCCATAAGCAGCTTGAAAGTCTTGACACGTTAGTTGATACCATTCGTAGATTCTAACAAGTTGTGACACAACAAGTAAAATAACAAAGTTGGAATATTTAATCTTAAATTATATACTAATAAATTTGAATCGTTCAAATTATGTACACTCCCACAGATTTTGTCACTAACGACCCGAGATTCGCCTTTCGGCGTCTTCAGGCGTTCAAGTGCAAAGATGAACTTGACAGTTAAAGTGTACGTAATTTGAACGATTCAAATTTAATATTGAAATTCCACCAAGCACCTTCAGTCGAAATCTTAAATTATATACTAATAATTAAGAGAAGCATACATTTACGATTTTATTGACAGAATATACATAGAGAAAAATTTACATTACATTTATACCAAATCGAGCAGACTATCAGAATAAAAGCCATTGCTTTCACCGAATGAAATTTCTTTACTTTTTTGACAACTCTAACGAGTGAAAAAAGCTCCCGGGAAAGTGTTAAGTTTTCCCAGTGCAGTGCAGACCCCCTACACATAATACGTTTGATGTTTTCCGCAAAGAGCGCAAGTTGAAGAGCTTTTGTTTGGCGGTCCCCTTGTTTTTGTTTTAGCTCCTCTTTTGTTTCACTGCAGGCCGGCCCCCATGCGCCGCACGTAAAAGGTTGTTTGTTGACCTCCCTACGGCGCGCCGCCGCTGGTCTCATTTAAAAGGTGACTTATCCGTAGGAATGTTTTGGTGAGCTGTTTTTTTAATTGATGTGATTTAGAGGGTAGGGTGTTTGGCGTTGATTAATCAAGTGACTTCTAAAATTTAGTAGGCACGAGTTGGGGAAATTAATTTGATCTGTTTTACCAGAACGAATTCCCATTAATGAAATTACACAGCGCTACTAAAAAAAAACGACTGCGAAACGAAAGTGTGATCATTAATATGCAACACAGTCAATTTAAAAATGAGATTTTTAAACTAATATATAAAAATAGTAATAATCTTTCGAATTTAGACTATTTTCAACAACAGGGTTTTTACAAGATTTTCTTTAAGATACGTACGAAATATACGTACGAAATATACGTACGAAATACGTACGTACGATATACGTACGAAATAAGAAGAGGATTGTGTGTTAGCCAATGGCTTAAGTTTTCGTAAAAAGTATCACTTATATTGTTGGAAACAAATAAACACATTGAAGCGTCTTGTTACAAAAAGCTATATGTAAATGTTTCAATATTTGCGGCAAAAAAATGTATTTATTTTTCAAGGAAAAACATTTCTTTAAAATTAACATCCATTTTTAATGTTGTTTCCTATCTTTTAAAAATAACAAAAAAACAGCATTTATTAGTTGACTAACCATACAATTAAATATAAGTAAAATAAAATAGTAAATACTAGAATTAAAGAATGTTTATATCGCTTATAGTAACTAGATGGCTAATATGAAGGTTTCATCGTAGTAATCTGAAGCGATATATAAAAATATAATTTGATGTAATAAAATTGGATTTGGTAGCTTTGTTATTCCACTTAAAGACTGCTACAAGTTCCACTACAAGTGGAATATCAAAGTTATCAAACTTAATTTTATGTTAAAAATGAACTTCCACAAATTTACCGCCGAATCTGTCAAAGATAATAACGATATATCGGCATAATTATTATAACTAATATAAAGATAATAAATAGTTATGTTACGTCATCTAGAAAACTTATGCACAATATTAATTTAATAAGCACATAAAAAGAAACAAAAAATGACCACAGAGTGACTTTAAAATTTGTACCAAATGTATTACATTAAAAAAATCAGGCAATATAAGTAGTATTTATTTAACTATATAATGTATTACGAATTCTTACCAAAAATAGTTAACAATTGGATTTGAAAGTCCTATAAATTCCCTTCGAAATTGCAGGAAACCCATATCCACCTATGTAATGTAAGGGCATATATGCTTGGCTTAGAGGTCTACGAGTATCTGAGACATTTGGGTATATAGTGTTGTACATAAAGGCAAACCGTCCGATCCTGCCGACTATTTATTGGCAAGGAAATACATATTTTGAGACCCTGTGGGATTCCGACCCGGGATACGCATCCAATACATTACATTCAGGGTTAATGTGATGTTCAACTGGATATATGGTGTAAGTATTATGATATTTTTTTACACTGCAGAACAAAATAGAGGTGTGGAGGGTAAGGCTGTGATTGTAGGATAAAATAGGTGAATAATACCGTCTTGAAAATATACAATAGACTTGAAAATATTGTATATAACTAGCCGGTTTCCGGCAAGCGTTACAATGCCACTCAAAGAAAGAAAGTTTTTGTGTGCAGTTTTTGTGTGTTTTATTGAAGTGCATGTCTTCTTTTTCTGCCTGTTTGAGGTTTGACGTTTGTTGCCGATTATCTATGGTACGACACACGGGCCACCTGCTGTAATTTCATTGTACTACGCCTATAACCTTCGCGCAAGTTGCATGAACGGTATGGCAGACATACAAACATTGATTTTTATATATAGGACCTACGGTAAGTTAATTTTAATATGCCTATAACCTTCTCGGACGTGCAAGCAAAAAGTTTGTGAATGTTTTATTGCAATAATATCAACGGTTTGGCAGTCCATAGAGTACGAACAAACAAACATTCATTATTATATATTAGGTATGGCGAATTCGCGTCAGATGTAATACCATGTACTGCCCTTCTTATTTGAACCAATAAACAATTATTTTTTTTACATTTCTATTATATGTATTATTTTTTGTGTAGTTGCATTATATAATACAAAATATCGATAACTCAAAATAATGCGCATAAAATTCACAATGCTGACTATTAAATGTGTCTAAGGAAAGGAAAATGATTTTGACTTTCAACTAGCTCATTAAAACGAAAATATGGGTGAATATTATTTTTATGTCAGAGTAGCTTTGTCGGTGGAGAGGTTTCATTTTTATCAGGAGACGGAATAAGTTCAGGAGACAATTTAAAAGGAAACACACTTTCAATATTTGGCTTGAATAAATACAATGGCACACCTGCTATCCACGCAAATTCGACGGGGACGAGACGCTAGAAGTGAATTTAGGCTTCCTTTTCTATTACAGAGATCTCAAGACGTATTCTAAGAGGGGCACTTATTATTAAGAAATAATTTAAAATAAAAAAATCAGTCTACTAATAAGCTCACAATGTAAATACAATGAAAATATATTTTTGATACAAATATGTATCTTTAAACCCAAAAGATTAGCAAGAAATATGTTACATAAATTAACATCTATAAATTTAAGATTCCAACTGAAGGTGCTTGGTGGGATTTCAATATTAAATTTGAATCGTTCAAATTATGTACATTCTCACAGATTTTGTTACTAACGACCCAGGATTCGCCTTTCGCCATCTTCAGGCGTTCAAGTGCACGGATGAACTTGAACTGACGCTTAGTAAATTAATTTGTCGTGTTTATATAAAAAATAAATGTACTATTGAGTTTAAAGCCATTGCTGGCGAAAAGGATAAACTCATGGGAATGCCCACAGATTTGAGTAGTGAGTAGTTTTAAGAATTATATTTATTTGTTTGTCGGAAAAGTTTTATGATTATATTTATATAGGGTATGGGAGTGGAGACCCCGGCATGTTTAATATTTCATTTAAAATCGGAAGGCTATGCAATTGTGCTCTGTTTATTTCCATAATTTCCTGGTAAAAGAGCTTATGACCGTCCGTATTTGGATGTAACATTTTTATACCTTGTTCACACAAGACACATCTACTTTTGCTAATCATTAATTTTCGGAAGGACACGTCTTCAATCAGGATTCCCTATCCACCAAAAAAATTCCCTACAAACAACAAGCTATATTTATTTACTTTGCAATTTTATGTTTATAACCTATAACAAGCTACATATACAAATTGAAGATTTTTAGTTTTCACTATTTCAAATAAAAGGACGGCTTTGAAAGATCTGTCAAGCTTATCAATCATACACAAACAACCAAAGCCACGGAGGTCTTATATTAAACAACAGACATACAGCCCGTTCAACGGCCCATGGGCTTGTATAACACGCGATGAAAATGGAAAGTTGACTTAGGTTATTTTTCCACGTATTTAATGGTTTTCAAATAAAAAAAGTGCATCACAATACGGAAAGCTATTTTTTGTATAAATTCAATGTCGTATCTGATAAGTGATTGTTTTCAATTTTTGTCGCTAATATATAGATGCAGATATCAATGAATTTGATTTAAAACGAATAGAATATATGACGAGAAATAAAACGAGCTTAGTATTTCCGGGCCGTGTGTTGAGAGCGTCTGTTTTCAATTGAAGCGTCTAAAATCGTATGCGAAGACTCCATTACAAAGCGGGAACAGTTTGCTTTGGGTGGCTCAGATTCTGAAAAAGGTGGAATTTAAATCAAGACAACTAGATTGCGTTCACCTCTAGCGGAGTTTGAAAAAGTGAAGACCGAGCAGCCGCGGAGTTAAGGAGATTTTTATTCAGGGTAGTTGGAGCGAATCGAGGTGGCACAAGCGACGAATGATTAGGTTATTGAAATAGTTCGCAGAAGCAATTTGGTTGACTTTGAAGCAACTCCGCATGTAAAGCGAACTTTTAAAGGAGATACGTAAACGTATTTATTCAAGACACTGTGAAGTGACAACATCTTTATCTCTTAAATCGCTCTCGGAGATATTGTTTGATTTTCGATGTTATTCTTAAATTTGATAGAAATTTCGAACGTTTTGTTCTTAAAAGAAGCATATGAAATCCTGATAACATATTGTGAAGAAGGAAGCAATCTTGTCACAGAAGTTTTATTTGTAAAATAATATCGTAGAAAGTTTAGTTGAATTTGAATTGTCGAATGACGGGTTAGTTTTAATAAGAAACATAAAAAAACATTGTTTATTTTTAGACAGCGAAATGATCATAATTTTGGTGGATTCAGCGGTAACTTTGGGGAAATTCATTAAAGGATAATTTGAAATACACAAAAAAATATCATCAAAAATGTCAAAAACATGATAATAATTATGACCGTGACTATACTGTAGCGGTTATCTAACCACCAGATTTGTACTAACTCTATACGTTCTATCCGTATCCGTACAGGTTGAGCAAACGAGTAATAAGCAGTTCTGTTTAGATAACTCCAAAGTGTATTAATTTCAAAATCGGTTGCTACGGGAGATTCGTAATAAAACAAATAAATAAATCTTCAATATAATAAGATTATTGAATACTTCTTATATGTATTGTAAAATATATTATTTAAATTGTCCAAATTCCAAATTATTCAAAGTGCTAACGAGAAAACAAAATCATCGATCAAGCCCAGGTCAAGGCTGGTAGTACAAGCCTGCCAATAATTGTCAATCGCTTCTGTCAAAGTACGGACATAAATCAGCCGAAGCTTGTCTTTACTCTTTATGCTTTGACCGGCCAATCAAATTGACTGGAAATTAAAAGGGGAAAGTGATTAAAGCCTCCGGGGACTACATACGAACTTTTTCGAAGGGTTTTAAGCTCTGATAAAGGAATACGGACCATACGGATTTGAAAGCCGTAATCCAAATTGATATCCAGGAAAACGTTAATTCTATAAAAGAAATACTTATTTGGGTATTGAATGATGAAGCTTCCAATAGTATATATATATATAAGAGAAAGCTATGATTACATACAAAGTTAAGGCTTAAATATAATATAGTATTAATCATCTCTAAGTTCTAAATCAAAATGTAGGTAGGCATTCAATGGGACACACAAGTAAAATGATGTTATGATGGTTTTTTTTTGAAGTAATAACTATTTAAAATGATTGTGTTGATAGGAGAAAAATATTAAAATGAAATTGACGAACGATACTTCTTAAAGAATACAAAAAAAAAATGAAGATTGGATCCCCGAATTTGAAAAAAATCGTATCATTTAAAAACAAAAACAGCATTGCGATATAGAAAATCGTATAAAAAAGTTAATTTTACAAAATATTGTTCATAATATGTATTTTTTAAATTAAAAACAATAATACTATTTATCACTACTAGATTATATACGGGGACTTTTATGAAAGACTGGACATGGATCGCTTTCATCGATAGAAATATTTGACACGTTTAATGTTTAAAAAAAAGTCTAATTGAATTTCTTATTATTAGAATATCAGTTATTCGCTTCTGTGCTTTTTGACTATGGGAATCGTGTATGAACAAATAATTAGTGAAAATATAAAATATTATACTATTTATTCTTTTTAGTAAGGCGTGTTAACTCAAAATCGTGTAAAACAGTGTGCCTGTTCAATTTTGAAGTAAAATGAATATTAATTTTAATTATACAAATTATGTCTATTCACACAAGTTTTGTCACTAACGACCCGGATTTCGCCTTTAGACATCTTTAGGCGTTTGAGTACACGGAATGAAAATAATTTGAACGAATACAATTTAATATTAAAATTACACCAAGCACCTTCAGTCAAAATTTTAATTTTTTTTTTATACAGTTAAAAATGTTTTTTTCATGTTTTTTTATGAATTATATATATCAAGAATAAAAGATTTGTTAAATAAATTTATTTTACACATTTAACAATCAATGTGATCTGTTATATTGGAGTTTTTAAAAGTTTAATGATTGAAAATATTTCAATTGAATAAGTAGTTTATTTAAGTGACATTTAAATAAAGTAATTTTATTATTTTTGGAGCTTCACTGTGGCACTTAAGGTTGAAGTAATCCGTGATCAATACCCACAGGTGCGCAGTAGAAATTGCAAATTGTGTACTAAATATGGAATGTTTCAGGTGGGAAATAGCACACTCTGACAGACCACGACAACTTTCTGGAGAGATATTCCAAGTCCTGTGCTTTACACGTCAGGAATTTATTTGACGATGCCGCAGGAATTTTAGGCAGGCACGTGCGACGAGTCAAATTACCGGGAAGAGTTATAATATTACACGTATACTATATATTCGATACAATACAAAATTGACATAACCTGTCGTACCGTTATCTTTATGAAACATAATGATGTTGAAGAAAAAAGTTAACATACTAAAAGACATTGAACGTTAAAAGTATATTTAGAAAGACATAAGAGCTAAGCTTCCAAAATAGATTTTTCAATTCCAACTACTGGCAAAGTTAAATGATAAAAAAATTCAGTTTGTTTGTGGTTAATAAACCTAAAATACGTCTGGCACGTTTTGGAAATTTGATTGGTATTTTTTTTACCATGTCCTCTCCCAATGTGGAGCATACGGACCCCTAATGGAGTTTATCTCAACAGAAGTTTTCTATAAGAACTGCTTATTACTTATTTGCTCAACCTCTCTTTTTCCAAAGAGAGTAGGAGTAGAAAGATAGAGCTAGGACAGGACTAGTGGTTAGCTAATCGCTTTCGATACGTCTGATGTTTATAGGATGTCTATGTTTATAGGATATGGTGGATGGGAAGAGAGAATTCAAGACATCACATACGTACATGCTTTCAAACAGAAATTCAAAAATCGATTGAAAAATAAATTGATAAAACTGTCCGTACAGGGATTCGAACCCGTGACCTCTGCAACTGAAGACAACGACGTTGACCACTCAACCATACAGGCGGCACAAAACTGTATAATAATATTTTTTGATAACCAGAATGTAAAAAAAATGCAATCTTTTGAAATACAAATTTATGGTATTAAATAATTAGGTGTGTTGTTTGCCAACATTCCACAATAATTAGAAACGGTCTAAAAGTAATTCTTTCATAAATTTCAATTGTGTAGTAAAAGATTTGTAATTCTTTGACAATCTGAAACTCATACAAAATTAAATTTGATAACTTTGTTACAAACTGACACACGTATAAACCTTACAATGTTCTGTCTGACGAAGCACGTGTCACAGTTTGCAACACAGCAAATAGTAACAAAGTAATCAAATATAATTTTATATTAAAAATTAATTTATGCAAAGTTATCACCGAATCCATGGAAAATATGAAAAAGTCATGTTGCGGAATGAATCTAATGACGAAATCAAGAAACTAATATTATGTATAGCTACTACAAAAATACTCCGCTGTACTGAGTCTTATGATTTCATTTACAAATACATGCTGAAATTATATAATTTTCATCAATTATAAAAAACATTAATTTCTTCTTTCTGACTTTTGTATGAGAATTTGTTATGTTTATACTATGGAGATTAAGATATATATGTTAACAATATATCTATTATATATATATATATTAATATGATGATGCCTGTAAAGTTTCTCGTTCTGAGCACCGATAGAACTCAATTCAATGTTCTCAGAAGACACCGAGCGAGTTTAATTCCTTTTAAATTGATTTAATCGATAATGATTGATGATCGAAGTTGATTATTCAAACAATATACAATAATTATTTGCTGAAATTAACGGAAAAGTAATAATTGCGAAGACTTTCAAAATAATGTGGTAACACGATTCGATAAAATTAATCAAAATTTAATTATATTAGAAATTCAATACGAAAACCAATTTGTTTCTATATTTAAACTCGCGAAGCTCTAAAGGCTTCAGTCGTGGATTTCTAAAGGAGAGACTGAGTTGATTTTGAAATGTCATAAGAATTATTTGAAATGGCAATGGAGTAAGTGATTGCGTCGGTACTGTGTTAGATATATCAGGGCTGCGGAGAGTCTACTAAAACTAGACTCCAACTCCAACGTCAAAAGAAAAAAATAATATTATGTAACACAATTAAATATTCTTTTTACGGTTATTTGAAAAAGATTTTTTCCAGATCAGCAGCCAAGTAGTTAACAACGTTAATTTCGGTTACGGTCTTCGTGGTTTAGAACTCTAGTAGCGATCGGATTTGTGTTTGAAGGCTTAAGTGTCTGTGATGTCAAAATAGCCTCCCAACCATTCAAATCTGACCATGAGTCGTAGCAGACTTGTACTAACTTTAACATTCAATCCTAAATTTCTACGAAAAACTAAGATTTAACGCCTAACAAGCAATGCATGTAAAATAACTTCAGTTGAAAAAAGTTCTATTACAAGACAACATGCTTTACATTGAGAACGAACATAAAAAAAGTTGCACAGTCATCAGCGCATCGAATCCTTGATAAGCCACTTTTGTTGATCAATTTTTTAACCAATCTATAGATTTATATTCGATTTCATATGTATTTGATGTTAACATATATTCCAGTACATTCAATACTGAAAATAAGACAGAGAGAAGGACTTTCTAACTAAAACTATTCTTTTAGCACGATCGTTATATCTTTACATTCTCCCGAAATAGAACCCGAGTGAATGATAAACTAGGTTTTTTCTGAAAACATATATATATTAGGAGCGTTTTAAAAATAGTGAGTGATAGATTTCTTTGGGCAGCGTGGCGTGCGCGTGTGTGTTGCGCTTCCTTTAGTGAATTCTAAAAAAAATATCCAAGCTGTCAAGCTCTATTTACAAACGTGTTTTCAAATAAATGCTGTAAAAATAGTTCTCGATTATTTTAAACAAACGATGATGTAATCGACCATTTTATAAATATTTCGTCTTTGGTAATAGCACCCTTAATCCACGACTCCAACGTAGAACAGCCCTGAGAAATATACAAAAGCAATAGGCTCGATAAGTGAATCTGGAATAGATTTTTACAAGATTGTTATGTCTAGTTTTGACATCGCTTTTAATCAAACAGCTTTTGTTGCTAACGTTATTTAATTACTGGTATTTTGTGGAGTAAAGCTGTTTATTTCCACGAAAGGCGGTATGATTTTTGACAATTTAATTAAGTCTGTACTTCAGAAATACCGTACAGAATGGAATCAGAAGCTACACTATAGACGGTAGCTATTTGAAAAAGCTTTACTAGTAATTTTGAAGACATCATTCTATATTGTTATTTTATACAATATAATATGTTGACAACAGTAAAATTTACTCCCCATTTTCTGAAATAAGTTAAAAGCAGGTCTAGCTTAACGAGACATCGATTTTTAATTCTGTATTAAATTTCCACTAGCCAGATTGTAATTATAAAATATTTAAGTCACAGAATTTAACTGAAAAACAAAAACACTTATTTTGTTATCGATTCTATTTTTTTTTATAATAAAGCTCAGGTGCGGTTTACTCATTACAAGCAATGTAACATTATACATTATAATGTTAAAATTCCTTGAATTAAAAATACATTAGAATTTATTGTAAGTGAATAGTGGAGTGACCATTCTAACTTAATTGTTGTTTGAGGCTATTACATATTAGTATTATCTATTTGTTAAGAGGTACATTTTAATTATAGTCAATTTAGTGCCACTTATTCAAATTTTGTATCTTTATGAATATTTTTTTTTCTTATTTATATTACTATAAGGTTGTTCACTTTTAGGGTGTTCACTGTCAATACTAGGCGAAAAGACATTATATTAAGAAAAACGCAATATTTTTTGTACTTATTTCCACTTTTATTTATCAAAATGAGGACCGGTTATATACCAAGGATGATATTAACGATCATTAAAGTGCTATTTTCAATAAATGCTAAGCATTCTGTTCTATAATGAAGATTTTAATTGATAGCGTGTATATTAACATAAATGGTCAAAGTGATATGATAGTTGGATTTTTATTCACACTTTATAGTGCGTTTAATGCAGTAGTTTAAATTTATGGAGTCAAAATAAGACTAAATTTGTTTTATCACACTGTGCGGATATGCTTTTATTACGATTCCTATAACACCATATTATATCATTTAATTTCATACATTCGTGTATTTTTGGTGCAAGAAATTGCTTACCGTATGAATAAAACATGTTATTTTAGAAATTCACGTTGAATAGATTATTAAAAAAACGTTTACAACTCTCCAACCTCTGCTTGATTTCCTTACATGTCGGACTCCACGCTTAAGTCTGTAGGTGAATCACACCTGTTGGTAAACTTACCTATAAAAAAAGAAAACAAATATATATTAGAATCATATATAATATATTGTTTAACTCAACTGCTTATGTTATGTGCTTAAATCCACTGAGATGATTTGAAAATCCTATTAAACTGGCATATGAAAAGCGAAACCGGTCCTGATGATATAAAATAAATTTGGAATTATTACAAATGATTGTTTTATTTTTTTAATATAATATATCTCCAACGTGTATTGACAATGAACAACTAAAATAAAAAGTGCTTCTTATTTGAAAAAGTTGCATTATACGTGACTGACATCTCCATTTTGTGTATTTATTTGTATTCTGACACTAACAATATTTAAAAATAATAAATAATAAGTGATGAAGTTGTTTAAGCGTGTTTTTATATGATAAAAGAAGATGCAAAAAATTCACAAAAAATCAGAGTATGAAGTCAGTAAGTCAATATGAGAAAATGCGATAGTGAGCAAATTTTTAAGAGTGTATAAAAAATATACGCAAAGAATGTTAAGAATTGCGCTTCAAAATAACCATAAATAAAATCTGTCTCCGGACAGATTTTTGTACAATGAAACACATTCAATTATGTAATTTGAGCATCTTTTAGAAATTTACATATATTTAATGTCTTAAATGTACAAACTCTAATTTTACCCGATTTTAAAAGAACTCATTCCTCTAAAAAGAAAAGATACTATATTTTTTTCACGAATTATTTATTCCAACACAATTTTCAAAAACAAAAAACACAGAAGCAGATAACGGATTTCCTAATAATAACAAGCTTAACAAGACAGTAGCAAAAAAACAAAAGGCTTCATTAAATCCTAGCACATCAGAAATCTCAGAATTATTGAGCGATGAAAGCGAATTATGTCCAGTCCTTCTTAAAAATTCCAGTATATAATAAAGTATTGAAAGAATAATACTATAGTTTCCTAATTAAAATATACATATTAATATTATTTTGTGTAATTAATTTATAACGTTTTTTACACGATTTTTTAAATTCAGGTAAAACAAAATTTTTCCATAAATTCTATAACTTTTTACGCGGTTTTTTGTAGAACGTATCAACCGTGTAAAAAAAGAGTTGAGTATGTAAAAATAAATTGCATACAAATAAAGTCAGATGCCGACAATTCAGATATCAAATTTTCACAAAATACAACAATATTGCAATTTGGAAGTAGATATATTATTATCTATAGAATTTTCACATCATACTGCTATAAATAACGCAAACCATTCATTTCATTAATAAAAACACAATAATCCTTTGTACTTCATTCCACTTTATTTAATATGTCAGGACCGGTTTCGCTCATTACGAGCATCGTCAACTGATAAGAAATATAATTTAACAGTGCTATTTATACAAAAATGAACAGTTATAAACAACAATTGGCATTGAAAAGAAAATACCAATTACATTAAAAGTGATTCCAAAATTGGTGTTTTCTTTTCAATGCCAATTGTTGTTTATAACTGTTCATTTTTGTATAAATAGCACTGTTAAATTATATTTCTTATCAGTTGACGATGCTCGTAATGAGCGAAACCGGTCCTGACATATTAAATAAAGTGGAATGAAGTACAAAGGATTATTGTGTTTTTATTAATATAATGCCTTTCCACCAAGTATTGACAGTGAACACCCTAAAAGTGACCATTCATTTCAGTCTTAAAATAAAGCTGTTTTTGTATACAACAATTCCTGTTATTACGCCTTCGATATACAATATACATAATCATATTTCGGAAAGCGGGCAGAGAAGACGACGGCGAAAAAAATTAAAGTCCCGGGCAAAGGTGAAATATGGGCCGCGTTAGTCATTTTTAGAAGTGCTCTCTCTACCATTCAAATAAGCTCATTTCGCGAAGACGACTGATAAGTTGAAGATTAAATTTGGCTTTAAAAATACTCACAATTTATGTGAATTTCGTCGGGATAATTAGCCAAGTTAAAATAATATCGAAAAATAAATACACAGCTTTACACAATACCAAAAAAAAAAACAAGAATATAGAGATGTATTATAAATCGAAAAAATAATCCTTCAACAAAGTAACATTGTATTGAGAATTAACTAGATAAAACTACGTTTTAATAAAACAAACAATATAAATGTATTTTAATTGTACAGTTACTATTTTTTATATATATATACAGTAAAACCCCCCATTTGCACTATAGTCGGGACTGTGTAGTTGGGGGTAGTGTAATTGGGGGTGTGAATCTCATACAAAATTTGGGATTTGGTTTTTTTCCGCGGAAAACGCAAAACTAATATTTCCCTTGGGTTTGCAAAAAAAAATATATGGACGAAATATTTAGTTTTTGTAGTAGTAAATATCCCGCCCACAGACAGACGCCCAGCTATGCGTGAATAGCCTGGCACGTGTTGAATAAACAGACGCTAGCTAACATTTGACTGTATGCGCGGCACAGAACGACAATGGAATGCGACCGTGCAATTGGGGGTTTTGCGGCGAATATTTCAAGCCAGCACGTAATTCGGGGTAGTGTATTGGGGGTTCCACTGTAGTTGATAGCTATTTCAGCCCAATGTCCTCAATAGAACTTACGTTACAGCTCAGAGAAAAACAAGTCAATTTATTAGATTTAAAACTGCATTTTTTAATATATATACGTACCAATGTTACAGAAGACGAAGATGCATTGAATATCTTTTGTAAGCCAGTAAACATAGCGAAGTTTATGAAAGTTTAAACATAGTTCTGACGAGGGCGTAAAGCCGAAATAACTATCAATTATATATATATATATATATGAACAATAATAACTGTAAAACTAAAAAAAACAATGATATGTTTTGATCTTTATTAGTTTAACACGTTCGCTGTTCAAAAGTACGTCAACATTTACGCTGCGCTCTTTTCAGAGAAATTCCGATATATTATGGCACCTTTTTACATCGATATATACCGATGCACACTCGAACCGACTTAAGCGTGAGAATTTCTTAGTAGTACTCATCCGTTAGGATGTGATAGTGGTTTTTTTGGCAGACTAGACCAACGGCGCTAGAGTTATTTTGTTTCATTAAATGTACATATTATAAGATTTGTCCGTAACATATACGAAAACAGCGTCTCAAGAGAAACACTGTGCCCGTACCATGTGCTTAACAGTCAATATGTTAATTAAAAAACGAACGATACATTCATTGTTATGAAGATATAAAAACATTAACAACTTTTTAAAATATTCTGAATATTTATTTTAAAGTTGACGATACTTGTGAAAAATACAAATTTCAAATAAATATGCTTTTTATAGAAAGTTTTAGTTTTTGAAAAATGTAAATAATGTATTGGATAAAAGTATAAACTGGAAAGCGTATTCTTTTAAGTATGTATATATTACAAAATAAAACAGCAGGTTATTATTTAGTGATGGTGAGTTTTAGGATAAAACGTTATTTTAATAAATCCAAGCTTACGCAAAATGGAAAAAAAAACACTGAAGAGGTAGTAATATTAATTGTCATGAGCTTCGCGATGAAGGTTAACGATATGTTTACTTTACAAGCCGCTCATGTATGTTAAGATGAGCTATAGTCGACTATGCTCCGAGTGGTACGGCCACTTCGCTTGATGGATAACTCAGAAAAGGGTAAATTAGTTCCAAAAAGAAAATTCTTTACATACTTCTAGATAATGTGGCAATTTTCCAACTTTGCACACTGCTTTTTTCCGTGTTGTTTTTGCGGCGTTCTTTTTGGCGGCGCCCTAACAGTATTATTATTCAAAGGTTTTTGCAACTATAATATACCAAACGTGATACACGAGACCCTTCTGAGAAAAAAATATAAACATGGCCCTAAAGTTTTCCAAAACATGTCAAAAATGAAATGTGTTGCATTAAGGTAACAACATATGCTACCATTATAACTTAAAATATCGTATTCTACATAAATGCGACATTCATAGTATCAAACAATATTATTAAGTTATATTATTGTAATTATTACTTCTATAAAATTGTGTGAGAAAAAATTGACCTACAATTGATATCGCTTGATCAATTTCATCGTGTACACTTGATAACTACAAGAAACTATTAAGGAGCAAATATTCAAAAAGTGACAAATTTTTAAAAATGCCGTTTAATATCTTATTTTTTTTTAATATTTAAAATTTTTAAATTTTTTAAAAAAATAATTGACATTATAGCTTACGCCAATGCGTCAAATATTTTGACACATGAGATTAACTCAAGGATAATTGACTTCACAAATACCCATGCCTTAGATCTCAAATTAAAATTGAAAAAAATCCAATTTTGACATTGACCTTACCGGGAATCGACCCCAGACCCACGTGATCGGTAGAGCAAGCTCTAACCAACTAGACCACAGCGGGCGACAAATATCAGTTCTGATAGTCTAAAATAAAATCTTTGAATAGAAATAACAATTAGTTTTTTCTCATAAAAAATAAATCATAAAGTTGACACATTCAAGCAAACCGTGATTTCCCAACATTCAAATTATCATTATCCAAGCTCTGTATTTATGTGTCAAATCAATTTATGAATGTATGCTCTATGCTCGAATTAGGCAGAATTAACCTCAAAGAGGAATGACATCATCGAAAACAGATCCCTATATCTCAACACAAATGCCAAAATGAAGAATCAATGCATATTCTTTGGCGTCGTCAGAAATACGACCAAGGACCTTCTGATCGCTTAAATGAGCTTTTAGAAACATTAGTTGATAATAGATATAACACAGAAAAAGCGTATTGTTTGCACCAAGACAACACTATTCAGTCAAAAAGTAGTCAATCTAAGAAAATATGTTAACTTATTAATTGCGAAGAGATAAACCATAAAAGCAGGGTTGCAGTTACAAGCTTTTGAGGGTTAATGTACACGATGGAAACAACTTGAAAAAATGTTACAAAGAAAAAGAAAAGTTACTTGAAGTGTTTTGAGAACGAAGAGAATACGTACTTTGAAATTACGACTGCACTATCAAAAAAATACGGAAATCGTCCCCTGAAAATGCACGCAAAACCAGCGCCTTTTCAACTATTCTAAAAACGCAAAAAGGTTTATTACTGCATAAACGATTCTAAATTGTCACGTAAGAATTTCATGTATTAAAAAAAAAGTGTATCATTAATATCTTTTTGATCAATAGGCTTTTAGGAATTTTTTCGTTTCCTTATCGTTTCAACTTAAGTTTTAACTTAAAAGAATATAGCTGATCACACTTTCCCGAATTGATAATCAGAACAATTTAGATTTTAGGCCATGGAATTATTTCAACTACGATGAGCTCAGCATGCGGATCCACAAATTCGCGATGACTTAACGACATTTTAGAGTTGGTCGTAAAACGCGTCATAAAACAAGTGTTTTGAAACAAAAACACGAGACGACATCACGCGCTTTTCTGGCTGTATGATAAAAAGCATTAGGGAAAGTTTGAAAAGCAGCGAAAGCAGGGATCGATTTCGAATAAAAATCGCTGATATAAATTTAACTTTTTTTATTTTTAAACAAGCTTCCGGTTAAATTGCTTTCCGGTTGTAAAGACGGATAATAAAACGCGGGAACAATATCAGAGCTTTAGTGCGAGCTCCCAGCAAATCCCGACATGGGAGAGATTTGGCCGGGAAATTAAAATGTTTATAGATTTGTTGGCTTAGTGAAAGCGTAACGATGATTGGAAATAAAACAAAGTAATTTGGATAAGTACAAGGAATGCAAATTAAATTTGTTTTCGACGAAAAGCTGTCTTTAAAATGCTTTTTAAGATCCTTTCTACAATATATCAAATAAAAACACTAAATTGAAAAAGGCCCTTTTCTTTTTGTCAGAGAATATAACCGGCAGTATATATATCGACAGTGGAAAGGAAAAAGGACGTAACCCACAGGTTTTTCAAAACAGGTTTTTCCGATAATCACAATGTATCAAACCTGATACACGTTCTATTAAAAGGATGCAAGCTGAAAATGCCGAATTAGTATCTAAATTTAGCTTTTAAGTTTGAAAAAGATGACCTTGTAAAAAATTAAATCCAATAAAAAAGACTGAAATAAAGTTTTTTCCTACACAAATTCTTGAAGTAATATAAGATTATGTCAATTAAACACCATTTTAGATGTCTCCGTGCACTTCAACGTTGTGTATAATTTATAATTTGCATATGTCACAAAATCATCAAAACACGTTTTTAGCGCCTCCTGAAAAATTTGATATGCGTGGGTTACGTCCTTTTTCCTTTCCACAGCCGATATATATATATACATATGTTAAACAGTGCCATTAATTATTTTTGAAAACAAGGAATCGATAAGAAGAGGAAACCGTTTTGAAGGCTTCATTAAGAATACGACATTTTGTTTTCATTATTGTCCGTATAATATTTATTCTTATTCTTGATTCATATATGGCAAAGAGTCGTTATTTGATTCGAGAAATAAGATTCAATACAATGTGAATAATTTTAACGATACATTTAGTGCTTATTTGTTGACTTCTTTAACCAAGGTTTTAATACGTGAAATAAAAGTTCTGATTAAAAGTTTAAAGTCATCAACATTTACTTACAAGACGTACAAGCCTTCAAAAGAAGTGACATAATAATGTAAGATTTAATTAAATATTATATTGCGCCGTACAATGAAATAAAGACTAAAAGTGAACAATTTAAGACTTACATAATAAAAATATACTTGACACGCAATACTGTACTATATTCCAGATTGTCTTCGTATATTTATGTCATATATGGGCAGCCACCGGCCCGCCGAGCTATTTTGTCCGGTCCTGATTCATCTCGGCGAAGTAATAGAGAAAGAAATTAATAGTTCCAGGTAGGGATTAAATAATGGAGATGACACGGGCGCTTGCAGTGGCTTGACTCTGCTAGTTAGTTAATGATAACCGCCATATAAGAAACAGCAACGTGTTTTATTTAATTAAATATTACTTTATTATGTTTATTATAGTATTATTTGGTCCGGCCCTTGACTCGGAGACATAATGATAATTTGGCCCCAGACCTAGGAAAGGTAGCCCATGCCTGATTTAGACTACTGACTGAAATCAGTGAAATAAACACATAATTAAAAACCGTAAGAAATAAGTGGAAGTTTTAAATGTAAGTACATACTATAATAAAAAAGACATGACGTTGAAATTTTCTCTCATTACCAAAAAATAGATCCAGCTTTACGTGCATTTTTGAAATATCGTTAAACTTTTCTGGCAATGTTGATAGTGATGCTCGGACGAGGAATAAAAACGTAAAAAGTGCATGCAATAAAAACTTCATTACACTGAAAGTTTATATATTGGTCGGGCGAAAACATTTCATTTTATAACCAGTTTTATTGCTAAGGGTTAATTCTAGAAATGAAATACCTTCAACGAACACAAAGTAATCAAATCGCGGGGAAATTAAATTATTTCAACGGCTTGAACATGTGTTGCTCGAATACTACCCCATCAAGCACATATTTTATGGTATCTGGCGATATTAAGTATTTCAATTTAAAAAGGAATTAAAATCCTATATAATTTACGATTGATAGAATAAAATGCTGTATCTGATATTCTCTTCCAACTGGAAATGGGTTTTTAATGGATTTCAGTTAATGAATAAAGAGTAAAACAATGACGCTTTGATTGCTAATTGTAGGGTTTATCAACAATATTAACAAAATTAACGGAAAAGAGTAATGGATATATAAATTACGTGAGTGTGAAATTGTATATTTAGATACACAGTGATACAATCAGTCACCGTAGCCAAATGGATATTAATACTGCTCGATTGCACGGCCAAAGGTTCAAATATGCGAATAGAGAATTTCATTGTTTACTTTTAGGGTGTTCACTGTCAATATTTGGTGGAAAGGCAATATATTAATAAAAACACAATATTCCTTTGTACAACAATTGACAATGCTCGCAATGAGCGAAACCGGTCTTAGCCTAATTAATAAAGTGGAATAAAATATTTAAACACAAAGTAACATTGTGTTTTTATTGATATTTATTGTATTTATAATTCTATTAAATATTCGATCATACAAATTGTGTAGAGATAACTTCAAAGATTTTGAAACAGAAAGGTAGGCAACTACCTTAAATTCAATTCAAGTTAAGCATTTTCTTTCAATGCACTATTTGAAGTTATTTACTTTGCATAACGAGCAATAATGAAGTTGAAATTCGTCCGATAACAGTTTTTTCACAAGTGACATCGATATGTAATTAGGCATCGATAATCTACCATGGTATCCGTATTGTATGAGATTCAAAAATAAACAACACGTGTAAAGTTAAGAATACTTATTAGTAAAATGGCAAATATTTTGTTTTAGCGGAACGCGAAATTGAATTACCGAAAGATTCACTGGAACGGAAGGAAATCTTGAATAGTAAAAAATCTTGCAAAATAAACAACGTTAACAAAACGTAGATACTTTTCACGAAACCAGAAATTGTTGTGTTTGATTTAGAGCTTTATTTAAAGAAAAAGCTTTGGATGAGAAAAGAAAAATGGTGTCGACAAAGGCGGGAGATTTTTCGTATATTGCGTAAACAATTCTGCTGTATCTACACTGTAAATTCTACAGTATCAAAAATCGAACGCTTTGGATGATATATACAAGATCCTCATAATAAAAAATCAATATGAATTGATGAATAAATCATTTAGATGGTATATTTTATTGCTATTCAGAAAGCACCAAAGAAGTGCCGGCTTAAAATTTTCTGCATGTAAAAAAAATCAAGATTCTTAGAATTAGAATGAAGAAAAAACATTTAAGTGATTGTAAATATCACAAAGGAAAAAACTTTTAGGTGTTCACTGTTAATACTTGGTGGAAAGGCATTATATTAATAAAAACACTTCCTTTGTACTTTAATCCAACTTATTTAAAAAGACATGCCCGGTTTCGCTCATTGCGAGCGTTGTCAACCGATAAGAAATATAATTTAACAGTATGCTATTTATTCAAAAATAAATTGAAATGAAAAGGTGTAAACAACAATTGACATTGAAAAGAATTTACAAAATACAGTATAAGTGATTCTATAAAATTACACAAAATTAAAATATTTAACACGTCTAACATATCATATAAAAAATCCGTTTTTAAGCCGGATAATGATGAAAATGATGTTGAAATACCTGATAAAGATGTTTGCAGTGTTTTTGAGTGAACACAGTCATTAAACATGAAGAAATCCTTTCCATTCGGAAATCGTACTCATTTAAAATTAAATGAACATTAAAATAATGAATAGAAAATAATTTGTTATTAAAAAATGTTTCTAGCATTATATTTTTTAAATAATAATATCGGATGAAATTTGTATTTTTCCCTAAATATTAATGATGAACACTCTTTGAAATTGCTTTTGTTAAGGGAATAACGTGATTAAGATAAATATTTTGAATAAAGCATAGATAAAAATCAATGTCTCAGCGAAATTATGAATATCCATAATTCAGGCAAAGTAGAAATCGGTTAATGATAATTTCGTTATGAATTAATATTTTCCCATGGGAAGATAGACATTCCAGACGGTTTGCCGTAACATGACTTTTATATTATGACACAAAACTTCTGCATTAACTATTTGATATAAATATTTCAACAAGAAAAAGTCGGAAAGAAGACATTTTAAAGTCAATTCGTGAACTGTTTTAAATCGATAAACGCTGGCCAAATGTTACTTGATTTAAGCTAACAAAGTACGCACCGAAACTAATATTCCGCGCAACGCGCCATTATTCAAATGCCTTTGAGATGTTAATTTCGGATCAAGCTAACCGACATATATAAAAGAAAGCAGCAATTAAAAATACCTGGCAAGTACGTGGCGATATCAAATGACATGATCGATCATCGAGGACGTCGTTGTCGAGTTTTTACCAGGCAAAAGAACAAAGGCACCTTGGGTTCACTTTGCGTGTCTTTGATGACTAAAGAAACGAATTTTAAACGCGTGCATAAGTAAGTTGGGTGGAATACTTAACATTTTACAATTCTGAGCAATTATTATTGTATTCTGGTTAGTGACAGTATCGCGGAAAATAATCTGTACGTTTATAAAACTGGGCGATATATTTTTTAGTTAATTGTTGACCTCTTTGACCCAAGTTTGGGGTAATGATTTTATGTGCGTGAATTCACAGAAAGAAAATAAATTTCAAAGAAACGAATTTACGAAGATTTACACGCACGCTATTGAAAAGTAATAATTCAATGGTTTAATTAAAAGTAAATAATTTTACCGTACATAAATATAATATTATAAAATTAATTATAAGTGTAAAAAAGTCTAACGTAGGGTTTGAAAATGATTAATAGGGTAAACATAGCGAAGTATTTAGTTTTGCAGTTTTTATGTTATTAGTTGACAGCTATTTCGGCTTTTGCCATCGTCAGAGCTATGTTTAAACTTACATTTTGCTCAGCTTTATATACCGTGCGACGAACAGATACACAATACATCTTTTTATTCACACTAACATCATTTAATATTCTTCTTTTTCGTTGATCATACTGTTTGTTGTTATGTAGCATAAAATCACCACGCCCAAATGAAGTTTTTTCTAATACCATTCGATCGCTTTTCTTCCTTCCATGTCATACCAATATGTATTTTTTAATTCCGACAAATACTGATATGTAGAACTATATAATAAATAGTACCCGACGGACAATCAGAACTCTAAGATACCATAAGTTGGAAGAAGAGGTAAACAGGGTTGAATATTTCCGGAGGAGGTCTTATCACTGGTCGATTTTAAAACCAATAAAAAAATACATTCAATAATTTTGTTTAATTTATGTACATGAGGGCTTATAGAAAAACTGACTTTTGAAAAAACATTAAGCTCGGCTTAACTTAGTATTACAAGTTTCACAAACATGACAATTAAATTAAAATAACGAGAAAATATTTTTTTATTAACTTCATCAATTTCGAAACACAGTTGTAAAAACGATTTAACCTTTCACTTACTTACATTTTAGTGGACTAACCTCTTACTCAAGAAGCGTATTCAAGTTTAAAAACCAATTCAAAACAACATAATTCATCTCGTTTTGTTCGTGAAAAATGTGAAATTAGCGAAATAATTCAAAACAAATGTATATTTATTTTAATATTTGAAACCGGGTGACCACATTGAAAAGTTGGAATTCGAATGTCGCTAATTTTGCAAAAAACCAGCTTTACAAACCCGGTTTTTTAAAACCGATAAACCCTAATCTATAAAGGTAGACAAATTAATATTTATTAATTTTTTGGTACTATCCAAGTATGATTTAAACCGATTGTTTGATATTGAAATTAACCTAAACGTTTATTTATGGATAAAAATCTTAAATTAGTTTGGGACAATGATTTATAATATAAACCACTCAGAGTGAAAACGGTCTTGAACAAAAAATATCAATAATAAATCAATTGACTCGACATACAAGTGGGTGGTAAATACAATATGGCGTGAGTGTGCTAGCAATATTTCACGAGCAGTAGGGGTGGTAACTATTTTTTGCAGTATTAGTGATATTTTAAGTAAATGAGTATTCAACTATCAGAAGTATTTGAAACAGTACGCAAAATTTAAATATTATGAAAGTGATTTTATATTATCATTTATATTATCACACAGTTTGAATGGAATCAGTTTATACCCAAAGTTAGAGGGCCAAGTCGCTATAACGAGTCTCATAGCATCGAAAGAATTCAATGGTTGAAGATCAGGTCGGCGTGGCCAATTAGGCCCGTATGAGGGCTGAACGCAGCACAGCTTTGCTCGTTTGGCTTTTATTTCACGGTAGTTCCGTAATACATGGTTATGCCTTAGGTCTCCTATCCCGTGATCCCGTCCAATTCTGTGATCCTGAAATCCAGGGATTGTGACAGGACTAATCCCGGTATTTCGGAATTGAGAAAATTACAAAAAGTTGAGCGGGGTGTATTTTTTTAGGAATATTTAGGGAAATCTGTAAAGTCCTGGGATTCAAAATCGCCGAACAAAAATTTTGTCACTCCCGAATTCCAATTTATACACGATTTTATGTTGAATGTTCAATCCCAGGATACCGAGATATAAAAAATATCAATCCCAGGATCACAAAAACGATACGGTATTGGATTGGATAACTTATGCCCACAATGGTATCGCCAGACCGATCCAGCAGAAAAATACTTTATTAATATACTGTAAAATTTTCTACTCGAGTAACAAAATACGTATGTATTCGGTTACTAAATAAGGCTGGCAAATACACATCTCTAAAAAGCAGTGTCGTGACCGCATTTACATAAATCAACCTCAAAGGATAAAAAAATGCGATTTTTTTAATGGCGCTAAGAGTTTGAAAGAAAAAGTAGAAAAAGCGGGAGTCAATCCCTCCGAGTACGTTTAAAGCTTCCGATTGTGGTGTTAGCTTTCTGGTTGATTGCAGATTATCCTTGCTGCTTGCTCAAAGCTCGTTTCAGCTCCTCACCGCACAGGATATATCCTTAATTGAGACACGAGTATAAGACGAATACGAACGTGGAAGATTTTTCAAAATATATTGTTACGCTTTGATTATTAATATCAAAGTTAAAATTATTATAATAAAGTTAAAAAAAACATAGCAAAATCTTTCACAATTATATTGTAGCGATTTGTTACGGACAAATGTGCGACGTAAAAATAGTTGTCAGATATATTACAAGATTTTTACCAAGTGAATGTTAAATTTAGAATTTTTACTGAATATGCTTGATATGATTTTAATATTCAATTAATTCATCACATTATAACCTGGTATGCAATATAAATATAACCTTTCTGTATGAATGAAGTTTACTATTCAGCTTGTAAATGAGAATAAACAAAATTTATCTCGAACACAATTAACAATTTTGAATAATAAAACCTAGAAATGTTTGAGTATTTCAATTTAGAAAAGGAATACAAAGAAGATTTCATATTTTTATGATGTGCGCTTTTATTGTTTCTATCTGATCTCTTTCCGCGCCCAGTAGAAAGAAAAAATCTTTTAAATAAAACCATA
This sequence comes from Himalopsyche anomala, assembly GCA_031772345.1. Lineage (NCBI taxonomy): Eukaryota > Metazoa > Arthropoda > Insecta > Trichoptera > Rhyacophilidae > Himalopsyche > Himalopsyche anomala. Next base: position 28,760,862 of record CM062827.1, read on the forward strand.
TCATAGTTAGCTTGGAATTTCGTTTAAAAGAGACTAAATACTTGTCACAAATATAAAAATAACCAGTAGAATAAAAAATGAATCGATTAAAATGTTAGATCGAATTCCTTTGATTTAAAAAATAAATAATAATTTGGATTTATTCGCACTTTCTATTGAAACATGGATTAAAAGATCGCACAAAACTCTAAGATGAAGTAAATTATCATAATTTAAACATAAATACTGAATAAAATAAAATTGCAATCGAAATGTTAATTAAGATAAAGTACTATCACTCGTCACAAGCATTACCAAATTATTTAAATACGTTATCAGTCCTGATCGTTATTAAAATTTTACAATTAATACACAACTTTAATACAATGTCTTATCACCCAAAATTGACAGCGAAACTCTTAATATTTAGTTTTAATAGATGCGTGTTTTTATCAACAATAATTAATAATCGCTTAAAACAAAATTTTGACATTAACGTGTGTGTTATTTTCAAGTTAAAAGCATAACGTTCGTGAAGGAAGTGAACATTTTTCAATAGAAAACAAAATCAAAGCTGTTTTTAATGGTGAAAACGTGTCATGGCCGCACGAAATTAATACTTTGCCACTTTGCCACGATATGAAGCTTACTTGTGCGAAAAATCATTAAAGCTAGAAAAGATTTGAATAATATTTGTATATATTAATGAAAGCTGTAAAACGAACGCGATATAGGGAACATTGAAATGCAAATGTAACTTTGTGTATGAATGCGGACTGACATAACTAAACAAATATAAAACAAACTTTAAATTCATCATGGAGATTTTAAAATATAATATTTGAGTAGTTTCATGAAATGTACACATTTCGTATGGTCGGTTTTTTTTGGAAAAAGCTTTACAGAGAACTTATTAAAACATTTATTTTATAGAAACTGATGATATACATTGGGTAGTATGCAACATTTTATGTTTATTTACTTTTTTAAACGATGTGAAAGTAAAGTCTATTGCCATATTAAATACATATAGCAGAGATGGGCATACAAGAAGTCAACGAAATCCACATTCTGGATTTATATTTGTATATAAAAAGAGCCACAATGAAAATTAACAAATCCTGGGATCACAAAAAGGCTCCGGGATTGGATACCCTAGTGAAGAGCCGCATTTGCTCACGTCTGCCATATGGTAACTGTTTGATAGTTTTAGCATTGCTGAAACTACACTTTAATTTTCATGCATCACCTAGTGAAACCTTCCCCGTTCATTAAATTGTTCCGTTGCACATTGAGTAATTAATCATATTAAGTACAAGAAAAGCTCAAATATTAGTTGCATGAGAAAAAAACATTACTTTAGCTATAATGAATAGCAAATACATGAATTCGCGAAAAGATATCATAAAATTTATTATTGATCTTAAGTTTTTTTTTAAGCAGAGTGTCGATTGCCAATAAGATAATAACAATGGGATAACTTCTTTTAAATAACTGTGTATAATACCAATAGGTAGAATGTTGATTCAAGATCGAGAATTTCATCAGTGAGTGGGTAAGGAAGGCTATAAGAATAGGGTAAATATGCGAGATATAAACTACTGGCGCTATTTTTATCCGTTTAATTAAAGAACTGGATAGAGCGGGCGGGAAGCGAAGAGAAATATCAGATATCCATGCCTCTGAATGATGTCATAATTTAAAAATAAAATAACGACGTGTCTGTTAGGGGACTTAAACTCTTGACTTCATTACAGAGTATGCATTGTCAACCGTACCACCGTCAATTTGACTGTTCAAGATTGTTCCATTTTTTTTAATTATCGGAGTATAATAACACTTAATATGATAAATATTGTGTTGAGAATGCAAAACTTATATATATTTTCATAAGTGCTCACTTAATACACAGTTTTTTAAAATGTAATACTTTACGTCATAAACGATGCAACGCAGTAAATAATTCTATGTTTAAATGACGGTAATACTAGGAGACGATTTTAATTTGTGAAAATGTGGTAGAAGTTAAATAAAACTTTGAGGAAGATTTCGCTACTCGTCCCGCAAAATTTATTAATCCCTATTTCGTGGCCAAATTAATTTGTTGACAATAGAATTTCTATGTAAGCCCAACGTTAAAGGCTTTTCTAAGCACTACGGACAAATTGAGAGCATTTCCTTGATTAAAAGCCAAACCGAAGTTAAGTTTTGCTTTTGTTCCTGCGAGGACCTTTGAGATGCCTTTCTCTTACTTGAAAAAAAAATAAGAAAACTTTTGCTCATTATTCAAAAAACTAAAAGGCGACTTCAACGATATTACGTGGGAATACGTCGTATTAACTTGACCCGTTTTCTCGTCTCTTGTATAACAGTTTTGATTATTTCCCTTTGCAAGTTTTCTTTTGTAAACTGACTTCCTAGAACGTATACAAACTATCAGGAATAATAATACCATCTTCAAAAGAATAAAGCAAAGCAGGATTATGCTAGCAGAGTGCAACCTATGGCACGCGAGAGTATTTAAGATGATATACATACATTATGCCATTTTAAAATGTTCACTGTCAATATTTAGTGAAAATGCATTACTTTCAAAAATAAAACATTCTTTTAGACTAATTATCACTATCTAATTATTTCAGGACCGGTTGAACTTTTTACGAGCATTATTAATCGATGAGTAAGTGACTAATTAATTTTTTTAAGACTTCTTACAAAATGCTACTGATTTGTAGTCGTATAAAACAAACAATTATACATTAAAATATATTGTTACTGACACTTCTTAGTGTTTTTTCAATATAAACATTACACAAAATTCATATTTTATACATTTATAAAAATAGGCATCAAAGGTAACAATTTTATTTGCCTTTTATTTTTCAACGACTTAATGCGTCGGAGACGAACATAACATATTAACTAAACATATAAAAGTCAATTTTTTATATAAAAATCACAAAAGAACTGTAAAAATATTGATTTCATTTATAAGCGATGCATTTTGAATCAACCTGCGAATTTTGATTTTGCAGCATTGTTTTCAGATGAAATATGCTTTTATCAACATATGAAATAGTCCAGCGAAGTCATTGAAGTTGTATCAATAGCGTTTGAAAAACTATTAAATGATAATCTTTTCCAAAATAAAAAAAATACACGTTCATGCTTCAAGCTTATAATAACAATATTGACAAAGATATTGAATGTCACAGTGATGTTGTCGAGTCCGTCAGCAAAGTATAGTCAAGATGCACATTGCTATGATGGATACCGATAACTATAACTTTTGACATAATCACATATTAAATAGGCACGCCACGTAGCTCTTTTACTGTCCAGTACTAAGGAAAGGTTGCCCAGCGATGGTAGTAAGAAGACTTACATAATCTGAAATATACTTTCCTTTCCAGGATAAATATCTACTATATTTATCCTGGAAATTATCTACTATAAGCTAGTATAAACATACGAAAAATTAAAGAAACGATTTGTATATAAAACAATAGTAGCTACTGGCTGTATGTAATATTAAATTTATCAGAAAGCAAAGTACAGTGGAACCCACAATTACACTACCCCGAATTATGCGCTGGCTTGAAATATTCGCCACAAATCCCCCAGTTGCACTGTCGCATTTCATTGTCGTTGGTACGAGACGGTCGTCTATGCGGCGCACACAGTCGTATATAGTCAAGCGTTTGTGTATTCAACACGTGCCAGGCTATACACGTATAGCCGGCGACTGTCTATGAGTTGGATTTTGGCGCGCTTTGCATTTTATCACTTAGTAACTGAATATTTCGTCCATATTTTTTTGCAAAACTAAGAGAAATCTTATTCACTCCCCCAATTACACTTTCCCGAATTACATTGTCCCGACTTAAGTGTAAATGGGGGTTTTACTGTGTGTATTAAAATCTCCGCATAACAGTAGTACAGGTGTATTGAATTTATTTTTGAACAAATTGAAACGGTATTTTTCTTATTATATTAATTATGATAAAGCCTGAATGAAATAGTAGAAAATACAGATGCATTGACTGCTGAACTAGACAACTGCTGGTAAGATAATAATATAGAACGTAAAGAAGTACTGAATCGATAATATTATATTTTTTTAATTGAAATTTTTAATTGATTATTACTATTATTTTAATCCATGTCCGCTCCCAATGTGGAGCATATGGCCTCCCAATGGAGGTATCTCAACATAAGTTTTTTAAACGAGAACTGTTTGTTGCTCAGTCGCTCAATCTCACTTTTTTCAAAGTGAGTAGTAGGGAAAGAAGGATAACGCTAGAACAGGATTAGTGGTTGACTAATCGCTATCTCTACACCCAGTTATTAAAGAGTCAGAAGGATGGGGGGAGAGCAAATAATGTGGATTTAAATCACAAACACCCAGTCTTCGATCGCAACTTTGAATTGAATAAATCTCAAATTAATTGTGATCTGACCGGGATTCGAACCCAGACCTGCGTGATCGGTAGAGCAAGCTCTACCCAACTCGGCTACAGCAGGCGACAATAATCTTATTTCAAGCGGTAGTTTATAATACATTCAGAAGAATATTTTTCAAGGTGATCTTTCTAATTTATCATGCAATAATATTTATGAGAAACGAGTGGCGTAAATCCGTACCCATTGTAAAGGCAAAAAATAATAATTGATTGGTTATATAATATCATAGCGTAGAATTTAAAAAAATAGTCGAGCGGACGCGATTCGTCAAATGTCCGCTTCGCCAATTTCGATCGACTCGCTGTGAAAAACTGCGGCTAAAACTGAAACTAATTTGCGGTTGGGAATTAAAACCTGTAGAGGAAAAATACCGGAAAAGTAACGCGATTCAACGGCTATCAACGGAAACGTGAATTTTCATACATTTTATGAAATTATAAGCAAAAATAAAATTAACAGTAAAACTACTTTTTTCAATATGGCAAATATATTCGACGGTTACTTTGTAGACGTAATTTATGGCATAAAATGTTGAAAAAACAAAATTTTCTTAGTAATAAATCGTAGATTATACATACAAATATTGAATGAAAACAACAATTCAAGATTTAAAGATCAGCAAAATAAAATGAGATAGTTTTACTGAGTTGTGAACTTTGTTTTGTTTGGCCTATATTATGCATATAATATATTGCGACATATGAACAACAAACACGACATTTGATAAATATCCCTTCCAAATTTATTGATTTCACCCTGCTATACTTATATTAAGTTCTTAAAAATATAGGCTAACTCATTAAAAAAATATCGGTGGCTTTATCAGTTTATTTAAGCAAGATAAATAATTATTATTTATTAAAGTGTCGAGCACTTTAATTCATTAAATTTAAACAATTGTTTGATAAATCGATATTTATTTTTTCAATTAGATCTGTTTCCAAAGTGTGCTGCTAAATAAATGAGCATATTTCAGTAGTTTTTTTTTCTGCGACAGCTGCTAAATTCGAAATTTTTCAAAGACAATAACAATAGGGATAGAGAAGGACTAGTAGTTAGCTAATCGTTCTACTACGCCCCGTTTACAGGACCACGGGGGAGATTTTTAAGTTTAAAAACACTTAAAAAAATCAATTTATGAAACTGTCCGCACGAGAATTGGAGCCAGTGACTGACGTAACTGAAGTCAACAATTTTGACCGATCGTTCAAATTAACCAAAAACTATTATATCGATTTCAGCGTCACAACAATATGTCTATATTCTGGAGTTTCCCTTAACAAATTCAAAGATAATATACTATTCCCATAAACGATACAATATTTATAGGTGGTTCGAAGGAAAACAAGTGAGTATATGGTGAAATTTGTTTCCACGCAAGCGAGGCAGGTGGAAAATTCGTTTCCCAGTGGTAACTCGCACCAGTCGGCATTCGAGCGGGTCAAATTTATCACAGTACAACGGCATGCCATGTGTGCCAGGGGAAGAAAACTTTTTTCAACCTTATCCGTTACTGTAATAGAGCATATTAAAAGTGTTTTTAACGAGAATAGGCCGATAATAATATGAATCTAAAATGCGATAATATTATTCATTCACTGATTGAGGTTTTTTTGTTTAAAAACTTCTACAAGCATATCTTATAAAAGTAGTCTGGATGTGCTTTTCAAAGAGGTAAAACACGTTTCACATATTGTAACATAGTTAGTGGAATATTAGAAATTCATTTAAAGGAATTTAAACGAAAAAATACACTTCGACTATGGAAAGGAAAAAGGACGTAACCCATACATAACAAACTTTATAGGAGACACAAAAAACGTGTTTTGATTATTTTGGGTCAAAGGTGAATTATGAAATATAAACAATCTTAAAGTGCAGGACGACTGATAAACTGGTTTTTAATTGACTTTATCTAATGTTAATTTAAACTTTTTTTAAGCCTTTTATTCTGATCGCAATTTCTACAGGCCCTTCATTTTTTTTAAAAATTAAAAGTTAAATTTACATATTAATTCGGCATTTTCAGCTTACATCCTTTTGATAGAACGTGTATCTAGTTGTATACATTGCGATTATCGAAAAAAACTGTGTTACGTCCTTTTTTCTTTCCACAGTCGATATTATTCAACTTGACTCTCTTTCTACTTCCCATTTAAACAGTTAATAAATTTGAAGTTGAGAAAACAAAACAAAAAATCACGCCTTTAGATAAAAATCAATGATAACTATTAAAATTCAAAATATTCTCAAAACCATAAAATAACGTGCTTGAAGATATTCCTTTTTTTTTTTAGTACAAGATGGTTCGTAAGGACTATACCGATGCAGGTTTGTCAGAGTACGTAGCACAGAAGCAGTGGGCACGGATATTCCGCCCGAAAAGGCAAAAGCCACCCTCCTAGCTGTTCGAAGAATACAAATCAGCTGGGAGTCGAACTAAAGTAAAGTAGGGGCTTGAGCAAGGGAAGGTAAAGCGGCCGGACTACCAGTAGCCTAAATCATTCCAGGGAAATCAGAATACGCGCGGTATATGTAGTTTTTATATCTTTACGGCCAAAATTAAGGTAATATTTTGTTGGCGTTGTTTCATGTGTCTTGTAAAATATTGAAAATAAAGAGGTTAATCTTAATTACTTTGTCGGTGTTCATTGTCAATACTTGGTGGAAAGCCATTATTTAAAAAAATAATAAAACACTTGACTCCCCAGTATGCAATTTTTATTTTACTGAAAGTGTTTTTGTTACTTGAATGTTGTTTTAATGTGATTGCAAATTGAAAGATTTTATTTGGAAGAGATCTTAAACACTCAAATTATGGTCAGTTAAATTATGTTTTGTATTCTTATAAACAAGAAGAGTCTATACTTGAATAAAGTGATATACTTTTGCACATGTCTATAACTAATTAATTGTAGCATCATACTTAGTTATTTTTGTTTTATATATATAGCTCTGCATCAATGTATTATATTCTTTTGTCAGCTGAAAATTGCTGGCGATGAGCAAAACCGTTCCTGATCCTAAAAGGTAAATGTAGAATAAGAACAAAATAATGTTTTATTTTTTAATAAGTTTACACTGTATATAAAAGCTACTGTAAAATATGACTTAGTTAATTTAAAAAGTTCTATGTCAAAGTCTTGGCAAAGCCATTTTAGATCTAGAGTAAAGATTTAATAAACTTAACGGTTTTGTTAATTTTTTTTGCATCTTCTTTGCGGCAAGTTGCTGTAATATCAATGTAAAATCAAACAGACTCATATAAAAATAGTTCCTAGATGATATAAGCTGTTCCTTATATAATTCGTTACTATTATTCCATTAAAAAAATGAACTGGTAAGGTATTTTTATATTAGCACTTTTGCTAACATGATGTATGCATTTTCGAAAAAAGTAATTTAAGCATTCATTTAAATATACGACCACCATTTGTATGTTATATATAAAGGGTAAAGATTTCAACTGAATGTACTTGATGGCATTACAATAACAAATTTAAATCGTTAAATTTTTAAAATATGTAATAAACAATGCTTTTCTTTAACTTTACACTTCTTTCTATTAAGTGATGAAAAAGTATTACATTTTTTTTGTCATTCTACAATAAATTAATAGAAGTATTCAAAAAATAAAATACTCTTTTGCAATAATAACACTTTTGTTTAAAATGATCAGGACCGGTTTCTTTCATGACGAACATTATCAACTGATAATAGAATATGTATGTGTGTACGTTTCATCTTTTTTCGAGGACCTGGGGATAACCCCTTATCCTTTCCATCTTCAGAAATGTTAGGTATTTCTTTTTAAATGGTCTACATGGAAGTACATATGATGGTGATGAGAATATGTGATGATGGTGATGATTGGATAGATCTTGATATTATAATTTCACAGTGCTATTTATATAAAACAAAATAAAATTATTAGTGTGTAACTAACTAACAGTTGGTAATAAAAGTAATTTACAGATAAAGATATAAAATATGGATCAGTGGCACAGTTTTGTACATTTTTATATGTTTCGTTACTAACGGCCCAGTTTCAACTTTCATGTTAATGTTAAAACCAGGGCTGTGGAGTCGGAGTCGGAGTCGTAAAAAATATATTTAATGATGTGTATTCAAACAAAATAGACCAAAATGTTGACATTGCATGCTTGGCTGAATAAAATGATCTAATGGTATACATATATATAAGTTAAAATGAAATTATTGAAAAATTTCCTTGGAATCGGAGTCGTTAATTATTTTAAAGCTGGAGTCGGAGTCGTCTTTTTTTTACACGACTCCACAGCCCTGGTTAAAACCTTTTCGTATGCTAGAGATATCATACACAGAAACATATGAATTCAATGCTGATTGCAATGAATGCTCCGGCTATAAAAAAGTCATATTGTCAAAATATGTAAACTAAAAATTTAGGTATGAAACACAAGAAAGGCCGTTTATTACCAACGTTGCTAAGTGGACATATCGGTCTTGTGCTTTCGACACGATGAAAAGTCCGCTATTGCCAAAATTATTATTAAAAGGCAAATACTAGAATTGTATCAAAAACAACGTATCTGAGTATAAAACCTACTCGTGAAGTCAAAATTGTATTAAGCGTATTTACTCGTGTGTGGCAACGGTGTGCAGTGGCGTATTCAACTGGCGTTTGACCTGAATATAAATCAGTGCAGCGTGCACGAAGAAAAGTCGCCTAAGATCTCTGCAAATCCCCGCAAAGAAACGTTTTGCCTCGATGTGAAGAGCAGGGTAGCAGGCTTATTGTGCGCCACTGCACATAGCGTGATGTCACATGATAATTGAATTTGCGGAGAGCATCGGTTAAAGCACAGTATTATATATATTATATAAAAGTGCAAAACTGTTTCAATTCAGTAAAACTTGAATAATAAACGAAGGACAGATGTCGTATTTATTACAATAAGGCCAGGCCGTAGAAGTAAGGATATAAATACAAGTTGGTTGTTGAGTATCCCACCACCACCCGTTATGTGTATGCAGCCGCATTTTCACGGCCGCCTTCCACAACGCAATGCGACCAAGAAAATAATTTACTCTTCATATTATTGGCCCGATACAGAGCTGCACGGAAAAATGAAACCTTGTGCTTAAAAGATAAAGATAGAAAAAATAAAATGTGACTTGAGGGATAAAAATACCGATATTTTGTATTGAATAACGGTATTGCAAATATCAATACCAGAATTACAAAAAAACACGGCTAATATTGATTCAATCGGCCCTCCCTGCATCCAGTATAAAATAATAAAACCCCGACTTGTATTTTGTATTTTATAACTTAAGAATTCCAATCAATTTTCGGTTTATTCGCAACCCTTGCGATGTTAAGTCTGATAATGCTTCTCGAAGAAGCAAAACACGTATCACATTTTATATCAAAATTAATTTTCTAACTATTATAATAGTTTAAAAATTCAATTTTTGCTTAAATTCAGTATCAAAAATCCAGTATTTTCGCATTTAATAAACCATTATTTCAGTATTGAATATCGTAATTCCGGATTCGGTAATACCGGTATTTTAATCTCTGCGTAGAAGCGTTTGTTTTTGTTTGCCATGGATAGCTAGAAGAAAATAAAAATATTCTTATTCGAGTAAGAATAAAAAAAACGTAAATGTCGTCCTGAATGCGGAATGACAACTATGACAACACCCGCCAGTTATGAATTGTGCAAAAATATTGTCAAAAAATTCAACGTACATTAACGTAAAAATAAAAAGCTGATAAACTTAATTAAAAGGACTATACAAACGTAAAATTATATAAATACGTCAAAACTATAAATATATGCTAAAGTTTTTTATCCATCAATAATTTTCATAGTAACCTAGTTTAAATTTTCAACACAAACTGATTTTTGGTTTGTAATCTGTATGGATAAAATGGTTGAGCGATTTTATGACAACCCATCATGATTTTATCACTTCTGTTGAATTTTTAGGATCCCGTAAAGCTTCAAGTTGGAAGTATGGAAAATTTCACATGCTTCCAATGTCTAAGACTCTATAATTTTTCGTTTTATATTTCTCGGTGGAGGAAAAGGAATTAAATAATAAAGTTACAACCGGATACAAAACCAAGTTTTTAATGAAATATTAAATAAACCAAAAATTAAATAAACATACAAGTCACAAATTATCGCGAAAAATTTCAAGACTTTTCGTGAAGATAACTTGTTCAGCCACGACTAGATTGTAATTTAATGTAATAAAAAAAAAAACAAACGAACTTGAACTACCTTGAAATTTTGATTAAACGAAGAAAAAGGGGAAGAGAAATGTGTAAATTGCAAACAAAAAATAATTTAAAATTAAAAGAAAAATGGAATATTGAATCAAATGTTGAACTTTTCTTGTTGGACTATTTAAACTCTTGGCAGGGCTTTCAAACTGTGAATTAATATTTTTTTCGACAGTTGATATTTTGTCGTTAAAACAAGCACGAATGCCTATATATATATATATACACGCACGCAAAAATTGTCAACAAATTTTACTTAGAGGTAAGGTGAATGTTGTATCGGTGAACATGTGTCTATAAAACGGACAGAGATACGAGAAAGTATTTTTTCGTTTTTAGACTTTAGAGTTTTTAGGGATGATTTAAGCCACTAGTAAAATACCATCATTTTTTGTGAATATTTATAAAAATAAATTGGGTAAAGATGTTTGAATATAATACTTGCATAATATGCATACAATACTTTTGTAACTATAATATGTTAAATAGAAATTCAACGATATACATAATAACAAAATTTCCGGTAATGTTTAAAATTGCATTGGAATATGAGTTAACTTACATGGTTGCGGGTCAACCACTGTGTCACATGTTAAACTAAAAGTATAATGGATTGAAATATAAGAAAGAACTTTAGTATAGTCAATCTTTCGTCATTTCTGCATTACAGACATTTTTTTTTCAATTTAGACTATTTTGTGACAAGATAGTTTTCTTTAAGATGGTGTAAAAGTCGATGAGATGACGTGATACGGCAATTGGTAAGAAAAAGAAAATTAAAAAAAAAATGTATTTAATGTTCACGTTATAACAGAATTAAAACATAAATTTGTATGAAAGCAAAACAATTTCATATAAAAGAATATCAAAGTGGAATAAAGATTTGTGGCACTGTGATAGATCAATGTAACATGATCGCTGTTTATAACGAAGTATCAGTAGAGGGATAAGAAATTTTTCGTATCAACTTCCTATAATATAAGTTTAATAAATGCCCATACTCTTGCAAAAAATAGTCACAACCAATTTATGGCACACATACGAAAAAGTCTGCAGTTTTTTTTACAAAGGCATGAGTCGCAAACCTTTCGATTCATAAAACGGGGCGTAGCAAAAGCGACCAGCTAATCACTAACCCTGTTCTCCTAGCCCTATATGGATACCACTGATTTTTTTATAAAACTATTAGATGAGGAACTCAAAAAAGTAAAGATTGTTATAAATATCGTAAAACCAAAACGAAAAACATTTTTAGTGATATTGTAAGCGAAAGGCATTGGAAGGACGGTGTAAATTGCGTAAAGCGTGGCGTACCTACCACTACTTGACATCGATTTTTGGTTACGAATTTTTTCGAAAAAAATATTGTGAACCTCTCCATTCATACACAATGATCACGTTATTTCGAAAGATGTGAGCTTTAAGCTTTGGCATTATTTATTCGTTTGATGTTTGGAAGTAATGCCCCAATTCGTATCTATATATACATTTATAATTCTAAGAACTTTCTTATACAGATAAAAGAACAATAGTTAACACAGAAATGATGTCAAGTGTTAAAGGAATTATTAATGTATATAAAAAAAAACATTTCTTGACCTTTTTGCGGGTTAAAGAACAATTGAATAATGTAAAATGCGTATATAAATGCCAAAAATACAATTATAAAAAGAATGAGGAACAATGCCAAGTTCAAATAGTAAAAGTTAAAAAAAGTCAATTATTTAAACATCGATTTTATTAAGGAAATAAACATTGTCTAGTTAAATATTATTATTTAATAAAAAAAATGCAAAATTCGTCATTTTACAATACACATTAAAAAAGAAGCTTGTTGGAGTTGGGTGAAATGAAAAATCATATCATTGATTGAATTGGCATTTACTTGGTAGAACTCTGTTATAAAAAGGTGAAAACTATATTTGTGATGGCGGTATACGCCGAAATAATCATCAAATATTTATTATATTTATACTTTAGATATTTTTAATCTTATTAATCATTGTATCATTTGAAATGTGTTCAGTCAAAGCAATTGATTTTAAAAAAAATCTTTACATGCTTAAAGAAATGATTTAACAGGAACTAAGCTAAGTCACATTAAACAAAAGCCTGAATGATAATATAACATTTATTGTTTTGAATACTACACACAAACACTGTCGTCATCACTGTTTGTCTGAACACAGAATCAGTAAAATCTTGCGATTTGACTGGTTTTCCACGAGTTTTATTCTGATTTTCGGACGTGAACAATAAAAAATGTGCTTTGTCAACTTATATGGCCAAATATTCCTCGGTAATCCCAGGAGGGGATGGACCGTTCTCACCTTTGCACCGCAGTTAATACTCTCGGGGTTTGAGAGCTTTTTTATTCAAAATGGTTAGGGGTTAAGGCTCTCGGGTATGGGTTTCAATCTTGGATTGCATTGCCACAAATTGAATTTCAAGACATTCATTAAGGAGCGTACATAAATTTGCAAGGGAGTAATAAATTGCGTAAACGAACAAATTTAAATGGGAATCGCTGAGATTAGACGGATAAAAGGAATTATATTCACAATTGTAGCGGTAATTAAAAACCAAAGCATTAATCTATATAAATAGGCGGTAAGTTGAAGGTAGTTATTTTAAATAAAAAAAATATTACGAGCTAAGTATAATAAAAGTACGTTTTTATAATAATTAAGTTCAGAGTTTATAATTTCGTGAATATTTTAAAATAGCGTTTTTGAGTTAATAATAACGAAATAGTCATTGATTTAGTATTAATAAAAGGAAATTTTTGTAAGTTGATAGCCGTATAAGATTCGTGTAATCGTCAGACGAGATATTATAATGAAGAGCTACCAACTAAACTTGAACCGATTCACGCATAACAAACAATATTAGCGCATAAAATCATGATTATACTAAATAAATAAATTATTAAGAAATTTATCTATGTACGCCATATAACCAATAATAAGAAAATTGAAATTAAAATCAGTACGCAGTAAAAAAGCAAAGATTAATTTGATAATGCATAATTGTTCGGTTAAACCTGTTTAATATAATAAAATTAAATACAATATTCTATGGTTAGACATTTCACGTGATCACATCGATGCCAGTGGATCTGCGAATAGTAAACATTGTTTGCTTAACTGATTTAATTGACAATTATTCTTTTTATTTAATTTTAATTTGTCCACTTTCGGCAATACGCCACGACGTCCGGACGCTGCAATGTTCAAACAAATTGTGACGCGGCGTTTGGCGTCTAGACTTTACACGCAGCATTCTTTTACTGTCATAGTAAATGCTCCCACCAAGACAAGAGGTTAACTGCGCGAAAATTCCAAAGGCTGCGCGGACCGATCAAATATTAACTGAATAACTGTCTTGTAGTGCGCGCCAACCCTGAATGAATGCGCGCGCGCGCGCGCAGCTTAGAGAGAACGTTGGTCATAGTAATCATTCGTCGGTTGCGTACTGCGTCAAACTGTACGCAGCCTACGGTGTTTATTATATACCAGCCCGTCGGTGTGGAAGGCCACTGATATACTCGGCGGAGAAACGGAACGTTTGGATGATGAGAGAGGAAGCAGAAAGTCTGAGGGGCTACAGAAAATCGTGGAGCAACCGTGTTGTGGCTATATCCGGATGAGAGCGGATATAATTTTAAAAAAAAGTTAGTTTGTGAAATTAATGTAAATTTAGTAATTACTTGAGATATCGTATACTGTATAAAATAGCAAGAATGTTTTATAAATAAATCAGCTTGTGAATTGCGTAAAACGTTTGACAAATGCCTCAATCATTGCGTTTGATGCACCAGGCAAATAAAAAAGATTGTGTATTTCCGATGGAAAAATTTATGCAGCTCGACCAGCCGACGGCGATTTATTCGAGCCGGGAAACCCCCTACCACCCTAGTGCAATAATTTAACGCTGCACCTTGGAAAGGCGAGGGTGAAAGGGCAGCGGCTACAGGAAAGCCCCGAACAAGGGTGCGGTGTGATAAATTTTTGCCAATGGTATTTGGACAGAGGTAATTTTACTAGAAATTAAATTTATTAAAATATAGAGCGGGACGCTAGTGTTACTGCACGTGAGCTCTATTTCTTATTGAAAGTAGGAAATTGAATCTAAAGATTTAGTGATATAAGCGCGGCTAACGCCAACTTAGAATTCTAAATTTCAACTGGTGAAGCTTTGTTTAACAATCTTATTTGAATGAAAAAAAACATTTAAGGCCTGTCTAATCACATGGTTAAGAAATGAGCTCCGGGTATCTTGTAATAGATAAACCCTTACATGGAAGTAATCACCATTGATAGATGTAAAGCTGATTGACAATAATTCATTATTTAAATAACTACATGACACAAGTGTTGACGTTACATATACGAAAAAGAAACTTGTTAAGATGTGACGAATAAAAAAGTTAACAACATCAAATAAGAAGTAAAAACCAGTCGTCAAACAGATCTAAAAAAATACACTCGACAGAACGCTCTGATCAACGTTACTCATTATTTATTTTATATAGATTGATTTGTATGTATCACACTAATATCAAAGTAAAGGAAGCAAAAAGATTTGTCAAGTCCAGCAAAAAGCGTGTAAATTTCACTGTAAATTTATATATCGTTTAATTGGAAATATATTTGAATAATTGTGGTGTTCTTTCATTTTTAAACAAGTGTCAACAATGGTGAAGCATTAGAAAAATTTAATTATCAACGCAAGATATGATAAAAACTTTAATAAGATGAAAAAAAAGTATTTTGGTTGTTATGTATACACAACATCTACCTCTATTCTAAGTAAGTTCTCTATGACATTCTTGTATCAATAAACCTTTAAACGGACTAAGCCGATATCCAATTCCATCTCTCCAAATTTCACTCAGTTAAAATTGAGAGTTCAAATCGAAAAGCCGACAGCTCAGTAGAAGCTCCTCAATACTCATATCGATATTATTTTGATTTAATAAGATTAAGTGATTTATTATAAAGTGTATAAATTATTATTATGGAATAAAGTTGAAACAACATTTAAATAATAATAAAGTGTTTAAGTAAAAATATTTCCATAACATGGTTCTAAAAATATTATGTTATATATGGTTGATAGCTGTTTCGGAGTATGGCTTTATCAGAACTATGCTTGAACTTACATTAACGAAACCGGTTCCAATAATTTAAAAAAAGTAGTAAAAAATAATGTTATATATATTTTTAATATAAAACCTTTACAACAAGTACTGACAGTGAACACCTTAAAAGGAAAAAAATAATTTCGAACGTACTAATAGAATGAATAAAAAAAACCGGAAAAATATAGTCAGCTTAAAAAATATCCATTTGTCAGCAAATAGCATTATTATATAAAAGCTACATAATCCACCGACCAGTAAAATGCCAAATCAATAATACGAATGGGAAAATTTTATAATTAATAACCGTTGTGTACATACGCTACGCTGCTTAATAATTGAGTCGTCGATTCGTATGAAATATTGCAGCAATAAATAATAATCTAACTTTGATAGGGGCCATTTATATTTAGGAAATCCAAAACGCGAATAGTGGGCCCGGCGAAAGTTTTGTCGTCTCTCGAAAACTTTTATTGAATTCAAAGTGGATTCTCTTGTCCGTCAATTAACCTTTCAATCTGCCCGTTTCTATATATCGGTAAATTTGTGATCGACCACGGGAAATGTTCGCTTAATTGGGATAGTTGCGGTGTCATGTACATTTATTTAATTAGTCGATGTGAGGATTGGTACAGCGAGAGTATAGTAGAAACTGATACTTAATAGTGGATATGTGAAAGTAATAGTATATAATGAAATGTCCATGATTATTTCCAATTTAGAGAAAACATCCACGCATTGTAGAGGCGAGTAAAAATTATAAGAACATGTTCAAAAGATGAAAGAATTGTCCGAGAATAACGTATCATTTTCACAATTAGCTGAATTAGATTTATTTCAATCAATACAAATTAAAAGAACTCAAAAATACCAATTATTAATAATTAAGGGAACAAATGTCAAACGAATATAAAATTTAAATTAACTTTGATTATTCCACGTATTGTGTAACTAACTGTGACACGTGTTTCACCTCTTTCAGAGGCATCTTCAGACTTACTATCGCAAATTTTGCTTAAGTAATGAAGCAAGATTGATTTTAAAATTTTAAAATTATGAAATTACAAAATGGAGTTTGGGTTTTTTTCCTTTTAAGAAAAGCAAAGAGGGAGATGATTGAATCGAAATAAAGCAAACAAATATAATCATACTACTAATGACGTTAAACATTACAAACTATTAAACTAATGAGCTGCAGTCAATCAAATTGGTTTGTGATTACTCTATTAATTGGAAACAATGTAAGTAATGGTGAGCAACCATTCCTATTAAGAATATTATTTAATAATATTTCTTTTTTGTTAAGAGATTTATTTATTTCTAAAAATTCTGTCAAACGTCAAACGAATTAAATGAATTGGATATTCATACTGTAGAAAGTGTTGTAACGTGTAATAGTTTCAAATAGAAGAAACGTCAAGTATTAGATTATATTTTCAATAAGATGTACCGTACCTGATGTAAATAGTTAATTTGTAATTTAGTATTATAAATGTTTGTATCTTACCCCCAACTGTGTTCAGTAGAAAATGATAAAGCGCAGATTTTTATTTTGTACTTTATAACTTTTAATTTTTAGTTTATTAGTAAATCTTGCAATATTATATCTGATAATGCTTCTCAAAAAGCCAAAATACGCGTCAAATATTGTAACACAATAATTGGAATAACAAAGTTATCACATTTAATTTTCGGTTAAGAAAAAAAGGAGTTTGGTTCCTCGACATATGTACTATTTATTACTTTAGAGTCTTGATAAAAATTTACCGTCTAAAATGTAGACTCCTTCAAACAAGAGAAAAAATCTTAAGTTTTTTCCTTAAACCTAATCAAAACTATAGTTCTTAATCGTATTTTATTAAATAATTTGTGATTTTTTCTAATTATTTATTAATTATCTAAAACTACATCGATAAATTGATATGAATTCACATGGGTAAATTTTTATATGAGAAGTGTACTTGAAACAAATACCACATCAACTATTTACGTGAATTGAATATCCGCTTAAAGATTTTTCGGTCACGCATTTATCTTTAATACAGTACATGGTGAATATTATTTCGGTTGTCTGCAAAAAATTGTTCTACGGAAAGAGGTCAAGTAACATTCAATTACTTAGTTTCTTTGACTGGTTTATTCGTTCCAAAAAATAAAACATCAAAATGAGTTATGCCCCCGCTTACTTTAGCCAGCAAGCGTAAACTTCAACCATTACAAAAATTTATTGCAAAATGACGCGAAGATTTTTTAGTTCTCTTTGACAGAGCTTTTTGGGTAAATAGGGTAACATTCTTCCGATCTAAAAAGCAGATTTTATTGCGATTGTGAGCTTATAACACTCGTATAAATCTTTGCAGTAAATAGCCGCCGAAATTGGTGTTATTTGCCTAAAAGCTTATTATATTTAAGATGTTTCTACGCTATACGTTATGGTCGTTACAATGAATTTATTCACATAAATTTTATCCGATTGCGATAATGATAACGATATAGGACACTGCGTATGTCTAGAAGAATAATTAGGATTTAAAAAAAAACTGTGTTTGAATCTCACACTCTTATTTCCTCTTATGGTATTTTCGATGAATACAGTATGTAGTAGTTTTGTGGATGTTATTATATTGAATTTGATTTAACAATGTTTCATTTCGATTAATGATGTATTAATTTTTTTTTTAAATATGTTGCTATTTTAAACAAAATAGAGTATTTTAAGATTTTTATTGAAAATGGTGATCATCTATTAAATTATTGGAAAATTTTCATTTATAACTTTTGTTCACCTATATAACATAAAAAGCAAATGTAGAAAACGACAACTCGCTGAAATAAAAACAGTTGTTCACATTGACACTTCTCAAATCTGCTATATCTAATTTAGATTCTTTTTTGTTTATAGTGAATGTTAATTCACTATAAAAAAACTTAACGAACAGATCATGTTTTGCAATAACTATTAAATTCAAATATACTTAAAAAATATAACAAACAATTTTTCAATACATGTATTATTAATTAATAATAATATAATCTTGGTAAAAAAACAAAAACGTTTCAGCGGTCATATTTTAAAACAGAGAGTAAAAGCAATTTATTACTTGGTTCATTCTATTTCAAAAAGAATCACTTGATATAGGTAAGTAATGAAAAAAATGGCGACAGTAAATAGGCGACCTTTCTAATATAAAAAAAGCTTTGAGCCGATTGAGCTTTATTCCCGGAAGCTCTGTGGAACAGAAAATACGGAAAGGAAAGTTTTTCCAACTAATTCATTGTTAAAACATTCTCTTGCGGGTTAAGACCACGCGGGAACACATTAAATGAAATAACAAATGTCAGATTTCACAAGAGCCAAAATAATTGAATCACAAGGACTAAAACAAACGTTTTTCATGTCGTCCAGTTGAGTATTGCAATTGATTTATGTGTTTTTGTTCTAGGCGAAATGGTCTGATGAAAATAAAATCAAAGACTCAATCAACATGATTGAAAAAATATGGTAGAAGAAAATATAAAATAAAAATCATTTATTCATTATGTTTTGTCATTTTTTCTGTAATTTTGTCTATTAAGTGTTTGAATCTATTACAAAAAAAAATCAATAATAAAAAATGTATTTAAATTGAGCCTATTAGAAGTAAAATGAGCCAAGTGGTATTTTAGCAAAATATAAGTTAGACATGTAATATTCTACAATATCGTAAAAGTTATGTAACCTCAGTTGAAACACATCAAAATAGGCAACCCACAAAACATAAAATAAAGACGAGATTGTACTTCAAAGTCCAAGAAAAAAGATTTACTATTTTACTAGTTGGCTCACTTCATCTCTAAAAAGCTCAATTATAATGGTAAGAATTGATTCATTAGTCAATCAATCACTGTACTTTAATATTAATATGAAGATACAATTAATATAGAATATATAAATATTGTATTGGTGGATTAATTTGTATAAGTGATATTTTTTTAGGCAACCTTTCCCGTAGTCAATAAAGAGTTTGAATTCACGAATTATTAATAATTTAATTTTCCCACGTGAAAAAATCTAACAGTCATAACGTTAAGCGAGTTTTTTGAAAAGATTCATTATGTGTCTATATTATCTACATCGTTTTGAAAAATCGATAAACGTATACGAAAGAATATAATATGTATCATAAAAACCAGAATTCAACAAAGTCTTTCATAAAAGAAGAAAATATATATTACATAAGATTATAAGCACGTACAGCTTTCGCTAACAAAATGACGCCATCACAAGTAAACGAGAATGTATGTATACCGTTTTTTAATAAAACACTCTCCATCAATTACGTGCGAGCAAAGCATTAGTTTCATGAACCGCTGTGTAAAAATTCAAAAAATATAATGTATAAAAAACCCGATGTTTTTCCTTAGTATATTGTCGGAAAAAAGCCCTGTGAGGTTAAAGCTGTGATTACAATTTGTTTCAGAGGCTTAAATGATTTGTTATCCTTTCGCGGACTATTTGATTACAATGAACCTTAATTGGGGTAAAAAAAACACAAAATTACCTACCGCTGAGCCCAGAGGGCGCGCGTCGGGACCTCATAATATAATCGGCCCGTATTTTATTTGGCGAAATATTTTGATGTTATTTTTTATCAAGTCCCGGAAGGTTTCATTTTCGTACTTGTAAGTGATGCGGGTTAATCAATTAAGCTAAAAGCCACATTATTAATAATTATTATATATACTTTTAATTTGTTATCCTTAGGGTGGTATGTTTGCAAAATCAATTGCAAAAGAAAAATATTCAATTTATATTTGATTGCAATAAGTACTTCGTAGCTATTGATTGGAATGGTTACTTATTTTAGTTCAATACTTGCACTGTCACCCTGTGTGACATCTTAAATATATAAATACAATCGGCGACAATTTCAGAAAGGAATTTAAGGATTAAATGCAAAGCATATAATAAAATTGTCTTCTTCTTTCTAGCCCATATTTTACATTAGTTCAGTTATTGCCTGATAATTTTATATCGCTTTTAAGCTGCTTGTAATACCGAAATATGTGAACTTATACTAAAATAAAATTTCCGTTAAAGAAGTATTTAAAAAAATATGTTGAAGATTCTCATGTAAATTTAAGGGTGGAAAAAAATCTTGTATTGATGGCATTCTTATTACCGTACACGCTTCGGATGAGCGTAAAATAAACAGAAATAAATAAAAAT
This sequence comes from Himalopsyche anomala, assembly GCA_031772345.1. NCBI lineage: Eukaryota > Metazoa > Arthropoda > Insecta > Trichoptera > Rhyacophilidae > Himalopsyche > Himalopsyche anomala. The sequence goes on from CM062827.1 coordinate 28,781,934, forward strand.
TAAAGTCCATTTTTGGTCGACATCTGAAAGCTCTAAACTTTTAACGATTCATCGGTCGTTATAGGCACAAAATGATGTTTTTATTACACACGTGTATCGTCGTAAAAAAGCTTTTATTATTAATGCGTACCAGCCTAATGTAGGCAGTACCTACAAACGGCTTAGAGTATTAATTTTTAAAGGTTCAAGTTCAATAAGCTCGTATATTATGAAGTTGCGTAGAAGTTAGTACGTATTAACCAAAGCTTCGCCTTGAAATGATGATTAATCGAAATAATAATGCTGTACTGGGTTAAGATTAATGAATGAATTATTTTTCACAAGTATTATAACTAAATGAATAAATACTAAGTGAAAACGAAAAGCTTTCTATGACATATTTTTGAGCTCATAAATTGTATTTATATTATCACAGTTATTACACATATCGACTGTGGAAAGGAAAAAGAACTTAACCCACAAATATGAAATTTAACAGGAGGTGCGAAAAACGTGTTTTGATGATTTTGGGCCATATGCAAATTATGAATTATACACAACCTTGGAGTGTACGGAGACATCTAAACTGGTGTTCAATTGACATAATCTAATATTATTTAAAGAAATTGTTTAGGAAAAACCTTTATTTCAGTCTTTTTTCTTGGTTTTATTTTTTACAAGCTCATCTTTTTAAGCATAAAAACTAAATTTAAATACTAATTTAGCATTTGCAGCTTGCATCATTTTGATAGAACGTGTATCAAGTTTAATAAATTGTGATTATCGAAAAAAACCTGTTTTGTAAAAATTGTGGGTTACGTCCTTTTTCCTTCCCAGAGTCGATATGTAATGTTAATTATTAGTGAAAAAATATATATTATAGATATGTTTGAATAGATAAAACATTACATTCTATGGCTTCAGTGACAAGATTTTTTTTTATATAAAATAAAAATTGATTACTTAGTCATTCCACAGGTTGTGTAACGGATTGTTTACGATACTTTTGTATCCATGTCCACAAAAATCTATGCCATCGAACGGATATCAATAAATCAATTAAAAACATGCTGTCCGTACTGAGATTCGAACCCGTGATGTCCAGCACGAAATTCAAAGATGTTGACTATTGTGCCATGGACCTGACTATACGATATTACTAACGGTTAAACGACTTACGTTTGTTAGAAGATGTTCTTAATGAGGAAAAACACGTGTCACAATTTGCAACACACCTGTGAATATTTTAATTTTATATTAAAACATAATCGGTTAAACCAAGATTGTAAGATTTGAATTATTTTTATTCTGTACACTTAATATAATTTTTGTCGATAACGACCCGGGTTTCGCCTTTCGGCATCTTCTGGTTGTATCCAGTGCACAAATGCACTCGAACTAATTATGGAAGTGTACAGAATAAAAATATTTCAAATTTAACATTAAATTTTCATCAAGCACCTTCAGTTGAAATTCTAAATTAAGATTGTAAGCTTTTAACTAATTAAAAAAAAATGTTTGATTCTCTAATGAAAAAGCTACATAGTCGATAACTTGCTACAGTAAAAAGTTTATTCATAACACAATATAATATTAATTTTGTTACTTCTCTTGTTGTGCTACAAATTGTGACACATGTTTCCCCTCTTTAAGAAACTTCACCAGACAGAACATTGGATGGTTGACAAAGTTATAAAATTTATTTTATATTCAAAATGAACTTCCACAAAGCTATCGCCGAATCCATCGAAAATAATTCATAATTTGTTAAGTTAAATTTAAAGTAGAATGTATGGTTATGTGCTTTAACTAAAACGTATTGTAAGTGTATACACTAGAGGTGGGTCATAAAACTCAAAGACCTTCTTTAAATGTTTTTTCTTAATTAAATATTTTTAAAATATTCTACGGGCCAGTTGGAGTTTTATCACGAGCCGCCATTTGCCCAGGCCTGGTATACACTAACTAACTGTAACACGTGTAAATATTTTATTATATTCATAAAAATAATTTAACAAAGCAATGCTTATGTTACGAATTTAAAGTTACAATTTTAAAGAAAGGATTGTTTAAAATGGTCATCTGAATAAAATACTTTAAAATTTAAAGCAAACGTAACAAGTATCTACCCATGTTATACATAATAATTATATATAAATAATTATGTAAGATAACACAATTATGTATATTATGAACGTATGAACACCAACTGCAGATTTTTAGCATATGTTTTCAAATAAATGTGCGATGTTTTCAACATAAATAAGAACGACTAAGATTCATTAAAAATAATGATACATTCAAGAAGTTGAAAATTTCTTTATATTGAAAAATAACTTCAGACTCAAATATATACTACCAGTAAAGCAATACCAATAATGTGAGCATTCGTTAATTAATGTTGGTTGTACATATTAAGTTTAAAGTTATTAAAGTTAAATGGTATGATGGTCCTAAGTAAACTTTGTTAATATGGCTGTAAAATATTTTAATTAGGGCAGGCCATATTAACACTGGATACTCAAATTAGTTTCTTATTTCATTGAAAAATATACGATGTTAAAACCCAATTAGTCAGTGTAGAAAATATCTTTTTAAATGAAATGATCATTCCACTAGCATTTAAATTCACCAGATAGTATTCAAGTAAACCCAACGAGTAATTATTGTTTTAATGCGAACGCCTTCTTAGTTTATTTAGATTTATTAACAATTGTTTTAAGAAGTAATTAAACAAATATTGAAATCAAATAACAGCAGGATATTTAAAAATCAACAAAAGTTGGTGAACTGATGCGCGATTTAATCGAGTTTTTTTTACTACTTGTCCAATTTTTGTCTCGAAAGTCTAGTAGTACAAGCTCATAGTTTTTAAATATACTCAGTTGCGTGATAAAATCCTTATGGGGCGCATACAAACGATATTTGTATTAAATATATAAAGTACTATTTTTAATGCTTTTCACTGAACTTCTTTCTATTTATCTATCAAATGTTATTCAAAGTGCGCCATTAGTTAATTAAATAATAGTCATTGACCAACCAAATCATTGTATCAACATTTTTACTGAATAATAGGCTGAGCGTCATGATAAAATGTCGTCTACTTTTTATAAGTATTAATATTGTAGGAATATTGTCTTTTTGCGCTAGGTAATAATTAACTTACGTTTTGATATAAACAAAATGTTATTCAAAGAAAATTTACATAAACTTTGATAATCGTGAGACTCTTAGAACCTAATTTAAAGAATATTATTTGGGAAAAGAATACCAATTTATTAAAAATAACATTGCACCACCGTAATTCGAGAAATATTCCAGGATCCGTCGCCGGTCTGTGAAGTAATCCAAAGGGAGCGTCGTCAGCAGAGTTTCGCGTCGCGACGTCTCACAAACTGAGTGTTTAACAGCTAGCGGGAAAACTGGCAAAGTGAAGGAGGAGAAGTAATGAAGGCAGTTGAGCACGTATGAAGGGATAATGCGAATGTTAATAACGCAGTAGTGTCTCCGGGATATACCGACAAACTCATTTTCTTCTCGCAAAGAAGGATGAATTTGGACATAGAAAACAACACTTTAAGCATCAAATAGGTTATTGCGAAATATTATTATGAATCTCATCTTAGCAATGTTGTATATTAAACAATTCGATTTAAGATAACAATGTTAATCAAGATTTATAAGGTGAAGGCACTTTTAGTATCTGCAAAATAATTACCTGTTTTACACAATCGTCGGTCGATTTTTTGGGGTTTATTATTCCTTGGGATACAATTCAAATAGTGTTTTGCCACGAATATAACGCGATGTTTTATTTATTCAATATTTTATTTTGTAAAACGCTTAATATTCAGGGTTTGTTGAAATATGATAATACATAGCGAAAAACTTTTTTTTAATATTGTGTTTCTCCACCTATAGTTATTGCAAGACCGCATACGAATGTAATAAAAGGGTCGGAAACATATCTTCTAGTTATAAAAGTATCGATTAAGTTACATTTACTTGATAGAACTCCATTGTAAATATAAAATGTGAATATAGGTGAAAAATATAAAATGTTATAATTTAGAATTTCGATTGAAGGTGCTTGATGGAAATTTAAAGTCAAATTTGAATTATTTTTATTCTGTACACTTCCATAAATTTTGTCGATAACGACCCGGGTTTCGCCTTTCGGCATCATCTGGTTTTATCTAGTGCACGAATGACCAGAAGATGCCGAGAGGCGAAACCCGGGTCGTTATCGTCAAAATTTATGGAAGTGTACAGAATAAAAATAATTCAAATTTTATAAAATGTTAGTTTAAAGATAGTTCTAACAAGGGTGTGAACCCGGATAGGTTAAAACTTAATTAATATTATAGAATTAAACAGAGTTGATATTTTATGTCTTTAAATTAATATCGGCTCAAAGATTTTATAAAGTTCTTGGATCTACAAATATTATTTTATAAATGGTTACAGTTAAATAAAAGAATACGTAAAAAATAAAAATACTTTATTATTTTTCACCTTATTAGCAAAAAAGTGTTCCGAACGTTATCAAATTAAAAAAATATATTAAAAAAAAACACTTTAAATGATATAATATTATTAAAACAAAGCGTTGTATTTTACAATGTAATATCATTAGCGTCATTTAACTCAATTTCGGTGTCACCTAAATAAAAAGATACGAATAAAACGAAACGACGAAGGCTCTATTATTATATATTATATGTAAACTCGTCATTAAAATAAAAATGCGTATCTACACCTAGATAGGAAGGTAAGTACACAGAGAGATGTAATATAATACGAGGCAAGCAGTCAGAAATATATTATTCAGACGTCAAATCTCGAGACTGATATTTGAATAGCACCTTTAATGATGTCGGATTTTTCAGTGAATTTTCATCCCCTGGAGAATATTTTATTTCTCGTGTGGCAGTAATTGGAAAATCATAATGGAGGTATCTCAATTATAATAAGATGTTATTTTGTAAAGCTTAATTCGGCAGTTATATTTAATTTTAAAAAATATTTAAGTACTTTTCTTTCACACATATTTTAATACGTAATGGTTATTTATTTAAAAAAATAATCAACGTTATCAGATTAATAACATTTCCGCAGATTTTTGACAAACTACGTAAATAATTCTAAAGTTATGCTTATTTGAAAGGTATATACAGAAATAATAATTTTATATCAATAATCTTTTCATTAAAAAAACATACGTCATAGAAATTATATGAGTAGCAAAAAAGTATACAGCGCGGCACACTTAGCATCATATCACAAAATACTAATTTATTTACCTTAACAATTCTACAATCGGTATTTAAATAGTATTTTTTTATTGTTAATAAAACGTAAAATGTTTAACTAATAAACATATAAAATATCCGGATCTAAGTAGACAAAATTATCTAGTAAGAAAAAATACAAAGCAACGACGAGTATTCCTGAAGGCAAAACATACATATGTATGTGTGAAAGAAAAATGATATAAAATTAAATTTGCTAACTTGGTTATTTCACTTGTTGTGTTATAAAATGTAACACTTGTTCGAACTCTTTGAAAAACATCATCAGGCTTAACATCATAAATTTAAGAATAATTGCTTAAAAATTTTGAATATTAAAAAAGTAATTAATGAATAACATTTTAAATATGATAGGCGAACAACCGTTGTTCAATTTATTTCCATTTGGGTTTACTGTAAGGATACTCGTATATCGTTAAAAAATATCTTGTACATTTTTTTTTATATTATGGTGGTATTTCAATTGATAAGTATTGTAAGATAATATTATTTTCTGTAAACGTCAGCCGCAATTGTATGGCAGATTTATCCATGCTTTGAAACTCTATTTTGAAATTTTCATACATATCCCAGGAGAAAAAGATCAAATAATTATCGGCACAATTAGAAGGAAATCGCCACAGAAATTATTTTGTAATTATTTGCTGCAACCAGGCGTAGATATTCAATTATGACAGCGATCCCGCGGTCGTAGCCGGAAGCAGCGAGAGTGCTACGGACTGCGGCAAGGGTTGAATAAAACTATTATATGATAGAAGCGAGCGCCGGAAACTTTTATGAACTATTCCAAGTTAATAAGAATTTATAAAGAAGAATAATGACTATAATAAGGAGGATTCATATGAAAGTGTACTTAATTTAATAAGAAAAATGATTCAAGTTTTTGTTTTATACATTCGCGCGTAGAATAAAATTGACCCCGAGCATTAAAACCGCTTTAAAATCCTTTAATGTTCAGTTATCAGTGAAATATTTTTTTGAGAGGTAATATGATAAAGTTTATCAGCGGAAATAAACTGGAAGTCAAAAAAAAATACTGATTTTTTTAATCGTAGAAGAAGCAAATGGGTTCAAGAGGATTTTTTTAGATTTAACATATACATTGGGATATTGCAAAGGATAAGACTATATTTAATTTAATATTGTGTTCAACTTTACTGAAGTTATTGAATGGTTAACGTGGGTGGTTTCCGTGTCGGATTCATGTACGAACAAAGTTTTTGTCAATCGGTTTATCGATTTCTGTTTGAATACATGGGTGTTTTAATACGTCTAAAAATTCCCACTTCCAATCCTAAAATAATGGAGAAAAGCAGAGCGATTAATTAACCAATAACCCTCTCTATCTGTATCGATTGCATTTCCAATCGCGAGCTAAAATGTTGATCCCGGGATTTCAGGATTAGAATTAGTCGATCCCGGGATCAGTACATTTTTTTAATAAATAAAAATTGATAATATTGGTGAAAAATAAATTTAAAAAAGTATTCTATATTATATAACCAGCTGTAAGCTGCCAATACGTTACCAAAAAGCTCTCTTAATCTCAGTTATTCGCGATGCAGAGGTTAATGAGTGGACTTTTTAACTACTCATAAAAAAGTATGCGAAATAATTATTAAACTAACTTAATATGCATACATTATGTAAAAATACGAAATATATCTTAAAATGATTAATGTCGATAGCTGAAAAAAGCAAAAACCTACTTCAGATTGCAAGAATGAAGATTTCTAAAATTGTCATCTACATACATACATCATTAATAATTTTATTGGAATATATATAAGTAATTTAAATAATCCTGGAGTACCAGAGCATCGATTGTTTCGACATTTAGTCAAAGGTTTCGGTTTACGGTACAAAATTAATGTTAATGAACAATAAATTACGCAAAATAAACACTACCATTGATATCTGGTAACATTCATTGATGTAGTTCTCTACATCTAAAGCGAAAAATAAATTTAAAAAATATTGAAATTTGAAGCTTAAACAATAAATATTGTCGACAAATGCATTCAAATACAGTACACATGCATATAATGCGTTGAAGAAATTTGATATGATTGGCATCAAGTTACCTTTTCGACTGCGACTCTCTCTTATCGCAAACTCCTATCGCAAAGATAAAGTCTTAATAATAAAATTAGGCATCTTTTATTCCATATGTGTGAACTGCCGACTTAAAAACCAATACGTTTCTGTTTTAAAATCAATCCTGAAAGTTTCGGAATCATGTCTTCTAATCCCGGGATTGAAAACTGTACGGGATCCCGGGAGTGAATTCCCTAGTTATACGTACCGTCGTATCTCTACAGAAAACTCGTCGACTGCAAAAATGTAAAAATATAAATTTAGAACAATGTTAAACAAAGCTTTGCAACAAAGGGCTGCAGTAAAGTTTTTTTCGGGGTCGTCGCGGCGCGTCGTTAGGGATAATCGATTGAAAAATCGCGGACGTAAATGTGATTCATCGCTTTGCTAACATGTCACGTTTGACTGTTTACACCATTGCGTGAATAATGGCCGGCTTCCGGAATATTACCAGGATCATCCTGCCCCTTGTAGCAATATTGAGCTTTTTCCGAGGGGGAAAAGTTAGCTATCTTTGAACTTCCGATGCAGTTTCTAGTATAAACTGTTTTGAAGTACATATAATATACATCATACGAGTTTTTTTTATAAGTTACACGAACGAGCCATGAAAGTTTAACTTAACTTAGAAGTTAGAAGAAGAATTAGTATAAATGAGTATTTTATTTTTTAAATGTTATGGCTTTCCAATAAGTATTGACAGTGAACACGCTAACAGATTAAATTGTTTTTTTTTTCATTATTATTTTGATTATAACAACCAATGTAACCTGAAAACTTTTAATTCTAACTTATTTTACGTTCTAAAAAATATTGTTAAATTAAGCATTTCAAATATAGCTGATTCAAAGCCTTTCAAAATTCAAAGTAGCATAACGTCCACGAATAATAATACAGTTTCATTATAAGAACGAAGAAAGAAGTAAAAGTTATCGATAAGCTAGTCTTACGAGCGATTTTCTAGAGAAAAGAACCTTCGACGATGGAAAATATTTAATATCGTGGGAATACATTTCAAAAGAAACATGTGAAACATTACGTACTGCTTGACAATATTGTAATATCATAAATCTTAAAAATAACCAATAATATACATTTTTTTTACATTCATCAACAAATTGCTAAAATTGTTACTTAAGCAAGGGACCAATCGATTTCTACTAACCACATTCACACAAGTATTTGTTATATGAATGTAAAGAACGCTAAAGCAGCAAGATTATACGACAATACAAATAATGTTAAAATAGTCTTTTTTAGTTAAAGAAAACTTTTTTTAAATGAAGCAAAATAAAACATTCGATAATGTTGAATATTTTATTTTTAAAAATATGTTTAAAGGTAGTACGTTTTATTTTAACGTCGACTTTATATAAGTAATACTTTAAACACATAAAATTAATTGGTTTACTTGGCAACACTTTATTATAATATTATGGTAATAGTATTTTTACTATTTTTTGCAACATGCGTATTATATATATTTGTTTAAAAAATATAACCCTCATTAATTCATAATTAATTACTGATACAATAAAAGGATACTTATGCGATTTATCAAAGATTATTTTTTAAATAACATGTCATTTCACTACGAATTGACAGTGATCATAAATTATTTATTTAACCTTAATAAACGTTCAATTGCATGACTTATATCAGAAACTTTAATAAAATTAATTACAAAAAATTTCACCGATTTTCTATTTTTAATAAAGCGTTGAAATAAATTCGTTAAATTAATCCAAAGATTTTCTACTAAAAATCAGGACTTTTGGGAAAAAACGACTTCGACATCGAATTGTTTCATTTAATCGTTTTCATTTAACTATCATATGCAGTAGCAACACTAATGAATCTAATGGTTTGGATACACATCATTAAATATATTTTTTAAAACGGGTCATAGTATGAATTTCTCGGATACGGCTAGAAAAAAACACTAATGTGACTCCGCAACCCTGCTAAAAACAATAACCATACGCATAAATATATTTTCCAATTAATGAAACTTAATTTCTATTATAATGATATTCTGACGAATATATACAATATTGATGAAATATTTATTGAATAAAAAATATTCTATTCATTAAAAACAATATTTTTTCTTACGGTATAACATGTGATATTTATTTCAGAACACACAATACCAAAGTATAAAATGAAAAACTGCTCATGTATTTTATAAAAGTCTACGCGCTGTTTTGTAATAAATTTTATTCTTCTCTCAGTCCATCGATATTTATAGGATATTGAATTATTTATAACGAGGAAGCTGAAAATGTCAAAACTGAATGTTATATATAAATCATTTTCGACACGGTATGACTATTTGTGCTAATATAAGGCAGTTTATTATTATTGAAAATTGTAGAGAATCAGAAAAAAGGATAAATATGATTGGAAAATTAAACTAATCAAATTGTAGAATTTATCTATGTAGTTTTTTTCACTTTTATTTATTTCCTTACTGATTTACATTAATACAGCGATTTCCAACCTGGGAGGCGTGGGCCATTTTGCAAAGGGAAGCGCGAACAGTCCAAAATATGTATTTACCCTATAAAACGTGTCTTTACTACTATATGAAATAAAGGATGGGGAGGCGCGAAGATATTTTTTTCTTCAAAGGGTGGCGCAGTAACATAAAAGTTGGAAACCGCTGCATTAATAGATGAAATAAATCTAATTAGCTTAATGAATAATTAATAATATTATTACCACTTACAAGATGGAATTAATAATGTGATATTGTCAATTTAATTATAAACGATGGTCCGATTGATGCCTAATATGTGTTTATTGAATTTCTGATAACAAGATTTGATTATGTAAGAATAAGATGATGTGAGGGTTACAAAAAATACGTCGATAGTATTTCAAAATTAACTGTTATATTAATTATCACTCGTGAAAGGCATTATGTTATTTGGCCAAAAGAATTTAAGAATAACAAAGAAACTAAAAAATGATTCGAATATGAAAAAATAAAAAAAATATGATCACAAAGAAATGTACGTATGAAAAATAAAATTAAAACAAATAAAAGAAATAACAATATTGGAACGAAGTATTTTCAGGATATAGCATAACATTTTTATTATAAAATTAAAATTTTAACTTTTTTATCCCACTTGTCGAGTTATGAAAAAGACTTAACATCGCAAGGTTTAAGGGAAAACTAAGTTAACAAATTCAATTTTATTTAGTTTAAGAAGAAAATGAAAACCAATTGAATATCCAACAATGTAAATATGTTTAGTTTAAACCGGATATTCTAGTTTCTATAATGATAACATCATTTTACTAGGTATGGATTAGAGTTTCTAATCCCGGGATTTCAGATCCTGTCTAATTAAGTGATCTGGAAATCCCGGAATTGTGATTGTACCAATTTCGGGATTTCAGGATTGAGGAAAAGTGAAAAAATATTTTTAAAAAGTTATTGAAACCAGCCAAAAAAAGTTCCACATTTTTTCATTTTGGAAAATCCGTAAAATTGAAAGGTTTTTGAAATCTGCTTACGAGTAAAAAAAATATGAAAACACTCAAAGAGCTTAATAAAAAACTCTCTCGGAAAACTGTTTATTCCTGGTTATTTGAAATCCCGGAATTTTAAAAACCTACATCTCGTATTTTACCAAGAATTTATGGTGGACAATCAATCCCGGGATCCGAAAAAATGTGAATTCCGGGATCACAAAAAAGGGTTTGGGATCAGATGCCCTAGTAGGGATCAGGGCTTCCCTATTATTACGAATATTTTAAAGATTCAACCAAGCTTGCTTGTGTTGTGAAATAATTTATATTTTGTGATGTGAAGACTATCGCTCAGCTCTATCTTAATTCCCTTAACTGATTTTCAGAAGCTTAAATCGAGAACATATTATATTAGCTTGTTAAACCTAATCTGGCAAACTAAGGTAATTTCACAATGTGTGTTCAACACTTTAGATAAACTTTGCTATGAAATTAATAACAAACAACATCACACATGTAAACTATATTGGCATTTCGGTTGGAAATTTTCTATTTATTTAAGAAAATTAAGGATATTAGGCTTACGTAAATGCATTTTTAATATAAAATTCGGAAATCACAAAGTGTTTTCGTTGGTATATAACCAAAAACAACAATATTATCTGATATTTTAATACTGTACTGATAATTTAATATGCCGAATATTAATATTGAATATTTTAATTGACGGAAAAGGTGATTATGTTATAAGATTTATGCAGAACAACTTTAGATTATAATTTAAAATTTCGACTGAAGGTGCTTGGTGGAATTTCAATATAAAATTTGAATCGTTCAAATTATGTACACTGCCACAGATTTTGTCACTAACGACCCGGGTTTCGTCTTTCGGCATCTTCAGGCGTTCAAGTGCACGGATGAACTTGAACTAACGCTTAGTAAATGAGTGTTTCGTGTTTATATATTAAATAAATGTATCACTGAGTCTAAAGCCATTGCTGGCGAAAAGGATAAGCTCATGGGAATACCCAAAGATTTGAGTAGTGAGTGGTTTCAAAAATTATATTTATTTGTACGTCGGCAAAGGTTTTATGATATTATTTATGATATTATTTATAAAGGGTATAGAAGTAGAGAGCCCGGAAGGTTTAATATTTCATTTTAAATCGGAAGACATAGTCTTCCAATGACATATTGTTAATTAAACTTCCTCATCAAGGTAGATTCACAGGATATATTGAATCAAATATCCATATTTTTCTATACAAATCAATCGACTAAAAACTCAATAAGTACATAACAATCTGCAGTGGCCTAATAAAGACAACTAGCTGTAAGCCCGTCGCCCTCAACGGGGGATTTTTTAAAGAATAATTTAATATACATTTAACTATTTTTTTTACTCCAACGGAATGTTGCCGTACCTCAGCGGATAGCGAGCTTGGCTGACAATCCAAAGTTCAGTGATCGATCCTTTGCCGCGGCGGTTTTTTTTTTGTAAAAACAAAGGTTCAGCGATTTTCCACGATACAAAATTTGCTTCTTCAAATGTTAGTGTATTGAAAAAATATGTTTTTAGAATGAATACAAAAATTGCGCCAGCGGGGCAGGGAGGGAGAGGGGAGGAGAAGACCATCTTTCTTGACGTCATCGAAAAGGCGAAAACGCGACCATACAAACAAACAAACAAACAAACGTGCGAACGTACCTTATCGACTATTAATATATAGATTATTTAATAAATATTCTTAGTTGAAACGTTCAAGTAAGCGCAAACAATGTATAGGAAGTTATTCCATAAAGTAGAATGTGCAAATTTACGATATCACGAGTCAGTATGGTTTATACAAAACTTTTTGGGCTTAAACTGTGCGATCAAGATCTAGTGAACAATTTAAATGTTAACACATTATGATTAAAGCCATGAAAATACAAAATAACACATACATAATCTTTGATGAATATTTTTTATGGCTGTTTCAAATCGATCGTTGAAACTTTTTAATACAGTATTTTTTATTTTAAAATATAATCCCTGTGTTGTGGATACCGCTTTAATAAATAAAATAGTCCAGTAGACGTTTCCCATCAGTAGCAATACAGATGGGATCCACGTTTAATTAAAAAAAATATATTTATTACATCCAGGGGTGTGCGGGATCTCACGCAGAGCGCACTGGGGGGTACACCAGAGACGGCGCATGCGAAAGAAATTATCTGAAATAACCTTCATAAAAAATAAAGACTGCCACTTCAAAAGAATAAAGCGAAATCGATTAAGCAAAGGGAAGGTGTAACGGATATCCTAAAGTAATTCAGCATTATTAAAAAATCGTCGAAGCTGAAGCGTAGAATGAATGACTAGCAATCAATACTTTGTCAGTCAATAGGTATATTTAGAAAGTAGTATTTTTTATATTTTTATTCAAGATTGCATGGTATTAAGGGTGACTTACTTGTGCAGTCAATTTACATTGACTGCATATTTAGAAACCACTGACACTTGTAGCTAGTTATTAAATAAACGAAAGGAGTTGAATTGACCAGCCTCAAAAATAGATAGTTCCTTTTGATAAAACGCTGAAGTGAGCCAAGTGGTATCTAAGAAAAAAAACGCTAGATGCGTTGTAATACTGATTCTACACGTCTTAAGGTATTGTAAAAGTGAAGTAACCTCATTCAATACACATTGCAATAGTCTTATCTTCGTAACAGAAAAATATGTAGTACCAAATAAAGACGTGATTGAACTTCAAAGGTCCAAGAAAAAAGTTTAATCATTTTACTATTTGGCTCACTTCACCTCTAGGGGTCACGATCTGACCCATCGCATAGGTATTATAAAGTAAACCGACTTTGGCATCTTTTTCAGACAAAGGTAATGTCCAAGTGATGGCATTTTCACGATGAAGTGATTGTAAAAATTGTAAAAATAACGAATAAATCGAATAGTGTAGTAAATAATAAAGATTCGGTAACATTCTTATTTATAGTAGGGTTCTAACATATGAAATATGGATTGTGTAAAAGTTAACAATTAACATTAAATGTGTAATATTATATTTTAAATGACGGGTTGAAAGAAGCAATATTTTATTAATTTAAAAATGATTTTGGTGCCTGTGATTAAAAAAAAAACATTGACCTAAATAAAAATGCACGAGAAAACAAAAGTTATTTATTAACGTAAATAGTGAAGTGTTTCCTATAGTTTTTTACTGAAGAGAAAATGTGGGGGCAATAAATTGAAAATGTCAATGGGTCTTATCTAAAAAAAAAGCCGATATCTTTCCGCCTATACACATTCATTAACTCTTCTATAATAGAACATTAGGTATAGGCTCCTCAATGTACTAGTGAACAAAAAAATAAAGTGAATACAAAAGAGCTGATACAAAAGTTTATTTATATAAAAGATTTTTCTGAAAGAAATTAACGATTTAAAAAAACAGTTGTATTCTTGAAAAAAATATTTTTCTTGAGGCAGTATTATTCATTTATATAGGAACGTTTTTGGCTTTCAGATAATATAATGAGGTTGTTCCATATGAAATAACCAAATTTAAGTCAGTTTAAAGTTTATCGCGATTGAGTCAGGTTGTGGGCAATAATTTGATTTATCCGATGTTTCGAATAAACAAAGGTACGTATTATATATAGAAATTCAAATAAGTTGTGAATGCATATCGAAGATCAGATTTTAAAATGAACATATTGTAGACATAGATAATATTCTGATCCTCTTTAAAATTGACAATTTAAGAACGATCTTAGCATCACGAAAATGACTCTTTTTGTTTGACTTTTTTGTGTATGTATGTATGTATGAGCATGTGTTTGTACATGTACGGATATAGTATGGGGGAAGCATATAGAATGTGATTTGCAAAATAATGCACATGGAGTTCCCGTGAACTTCTTATCTCTGTAGTGATCACGCCCTTCCGTCTGCAAACGATGGTAAGGGAATAATTCAATTTACAATTTTTCTAAAACTTTATCGATGAAGGAGACTAGAAGAACCTTGACGCTAGCGCGTCCTCGTACTTAAAGCTCCATTAATTTGAAATCCAAAAAAACAAAAGTTACGAAGTACACGCAGCAATAGTGATGGCTGTTATTTTTAAATCCCAGTGATTTTGTGATTGGTCTACAAAGACTATGCGTTTCTAGCGTAATTTTAGATCTGTGTACTACACCTATACTGTATACAAAATGAGTTTGTGAAAAACGGATCGAAATTTGCAGTTATACAAAATTTAATGATATTTATAGACAGAGTGGGTTTGAGAAACACAGTATCAACCCTTCTCAAATGGTGAGTATTTTATTAGACAATCTCGTTTATCGAATGCTGCGGCTTCGAATAAAAGCCAAAACATATTACAAAACCATACACTTATACATTTTTTCACATGTCGATGGTTGATATTTTAATGATTTACGTTCAGAAATATTTGTTTAAGTAACACTACAGCACACGTAGTTAAGAAGTAGGCAGGAGAGGGTCACAGGGGCTCGCTCGAGCCCCTTGTTAAATTAAATTCAGGTCGGTGAGTAATCAAAGCAGTGGTTCGAA
The DNA here is from genome assembly GCA_031772345.1 of Himalopsyche anomala. NCBI lineage: Eukaryota > Metazoa > Arthropoda > Insecta > Trichoptera > Rhyacophilidae > Himalopsyche > Himalopsyche anomala. Next base: position 28,797,387 of record CM062827.1, read on the forward strand.
TATCATAGACACCGATCACTTTGGTTCTTCGAACTTCTATCGAAACGTCGCCACACCAGCGTATGAATATATAATATGTATGTACATCATATATATTCAAACGAGTATAGGTAAAATGTTTATATAGGGAGGTAAATTTATTATACATATAAATACATATTGTGATGTCTACGTGAATTAGATTCACTATGGATTGCTCTATACTTCTCCAGCGATTACGCTCGTCTATCGGAAACAACGGAAAAGGAATGGAATACAACAACAACGTAAGTTCTATCAAGTTTAAATATACAAATGAATAATCAAGCTGCGTCATGTTTTTGTGACAGTTAATTCCATACATGAGAAGCAAATATTCACAAAGTGATTTGTCATACAAATACAGACTTTGTGAAATGATGAGTTGATTGTTGGAGAAATCACGGTTTTCTTGAATATGTCAACTTTATGATTTAATTTTTATAGAAAACCTTTTTTGAACACTAATTGTGATTTCCATTCATAGATTTTTTCATGGACGGTTTTTGTGACAATTATGTGTGTAAGTTAATTCCATATATGAGAAGCAAACAGTGATTTGTCACACAAATACAGTGATTTGAAAAGTGTGATTTGAAAAAAGTGATTTGTCATACAAATACAGAACTTGGAAAATGATGAGTTGAGTGTTGCAGAAATCACTGTTTGCTTTAATGTGTTAATTTTATGATTTAATTTTTATAGAAAAAACATTTATTGAATACTAATTATGATTTCCATTCATAGATTTTATTTATCAGAGCTGATGTTAAACGGCATTTTTTAAAATTTGTGATAAATCACTTTGTGAATATTTGCTACTTATGTATTATTTGTATGTTATCAAAATAGCACTACACGGCATTTTATGATGTCTACGACCTTTCCGTTTAAAAAGTATGCAATACGTGCAAGGTGACCGATAACTAGCGAGACGCGAGCATTTAGCGCCGTCAAAACGACGTCTCGACGCCATTCACCAAATAATCGAAAGCTATTCTTCTTATCGCCGTGGCTTCGGTTTCGTTAAAAAACAAACACAACCGTTCTGACAGCTCTGTCATTAAGGTGTGCTTATTTACAAAAAAGGCCACAATTAATAGACATGTCAAAAACGCCATTATTCAATGTCGAATAAATAAATGTGAAATAAAACGCTATTACATAGCCGTAAAAATTGTAGAGAATTTTTAGAAACTGTACGCAATAAATAACCATGCTTTATTAGACGCGTTTTCCTATTTGATAATTATTTCTGAAATATATAAAAAAATAAACGTTGTCGTGAATAACAAAGTTTGGGTGAGTCGCGGTATTCACGGGAGTCGGAATCGGAGTCGTAAAAAATGAGTGGCTCTTTTTTTTGAAAAATATATTTAATGATCTGTATTTAAACAAAATAGTCAAATGTGTAAACATTTCATGCTTGGCTGACTAAAGATGATCTGATAGTATACATATGTATATATAAGATAAAATGAAATAAAATGAAAAAAATCCTCGGAGTCGGAGTCGTTAATTATTTTAAAGCTGGAGTCGGAGTCGTCTTTTTTTCACGCGAATCCATAGCCCTGATATTAATCGTTCTATTCTGAATAATTTCGTTACCAAACACTTTCATGGATGCAACATTATAAACGAACAATAAAGATTTCAAGATTCCATGAAGATTTCAATAAAGACCATGAGTTAATCCTTTTCGCCAGCAATGGCTTCAAATTTAGTGATATGTTTATTTATTATATAAACACGATACAGTCATTTACTAAGCGTCAGTTCAAGTTCATCCGTGCACTTGAACGTCTGCAGATGCCGAAAGGCGAATCCCGGGTTGTTAGTGACAAAATTTGTGTGAATGAGCATAATTTGAAAGATACAAATTTAATATTGACATTCCACCAAGTCAAAAAATATCAATAAATCACCATTTCAAAAACCCCAACAAGACGCTCGTTTAAATAACAATAAGCAATCGCTTAAATTAAAAATAATTTGCTTTGAATAATCTCATATTTGTTATCGTTCCGAGAAAAACTAAAGTCGAGTTATTAAATAAAGTACTAAAAATCAACTATACATATAATAATATTAGTAGAACTAAAATACTTTGATCATGTTTCACGTTGTAACAATGGAGTTCTACCAAGTAAATGCCAATTGAATAAATAAATTTCAAGTTAATCACAACACTTATTAAGTTCATAAGTCATGAGAATGATGAAAATTTGTAATATTGACCTCTTCGTAAGTGGCTCAATAAATAAGCCACGAGCGATACAAATCAAAATAGTAAAGAAAACATCGAGAGAACTACAGAACTTAGCCAGTATTAGAAATATTGTAATGGAATAAAACAAGCTTCTAGAAGCAACATTTTTTTCATTGAAGTATTTCACTAATTGCAGAAGTCATTGTAGTTTAGTTATACAAGTTGAGTTTAGAGACAACATTTTGAGTTTTATAACTCTAAGCTTTTTAAAATAGATATCTGTAAATATTTAATTATTTTGATTTGATAAATGACACAAAACATTATTTTTGAGGTTTGTTGGAATGAACGAAATTGTTTTCCCTACATAATTGGAAGCAATAAAAGAACTCGCGTAAAAATACGTTTCGTTAAGTACACTCACTTTTCGTTAAAAACCGTCAAATTGAAAAGAAGCCAGCAAAATAACAATATTACGTAATTAAATAACGGTATCATTTTTCAAACGAAGGAGTGGCGTAGAAAATAACTTTTGAGAAATACAATTATCATTCATTAGCGTGCTTCCTTATCCCCGCGAGGAGTAGGCCGGCCCTTAAAAAATATGTACGCGTCCGAACGGAGAAAAGAAAATGTGTGCCGCCGTAGTGAAGGGGCAGAGAAAGCGGACATTTAAAAACAAATTATCGGTCCGGAGTGGCAAAGTAAACATTGGCGACAAAAGTATGGAGGATGATTGATGAGAGAGGGCTTGACGGACGGGGGGTGGACGACACGCAGACGGACGCATGAGGGTGGGACTGGGAACTTACTACTGACAAATATTTTCCACACGCGACGCCACTCTTCCTACTCCACTGAACAACAACTTTCCAAAAGTGTACCCGTTGAATTTTTAACGAGGCCTATGACGGTTGCGCTGAACCTTTTCGAATAATGCTTTCTAAAAATAAATATATATAAAAAACATATTTTTAATATTATTCCAATAACTCATGTAGTTCTTCTTTTCAACACATTCACATTCTTACTAAACGTAAAGCATAAGAAATTATAAAATAATCATAAAAGTATGCATGTATCTTACCTATGTACATTAACTGTATTGTCTAGTTCCTTAAAATGTAAATTTAAAAAAATCTCTTGAGATATGCTGCCTTTATTGATATTTTTTAAACTGTATGTTTATATTTTACATGTGAGAAAGGAATACATTAGTCATAGTTCTGACCTGTGGTAACAAAATCGATTTCAGCGTTTTTAAGTTGCATATAGCACTAGATATAAAATAACATATCAATTACATAAAATGACAAAGACATATCAATAGAAGCAGTGCATATAAAGATTTAGAAATACGTATCTTCTGAAAACACATTAACAGAATTTACAAAATAACGTAATAATCTGGAAGCCAAAGCATCCTCCTTAAGATGGTGAGAAAATAATTTGAACTATTTCCACCTTTTGACTCTATTGAAAAGTGGAAAATAATGAGATTCATATATTTTTACCATAAAGAGCCGAGTTTATATATTCTAGCAGTGACGTAAAAAAAAGAAAAAATGCAAAACGTCGATTACTTTAGATATGTAATGATGCTTTCTTGTCAACTTAAAGTACGTACATGCCTTTTATATTATATGTTGTCATTTCAGAGTGGAAATGTTTATACGTTTGTTTTATCGTGTTAACATAATTTTAAAATGAAAAGTTTAAGTATGTTCTTGTTTATCATATAATTTAAATTTAAGTTAAATTAATAAAACCTTTTCATACGTTTCATTCTATGTATGAAAAAAACAACAAAATTTTAAGACGAAACTTCAGTATTCAGTTAATAAAATACGTCAATTTTCCTTTAAATTAATCAACTGTCAAATGCCGTTCAAAGTTTATCGTTTCTAATAAAAAAAATATGAAAATGTCTTTCTTCAAGTATCTTTATGGAGCAAAATCTCTGGCAAAACGACTTTTTTTGAACCAGCTGATACGTTTTGATAAATAGCGTAATCAATTGAATGAGTCATCATTGAGGCAGACATGTCAAATAATAATATTTCTAAAACACAACTGCTGGCAGACGAATTACCGGACGCTCGCAGATTGCTGGTGGGGCGACACTGCCAGATACCGAACAAGAGTGGAAGGGGACGTCACTGAAAGAAATTGATAGAAAGCTTCGGAAGTTTTTCTTGAAAGTTGTAATTGATAACCTTATTCCAGGACAATGAGAAAACAGCGCATTAAATTCTACGAAGATAAAAATGAACCATTTTTTATAAATAAAACCTTCAACAATTTTTCTTTCTCTACACTATGTTGCTATATTACTATTTAAGTGTGATATATTTTGATTATATTTTGAGAGAAAACCGTAAGTATATTTAAAAAATATTATTTTCGCTTCGATTATAAAAATAATAAACGACATATTACGTGCATTTAATATTTTTATTAAAACTGGTGGTAAATCAATTTTTTTAGAGCCAATGACAAAAGTATTATATATAGATCAGTTGTAAGTTTATTTAATTGGAAACGTATTCATATTGATACAAAATCGATGTTCACAAAAATGCAGTTTATGATTGTATCATACATATGTACTAGATATTGAATTGGCTTGGTATTTTTTTATTGGTAAATTATGTCGATGTCTATATGTTTAATTTTTGGGATAAAAGAATTTTGAAAAGTCCCGTTGGGGAATTGAGCATAATATTAGAATCCAGAGTACGCCAATATACCAATGCAGTAAACATCCAGTCGAGTCTGTTGGATGGCGTAACAACTGAATATATAAGCATTTTCAGGTCGTATTGTCCAAATATATGAATGTCCGCAAACATACGAAAGCAAATCGATAAGTCACGATTCATGAAATTGTAAAAATAACTTAGTTGTATGTACAAACATATCGATTGTGGAAAGTAAAAAGAACCTAAACCACAGTTTTTCAAAACAGCTTTTTTTCGATAATCACAATGTATACAACTCGACACACGTTCTATCAAAAGAATGAAAGCTGCAAATGCCGAATTCGTATCTAAATTTAGCTTTTAAGTTTGAAAAAAGAAAGGATTGTGAAAATTGCAACCAGGAAAAAATACCTAAAAAAGGTTTTTCTTGAAAAAAATATTAAATTAACATGGGGTTAAGTCAATAAAAAAAAACTAAAGTTAGTTCTGACGATGGCGAAAGCCGAAATAGCTATCAGCCTTTAACTTTAAAAAAAAAACTGTAGAACTGAAATACCTTGTTATTTTACCCTAATAAAAAACCAGTTTATCAGTCTCCGTACACTTCAGGGCTGTGTATATTTCATAATTTGCTTTTAGCCTAAAGTCATCAAAAGACGTGTGGGTTACGTCCTTTTTTCTTTCTACAGTCGATATGTATATTGGTTACCAAAAAACTCGCAATGCAATTATTTTGTATCTTATTATGATTTATGAACATACATTGTGTTTTGAAAATTTATTTGCAAAAGTTAATGATAATTAATTGTGACGAAAAGGGCTTCTTCATTCAAATGAAATTCTATGAATATAGTATTTCAACCAAATTATGTACATAATAAAAAGTGTTAAAGTAATGTAAATCACATAAGATTATTAGAATTTAGAATACAAGTGATAAACTATGAGTTAGACGACAGCGTAGTGTTGAAATAGTAATCATCAATAAATATTTAAACTTTTTTGTAGAAATAATAACCGTATTCATATTGATACAAAATAGATGTTCACAAAAATGCAGTTTATGATTGTATTATACTAAATAAGCAAATTAAAAAAAAATGCTTTTAAAATTAAAGTAATCGATATATTGAATGAGTTAAGGGAAACAAAAATTGTATATATATTAGTTATCATGCCAAATTCAAATAAAATAATATACGTCGACAGGAAAAATAGTTCAGACGAGTCGTTATTGCCGATGATAAAAAACAAATAACAATAATTGCTTCGTGACACGAAAATAATATGGTACTAATAAGCCTGGGAAAAAAGCACACCAATACGGAAAAAATAGCCGGCGTTAGATCGTGTCACAGGTGGCATCTGAACTTAATAATTCATTCGAAGCTTCTAACAAAAGCTTGAATGGAGTATTCTACTATCTGGTCATACAAAAAGCTCGTCTAAACATTGATTTCCACGCCGGCCGCTAGAGGCGCTAATGAAGTGGGGTTAATTAATTATAGGCGCCCCGCGACGGAAGAGCGAACCTCGCCCCCTCCGGGAAACTTCTTGAATATTTTCGACAACAAAACAAAAAAATCCCGATGAAGTCTGTAAGCCGATAGACGGAAAATTGTTCAATTAGTAGGGATGAATATAAATCCTTTGTTTGCGGTAGAACGCGGTTTTGTAGGGAGTTATTTGCTAGCGGGGGATTTTTTAGAATTAGTTTTCTTTTCATATTAAATACTTGTCAATTAGCTTTTGTGTTTTGTATTCTTCCCTGTTATTAAATAAATTTTATACCTGTCATAAAAGAAAATAAATTATAACGTTTTTAGCAAGATGCGGGCTGTCCAGCTATATATAAATTAAAAATGAATGAACTTTATCGTTTCTGGACGTAATTTTAAATTCGAATGATAATTTATCTTTAAAAACGATATGGTGTACAATGCTGTTGTTTTATACATGTTAAAATATATAATATACTTTATAAGAAAATGAATTGAGTAATTACACATTTTTTAATAGTAAAATTTACCAAGTACAGTGGAACCCCCAATTACACTACCCCGAATTACGCGTTGGCTTGAAAAATTTGCCGCAAATCCCCCAATTGTCGTTAATACAAGACGGTCGTCTGTGCCGCGCATACAATCAAATGTTGGCTAGCATTTGTGTATTCAACACGTGCCAGGATATACACGTATAGCGGGCAACTGTCTATGTGTGGGATTTTGGCGCCCTTTGCATTTTATCACTTGGTAAGTAAATATTTCGTCAATTATTTTTTCTAAGATTTCCCTTAGTTTTGCATTTTTTGCGGAAAAAACTAAATCCCTAATTTTGTATGAAATTCACATCCCCAATTACACTACCCTGAATTACATTTTCCCGAGTTTAGTGTAAATGGGAGTTTTACTGTATGTGTATGGCGTATTTTCGTCAGTATAAATTGAAAAATATAAAATCAATTAGTTCATGAAATATATTTCATTCATTTTTTTTTAAGATTTTTTCCGATATAAAATTGTAAATTCCTAAATATTATTTCTTGAGATTTTACAAACAATTGATTCTTGATACATGAAAAACGATTCAAATGTGGTTAAGAAACGGATAAATATATATATTTTGAAAGATATTTAAGCTTTCGATAAAACAATATTTATGAAAAAAATCTAAAACCTTCAAAATAAAAGGCTAATGATACAAAATGACTGACTTATATTAGACAAATTTTGTTGTTTTTATTATCTCGAACAAATTTCATTAATGACAATGATTAAAAAACGTGATCAAAATACAGCGGCATTGTAATATACGCTCCCTGCTGATCTCGAATGATTTCCGACGATCCATTAAAAGCGCGATGTCTCTGTATGGTTGACGATGAGCTTTCGCACGGATCACCGAGCAAGCTTTTCCCTCCAACGGCACAGCCAGCGGACCGTTGCGATGTGCGCTGTAATTATCTAATTTCACAAGCCATTTCATCCCCGGTCCGGCGAGCCGGGAGGATAGCGAAGAAGCCTGCTTTAAGGCTGCTAGGGAGGTAAAAATTATTGCGCGGAAGTGCCACTCACATGGGAACTGGATTGCGTCCTCAGCTAAGGCAGTAGCCACTTTTGATTAAATTTTTAACGTGTTTGACTATTCAGATGTAATTGTTTTTACTAAACTGCGCAGAAGAATAATACTATTCAAAAGACAACGTGGCCGAAATCATCTTCATTTTTTTCCTCAGTTTTTTGTTCTGTCAGTTGCTGTTGCAGATAAATATTCTACTATTTTTTGTCTATGTGAACCTTAATATGTATCTTGTAAAAATATGCACACATAACAAAAGAGTATCTTTATTATGATAAACTGTTTAAACTTTAATATTTTAGTTGGATTCGGCGGTAACTTTAAAGAATTTATTTTTAATATAAAAATAAATATGATAACTTTGTTAATACACTTGTTGTGTTACAAAATGTAAAACGTGTTTCGTCTCTTTGAGAACCATCGCCAGACTTAACATCACAAGGTTTAGTAACAAAATAAACATTAATTCTAAATTACAAAATAAAAGTCGGGGTTTATCCTTTTATATTGGACGGAGAACTAAACGTTGTTTAATGTAGTGGAATTATCTCTTATTATTTTTTCATTAACTTCTTTAATAAAGGTTTTTTTTGCACGGTGTCCACTGGAACGTATCCGCCGAACAAAAAGATAATTGAAATATTGCTATATTTAAATATTTATTTGTAACAATTGTTATAATATCATTTTAATTTTGTTTTAACGGTGCCCACCGATTTATTACAATTTAAAAAAAAAACAGAAAAATCACTTTTATATTTATTTTTTTATTTTGCCAGCACGGTATTATGCATATATTTGAGAAGAAAAATATTTCGTTCAAATTCTTAAAAGATGAAACATATATTTTTTGGTAGTGACATGTCCCGATAGCCGAAGCCATCAGTTGTTTAAAACTTTTGTCTCTTCAGTATTTCACATCAAAAGCTGACAAAAATCATTTTTCGCTTCTTATGAGAAATAATCTCTTAGTAGATGGAGTGAGTTATCTTTTTAAATACGTACTTCGATAGTTAAAATCTTAATGGTGATATTTTGTATGTACATATATAATACTCTGTGCTAATTTTTATATAAGTATGGTTTATATATTAGAGTTTGATTTTTTTAAATCGAATATGTGTTTAATGTTAAAACTTATTTTTCACTATTAGTCTGAAAAGTACAAAAATGTAAATAGCTAAATCTGGGATATTTTCTCTTCTATGAGATACATAATCTTACATCGTTCATCGTTTTCAGTTTGACGTTAAATGAAAATATTGGAATAGAATTGATAAACAATTATTTATATTTACCGATTTTAAAAATATTTCTAGTATACATATGATAAGGATTGTGATACATATATGTACTTAACTTCCTGGAAATTCTGTTCCCGACACTTGATTAATTTTGAAAAAGGTCAACAGCCATGCTTACCTGAAAAAAAAGAAAAAGGATGTCAGTAAATACAAATATACCGTATGTTGAATACTACTGAATAAACAAAGGAATTACTCGTTGAACGGTTACAATAAATTCGCCGAATTGCGTTTACGCCCAAAAGGGGTGAATAATGAGTTGTATTTATGTTAACATGTCACGTTTTACTGAATAAAATTTATACATTTAATATTGCAAAATAACAGGCGAGTATATACAAAATATGTTAATTAAAATAATAGCTTAATATCATGAAACATTTTGAATGATGGTTATTGTCAAGAATGCGAATAGCTGGTAAAAACAACACAAAATGCTGTGTTTTATAGCAGAAAAAAAAAGTATTAACAAAGTGGATGGAGTAAGAAAAACATACTATAAAATATTTTTTCAATCCTTATCAAAACAATTACAACAGCGTTGAGTGATAAACATTTTTTTATTTTTTTATTTCTTTACCATGTCCGCTCCCAATGTGGAGCATATGGACTCCTAATGGAGTTTATCTCAACAGAAGTGTTTCTACGAGAAATGCTTGTTACTCAGTTGCTCAACCTCTCTTTTTCGAAAGATAGTAGGAATAGATGGAAAGGGCTAGGACAGGAATAGTGGTAAGCTAATCGCTCTCGATACGCCCCGTTCATGGGATAGGATGGGTGGAAAGAGGGAATTCAAGACATCACATACATCGATGCCTTTGAACAGAAATTCATAAATCGATTGAAAAATCAATTTACAAAACTGCCCGTACTGGGATTCGAACTCGTGACCTCCGTAGCGGTAGCCAACGACGTTGACCACTCGACTACACAGGCGGCAACAATTTTAGTAATGTAAAATATAATTTTACATTGACAAAATTATAGTCGATACCATCTGTGATTTAAGAATAAGAACCAATGGCAAAAGATTATTTTAAAACTACATAGTACCTTGATATTTAAATATATTAAAAGTAATAATAACAGTAAATATTTAACAAATGAAACTAGATTACCACCTCTCTTAATAGTGTTTGCTTTTAAATTTCCTGATTAAAAATAATTAGATATTTATAGTGATGGTAATTTATAGATTCCTTTGACTCCGTCTGATAAGATAAGTTCTATTAGAATTTCTCTACTATTTTTATTATGAGGTCGATTGGTAATAAGGATTCGAATCAATTTACACAACACCCTTCGGCCCGATCCTTTCTAAATTAAAACGTTCAACAAGTGCTATAGTTACCACGTGGGATAGCAGTAAATGATCAAATTTAATTATGTATAGTAAATATTTATCCTTCTATTCCAATCACATGTTTATTTTTATGAGTGACTTTAACATAGATTTCAAAAATGTTTTTTTTTTTTTAAATATATTGATTTAATCAATTGAAAATGTCAATGGACCAAGTAAAGTCAGTGTAAGTAATAAATTATAGAAAAAAATTCTTAACACTTTTGTATTATTACAGTTCATCAAACTGCGAACAAAAAGATTTCAAATCACTCAGAACTAAGCAAATACTTTTCAAGAAAATTTTATAAAGTCAAAGTATAAAAATAAATCTATTCAAATGATAAAAATTCAAGTCTTATTAAAAGCAATAGCATATTTTTAGTACGAATGGTATTTTCAGTCGTATAGGAAATATTTATTGACAAACACAAAATAAAACGTACGCCAAGCATTTACAGTGTCGGAAATTTAGTCCGCTTATTTCTCGAAAAGTTACCCCTAAAGGCAACAAAGCTGCGTCTTAATTGACAAATTTAATGAAAAAAGGGCTTTATGTTTTTTTAACTCGGCAATTTCCTTACACAATATTTGAATATAAGCGTGTGTTAATTTCCGGACAAGCGCGTTAATGGCAAACATTAAATATAACTGCAAGACGCGGTGTGCAGCAATCCATATTAAATTTCGTTTTGTGCCCAAATAAAATAACTGCGACCATTCCAAACAGATGTCATATTCGAGGAAAAGGAAACAAAGTGACGTTAAAAATGCAATGAATAGAATTACGCATTTGTAGAGATAATGGAAGATGAGTTTTCTTGTCTTTGGTATGATGAAGAGATATTGTATAAATCAAAGACCATAGATTTATAATAAATAGTTTCGTGGTAGCAGAGTGAGCGTAGATTTTTTCTTACTCCAGTAAGACCATACAAATTTGAATCATTCAAACTATGTACATTCTCACAGATTTTGTCACTAACGACCCGGGATTCGCCTTTCGGCATCTTCAGGCGTTCAAGTGCACGGATGAACTTGAAGTGGCGCTTAGTAAATGAATGTTTCGTGTTTATATAAGAAATAAATGTATCATTGAGTTTAGAGCCATTGCTGGCGAAAATGATAAGCTTATGGGAATGCCCACAGATTCAAGTAGTAAGTAGTTTCAAGAATTATATTTATTTGTTTGTCAGCAAAGGTTTTATGATTATATTTATATAGGGTATAGAAGTGGAGATCCCGGTAGGTTTAATGGAAAAGAGCTTATGACTGTCCGTATTTGGGTGTAACATTTTTATCCGTTGTTCCTGATTGAACACCTGTCCTTCCAAAATTAAGTGTTTAGCAAAAGCAGACGTGTCCTTTTCAATCTAAAGACTGCCATATGTTCAAATACTCTGATGTTCAGTGTCCTTTCTGTTTTGCCGATATAAATTTTTGTACAACAAGAGCATTGTAATCTATAAATTCCAGATTTATTTAAGTTATGTATTTTATATTCATTGTTAACTAATAATTTTCCTAAAGAATTTTTACAGTAAAAAGCTGAAGCTTGAACGCCTGAAGATGCCGAAAGGCTTAACCCGGATCGTAAGTGACAACATCTGTGAGAATGTACATAGTTTGAACGATTCAAATTTAATATTGAAATTCCACCAAGCACCTTCGGTCGAAATCTTAAATTAAAAGACATATTCTTTTATTATTGTGGAAATTAAGAGTTCAAAAAAGATAGTTTTTTTGATAGGCTCGTAGGATCAAGATAAATAAAAAACTTAAATTACACGCGTGTGGAGTGAATGATTCACTAGTAAATGAATAACAAAGTAACTGTCAAATTAATCATGAAAATTAATTAAATATATAATAGGTTTAAAAAATAATTGCAAAAGCTTTTTAATCAGAAAACTGTAGCAAATCATTTATTGATCGTCGATGACAGTATAAATTGAGGGTTATTAGAAAGATAAAGCCCGTCATCGTCTTGGACCGAAAGCTTCATCGACCAGTCATAACTTTGTCTGCGATTGCGAGAAGCCGATTTCCGGCCGCTACGGCGATACGTCCGCTGTTTCACAGACGCAAACTTTCGATGGAATTGGATAGAGGAGACTCGATCAACTGCCAGGAAACTTGGTTCAAACTTGAACTGCAGGGAAAACATTTGTCTCTGGGTTGGAACGTCAAAGACAAGAGTTACGACCGGAAATTATCGAGACATTTGAATCGCTTGCTGTAATATCAACGGAATAAACGCTCGCACAGTATTCACCGAAATGTAAACACAGCACAGCACAGCTTTGTGTATTCAGTAATAATGCTAGCGAAACCTAATGGTAGATGTTTAGAATATAGTTTTTGAAGATCCGTCGAATATTAATTTATTTGGTAACTATATTACACAAAAAAAACGAAAATGCAATGTGTTTAAATTTTATTAAGTATCGAATTCTCTCGTTATCTAACACATTCGCCTAGAAAGCAAAAACCAAAGATAAACAGATGATTTGCCTTGTAAAGAAATAGCAATTTTTCCTTTTTAATTACGCTTTGTATATCGACTGTGGAAATGAAAAAGAACGTAACCCACACGTATCAAATTTTACAGGAGGCGCAAAAACATGTTTTGATGATTTTGAGCCATATGCAAATTATGAATTATACACAACCTCGAAGTGCACGGAGACTTCTACTCCGGTGTTTAATTGACATAATCTAATATCAACTAAATAAATTATCTACGAAAAATCATTATTTCAGTCTTTTTTCTTGGCTTTAATTTTTTACATGTTCATCTTTTTCAAACTTAAAAGCTAAATTTAGATACTAAATCGGCATTTGCAGCTTGAATCCTTTTGATAGAACGTGTATCAAAATTGATGCATTGTGATTATCGAAAAAAACCTGTTTTGAAAAAACTGTGGATTACGTCCTTTTTTCTTTTCACAGTCGATATAAGTATATATACTAGCTGGCCCGACGAACTTCGTACCGCCTCAGAATCAATAAATGTTGTGTTCATTTATTGGATGAATTAAATTCAGTTTGAATGAATACTCAAAATGAATTAAGTTCAATAAATGTTCAAAATTCAAAATGAAAAGTATTTAAATTACATTGAAATGATGTAATTCACGTGGCACAGTCGATAGATTTAAAGGAATGCAGTAGATCAACGATTTGATTTTGAATTGTGAAGTTTAAATGATCCATATGTTTTTTCTTAGTCCCAAAAATTGTTCGTTCACTCGACCAATTGCGATTTTTGTGATTAGATGTTTGGGAACATTTTGTTGATGAAGCCGTCCTTCGTTGAGACGAAATTGCAAAAATTCGGCGGAATCGAAACCAATCCGTTCGATTCGTCAACAGGAACACGGTCGTTACCGACGATAGTCAGCAATTGCTTGGAGAAATCTTCGGCAGATGGATCGTTTAAAAATGCAACTCGCATGTTTATCGTTAGCTGAAGTTTTTTCACATAGCGCCACAGAGTCGATGTTTCGAGGCAAGCGTTTATTTCATCGGCAGCGATCGATCTTGGAATGACTGGTAGTGTTTGGCGGAAATCGCCAGATATTTAAATCATTGCGCCTTCAAAACATCTTAAGTCATTGCACAGATATTCGATTGAGTGCTTCCAATGCGCGTCTGTGCGTCATTGTGCATAAATCCCAGGTGATGATTTTACTTGCTACCAAAACTTTGGTCATTGCTGAGTGTTTCGCAATCTTGCATGTCAGTTTTTCAGTCGTTTAAAGGTTTAACGGATATTTCAGCACTGAATGAGCCGTTCGCCATCCTTCTATCAACGTGGCCGCTATTCCAGAAGACGAAACTGCTACAGCAATTTCGGATCTCGCACGAACAGTCGCCATAATCAATGACATGAGGAATATCTTCCCAGTCCCACGATGTGGCGTTGGCATTCCTAACTTGACTAATAAAATGCTTCACATGAGGTAGCACATGTCTTCGATCTAAATCAAAGCCTGATTATTTATCTCTTCATTCACCTCGAGATCGGGATTCCCCGAACTGACACGAATTCGATGTAAAATGTCTTCCGACATGTCATCCTTGTATGTGAAGCATGTCAAAATAATGATAGAAAATAATGTGCGTATCTGACTTGGAGATTCAGAAACAATTTCTTCAGCGATTGTCATGTCCCAATAAGTATCATTTTCAAGCAAATTGAGCTGTTGACATGCAAGTAGAAAGAAGCATTCGTCATTTTTCGGATGAACTGTGTAAATGCGACCAAGAACATTAAGTCATTCGGGTGATCAGGAACCGCATCGCTTTGCTTTTGACGTTAAAATTTCTTCGATATAGCGTTCCAAGTGTAATAACGTGTCATCTCAGAGTAAAGCAACGTTCGTGCAAAATATTGTTGTCAAAAATTTATCATACCTAATTATAAACATAACCTTATTTCAATATTATCCGATTTTCTTTCGTTTTCATTTCATATCATCGATTTCTTTTATTCTAATCCATATTCTAAATTTAAAATTATTTATAAGTCAGTCGTATGCAAAAGAAGCATAAACAAACAAATATGGAAAACAGTGCCATCTAGTGTCATCTACCTAAACCCAGCATAAAACAACATGTCATTATTTGAAGCTTGTTCGTAATTTGAAAATCTTGTTTTGTATGAAGATATTAATTTTCTTCATAATTTCTTTTCCGTGATATTTTTCCGATGTTTTAATGCTTATTCTGCTATTCTAGGGAAACACAAATTTAATAAATCAAAGATCATTGAAATTCATGCGGTAATTCTCGAGATATACGTGGTGTAAATAACCCGACTTTGTTTTATATATATTGATACAAAATTTGATTCCACACTTTTTTGACACAATAATTTTAATAAAATATTTAAAGTCATTAATTAAAAAGACTAAGTAAAATAATAATGATAATGTAAACTAGTGCGAACAATTTATTTGAATTTTATCACATAATATTTCATCAAACTAGGATTTATTTCATATCATTAAAATGATTTATCTCAATTATCTATCGGGTCTTAGTTGCTGACTAGCATCACACTTTGTAAAGTAGACAGAGCTATTGATGATCGGATTTATCTACATATTAATAAAAACACAAAATTCCTTTGTACTTATTTCCACATTCCACACACGTAAAGGTGGAAATAAGTGTAAAGGAATATTGTGTTTCTCTTAATATGCCTTTCCACCAAGTATTGATAGTGACCACTGACCACCCTAAAAGGAATTTATCTACGTTATTGAATACTTGCAAATCAGAAAATATTATTTAAGATACTCAAATAATTTAACTAAAAATATACTAGATAATACAGAATGTTAGAAAATAGTAAAAGACATTTATATTTAATAAAAGATTTTTGTTATACTGATTGTTTAAAACAAGAAAATTGTTTCGTCTGCGCGGTTGCCAAGACGTTGTTAACCGCCACAATAACTTATAATGTAGGTTGTTGTCAGCGATTTGTTCCTTAATGACAGTTGTAGTGGCCGGCAGACGGCGTAGCAGGTAGGTTCAGCGAAGGCCAACTAATCGCAGGAACAAATCTCGAGACGTCGATAGCAGGCGACGCCAAGTAGAGACTTCATCACTTAACTGATGTGGTTCCTTTGTCATGTGCCAAACTAAATACGAGTCGTTAATACACAACTCTGGCGGAAACTCACAATTTGTGAACTTTCAATATATCTACGTGGGCGGCCTGGCATTATTACAGATATATTTTCGGAGTTATTAATGGTTTTAATGAGCTCCGATATTTCTATCACATTAGTAAAGAACAAAACAATCAAATATAACGTCCACATATGTATAGCGTACAAAAAAGAAGCTTATATGTATTAGATTTGTTATTATATGTATTAATTTTGAGCAAGAAAAAAACCTTTAATAAAATGTTGAAATACTTCATATAGTAAATATTTTTTAACACCCAGTCATCGATCACAACTTTGAATTAATTAATTCTCGAATTCACTGCGATCTTACCGGTAATCAAACCCAGACCTGCGTGATCGTTAGGGCAAGCTCTAACCAACTGGGCGACAGTAAATAATAAAATGGTTAAAATGAACGGTTTAGAGATTTTAATAGAAATTAAGCATAAGCAAATATTTTGTATAAGACAGATAGCTCAGCATTGTTGAACCTATTTCCATTGGAAATTACTGTACGTAATACAAGTAATATATTTGTAATTCGTACTGTTCGTGTTTGTAGCTTACTCCTTCCCTGTGTCAAATAGAAAAGGACAAAAAAACTAGACCTCTGTTTTGCAATTTATAACTTAATAATTAGATACAATTTTTAGTTTATTCTTAAACTTTATGTGCGATGTTGTGTTTGATAATGCTTCTTAAAGACACCGTCTGTAACACAAGTTGAAAGCTGATGTAAAAAAATATTCGTTACAAAAATATTTATATTAATATGAAGAAATCATAATTAAATCTGATTAAAATTCAGTTTAAAACACCCATGCGAAATGCGCTTCAATTTAAAATATATATAATAATTTGATAAAAAATATACAATATTTTTTTAATTGTTTTAAGAATATAATGCAGTGCTATTATAATGAGTGTGATTGGCATTAGGGCTTGTCGGTTTTCAAAAACAGCTAAATATGTGACATTCGAAAACCGGGTTTTCAACGTCGTAACCGGTTGTGCCGAAATTTCCATAAACGAGTCTATAAACAAAAGGACAGTAAATTTGGATCTTCTATTTGATGGCTTAAATACCATATGCCCCACATCATTACCCAGCGAAAGGGTATTTCTGATATCAGGAAATTTAGTTACAGAATAATCAGTGGACGCTTTGTGTTTTCTTAAATCATATTTTCTGAGGAGTAACATCAAACAATTTCTTGTTGTGTATTCATGATACATAACATAAAAAATGAACCTTTTCTCGCTGTTTTAATTGAATTATCCATTTTTTGTAAATCTTCGAAAACCGGATAAAACCGGAACAATATTAACATCCGAAAACCGGTTTCTTCAAAAGTCGGTTTTTGTATAAGTCCTAATTGGCACCCAAATATCCAAATTTATTTCAATTGAGTATTTAATATGAGAAGTATTGAATAATGCTGTTAAAAATAAAACACAACAATTATAATTTAGAATTTCGACTGAAGGTGCTTGATGGAAATTTAATGACGACAATTATAGCTACCATATACGTAATAAGCAAACAAATATTAAAAAAAAAATGCAATGACTCTGTCATTAATTCAGATTTTTCAAAATAACTATAAAGGATGAGTGTAAGATTTTTTGATCCGATACCTGAGCAAGTAGACGAGTCGATTCATCAGATAATAATTGATTCGATCACTTCCTACGCTACGTCCTCTGCTTTCTTCACGTCTATCTCTGCAAGTTCACTCCAGTGGGTTGAATATTTATGAGGGGCATCGGATGTAATTAAACCAGTAATTGAGTCTGTCCTAGTACTAAGGCCAGGCGTTAATGGCGAATGAATTAAAATGAATTATAAAGGTACACGTTGAGAAGATTCTTAATAATGTAAGAATCAATTGGATTAGCTGAAAATATATGTAAATGGATAAAGAGTGTTAATAAGCGTCGGGATTGGTTGAATTGATTCATAAATCTTTTGAAAAAAACACGTTAGTGATTTTTATTATTTTTAAATTCAAAAATTTACACAAACTTTCCATTGAAGTCAGCCGAGAGAAAAGGCAGAATTTATATAAAATTAATTATTTACTATTTAAGAAATACTTTTATACACTTTTACGTAATTTGCCGTTAGTGATAAGCACTTTTAATCTGTTAACTAGAAATACTTTTTGGAGAAACATAAAATAATAAAACAAGCTTTCTAACTAATTACAGATTTATTTATTAGGACTGGTTTCGTTCATAACTACCATTTTCAAAATATAGCATATTAATGATAAAGTTTGTTAAGCTCTTATAAGTCTAAATGGTTTAGTATATGTAACTAATTAACTCTGCCGGGTTCTATGGCGCAGTCGTTATTGTTATCGTTGTAGGCTTCCGTGCCATATCTCACGGATTCGAGTTCCAGTACGAACAGCATTTTTTTTTTTAATCAAATTATCGATTTCTGTTCAAAGACATGGGTGTTTGTGATGTCTAAAAATTCCTTTCGATGGATTCGGCGGTAACTTTGTGGAAGTTCATTTTAATATAAAATAAAAATAACTTAAATTATTCCACGTATTGTGTTACAAAATGTGACACAGTACGTGGAATAATCTAAGTTATTTTTATTTTATATCTAAAAATTCCCTTTGAACCTTTCCGATCCTTTTATAACGATTAGTAAACCGCTAATCACTAGAAATATAATTTAACAGTGTTATTTATACAAATCAAATTGAAATAAAAGGAATCGGAATGTTATTCTTGTCGGTTGATAATACACGCCATGAGCGAAACCGGTCCTGATTTTGATAAATAAAAAGTGGAAAAAAACACAAAGAAATATTGTTTTTCTTAATATAATGCTTTTCCACCAATTTTCGACAGTGAACACCCCAAAAGTGATAAACATGCATACATATCGACTGTGGAGAGGAAAAAGGACGTAGCCCACAGTTTTGAAAACAGCCTTTTTTTGATAATCACAATAATAAACTTGATACACGTGCTATCAAAAGGATGTAAGCTGCAAATGCCGAATTAGTATCTTAATTTGTCTGAAACGTCTGAAAAGTCTAAAAAACGATGAGCTTGTGAAAATTGAAACAAAGAAAAGAGACTGAAAAAAAAGTTTTTCCTGGAAAATTTATTTAATTAATATTGGATTATTTCAATTTAACACCAGTTTAGAAGTCTCCGTACACTTCAAGTTTGTGTATATTTCACAATTTGCATATTGGCCAAAATTATCAAAATACATTTTTTGTGCCTCCTGTTAAATTTGCTATGTGTGGGTTACGTCGTTTTTTCTTTCCACAGTCGATATGTTATATAATATTTCGTCTTCCGATCGGAATGATGTACGTAACGTTATAGTATTTCGCAATGATGATGTGCTGGTATAAAAACCATTAAGGGACTTAAATTGTCAGCTTCTATGCTATATTGGTAAAACCTTTTCTCTACCGATCAAGGGTGGGGGGTCTGGGTTAAGTCCCGGCTATGTCGAATACAAAATAAGAAGTCTTGGATATGGATGGTGTATGTGACGTCATATCGAATCGACTGGATCTCAGGCGACAAAAATTCTCACCGAGTTTATCTTGTATGATTTTTTAATTTTAAATTATGGTACATGAACTATAATGATATGCTGGTTAAAAAAACTAATAATGCTGTTTTGTGACAAGTGTGTATTAAATTGCAATCGATAAGTATATTGTGGTTCGTAGGAGATTGTTTTTTATCAGTACTAAAATAAATAATAATCGGTATGAATAAAGGAAAGAAAATATGAATATTTCTAACATATTTTATGCAGAAAAATTCTATTATATAGGAGCAAAAACTCTACGTGAAAGCGTCTCAAATTCAGTTTTCATTCATAACCGATCATCATACATCGCAAGACACCGGCAAAGAATGTTATGCAGTGCATATCAAATAACGAAGAGTGAATTCAGAAACCACCACAAAAGGTTAAAACGTATAAATAAACCATTGGCATGTGAATAAGCCGCAGCGAGATTGCACCTCGGACCGCGCACGGCTCCTCCACTAACAGGCTACATAATAGATGTATGGGCTCCGAGTCGGAGGAGCACTGCTCGGTAGCATGAATAATTCATCGCGCGGTATCGGAATGTTATTTTTGAAGGTGAGCCGATAATACCGTTGATTAAATCTGAAAGCGGATCTCTTCTTTTGCAGGGAATCCAATTTTGAAACCACCAGTGTTCGGTTTCTATGCGAGAATTTATTTTTAAGCCTTTCCATAAAAGATTGATTGAAGGCATTGCGGGAATTCGGCGCGAGCTTTGTGTGAATACGTAATTATTCCGAGAAAGCCTTGCTCTATTCACCAACAGATATTTGATACGGAAAACTCCGGAATAATAAAATATTTTGAATTTTTTTGCATTACTTTGAATATTGATAGATTCATTATTCCATTATTTACCCGTCGTAAATAATAATTTGACGGAAGTCGTAGCACAGGTATTTATTTGTATTGCATTGTCAATAGGGCGTGCATTACCGGTAAATCAAAAAATTAACCAGTAATTACCGAAAAATATTTTATTGCAAATTAAGGACAGACAAAGGCATATAACAGTGTCATCACCAAAATGACCATACTCTGCAGATATATTATAAGTATATTATAAAAACTTACGTTTTATACTATTCATTTTTTGTTTATTTTTATTTTTCAAATAAATATCAACCATTAATAATATAATGTTTGTTAAGCTAAAATAATTTGATATTTTTTAATCAATATAAAATGGAGTTCTACTACGTAAATGCCTATTTAATTAATACTATTATAACACGTATTTTTTTAATATCAAAAGATGTTAAAGTTTTTTTTCCACATATTTATTGTAAAAAAAAATATTGTTAAATTCTCTGTATGTATGTTTTAGAAGGCTGACAGTAAAAACAAAGCCCTAAAAAATATACTCAGATATATTTTAGAGAGAATTTAATATTGTTAGCTGTTATTGTAAGAAATATAGAATTACAGTAACATTTCAAAATAATTTGGAACGATAAAATGAATTTGAAATGATATTTCATTATATCTTTAATATTCATTTTTAATATTTTTAGATAATTTTAATATACCTCTTGAATTTCTAAGGTTTGGCAAATATTGTAGTCTCTGTGAATTTCATTGGAAACATTTAAAAAGAAAAATAAACATTTATTGAACTTGATATCGATAAAACAATAGCGAGCATGTAGGAAGACTCGACACAAAATATAATATTACAATAACCGAGAACATATCTGGTTAAACAACAAAAAAACTACCACTATTATAGAGTGTAAACACAGAACATTATTTCGCAGAAATCCTTCGCCCCGAGTGTCGACTTACTCGCAGATAAAATAAAAGCATTGCCACTCCCTTCAGTTCCCGCGAAGCGTTCCATCAAGCTTTTTCATACTCGTAGAACCGAGCTTCGGGAGCTTTTTCGGTGTCGCGTCGTAGAGGCTCTCTCTACAGACTGTTGGAACCATAAGAACACCAAAAAGTTTTAACGTATATGAATTTTTGTTACTTACGTCAACGTGTAAACAACAATTCAAAAAAATGTTTTTATTCGGTGCTTAGAACAGAAATATGCATTCAGTCCGTGGTTAAAATTATATATTTTTGTGATAGATTTTCATTTAATATTGTTGTAGTGTTGAGAAATGAAACGAGCATTTAAAGTTGACCGATTAATAAGGAATGACACGAGAAGTACATTAGCCAGCCAAAATAAAGAATAAAACTTTTTATAAATAAAAAGATCGTGGCTACTTTCGAAAGATCCTGTAGGTGGGTAGCTAGAGGATCTTACTAATCTGACAGTTGCCCTAAAGAGGCTTTGGTGCAAATCTGCCAGCTCGGTGACACCGACCGCGAGGTGGTGTCCTTGCGCCTCACTCTGCTTTACCCCCAGAGTCATATATTATACAACGGCACAAGAGTAAAAATGTTCGATATTCTTTTGCGATGAAGTTGAGGTAGGAATTCTATATTGCGATCGATTTTTTTAAAATTGAATATTTAGTAGTAATGTTTTATTGAAATATAATATTTTGGTATTTTTTCACCTTCACAATGGAGTTCTACTAAAAAATGAAAATTCTATCAATAACATTTGATGTTATCATGTTTCTAGACATCTCAAGGAAACGTATAATATGACATTACAATATAGTTGATAGTTAATTAAAAAAAACTTTTTTATACTAATTGCACATTTTTTTAATAAAGACCAGGATTGGTTTCACTCATCATTATCACTATAAACTGATATTGAATATGGATTGACGCATGGTTATTTATTAAAAATGGGGTAAGAATAATTACAAGATATAATATTATATACATGAAATAAATCATAAATGGTTGGCAACACAAAGAAATTTAAAGAAACAAAATTACAAGAGTATCCTATACAGCAAGTGCAATCTGCGATACACGATATCGCTTTTCATGAGAGCATATGGAAGCTTTTCTATACTCACTGGCACCATTCAAGGCAATATCGTTTCTAAGCACACGTTTTCATGAAATGCGATATCTTATTGTAGGAAATTGTAATTACCGAATTTTACTTGGCTTATTTATTTCATAATAACATATATGACATTCCACAAAATAAGTAACACAAAAACATCAAAATAACAACGTTAGTGTTTGGAAATATTTTACCTGTTAGTTGTGGAGTTATAATCTTTGCAATTTAGGTCTATATTATACAAAAAGTTTCAATAGGATATCGAACATTCACTCTGAATGATAAACAAAAATAATTGCTTTCAACAAGTCTCAACATAATTATATCGTGGAGCTGTTCATTCTCTCAGTAAATACAAAAACATATTCTATACAGGAAAAATGCTTTGTTAAATAAAAAAGGGAAATTACTGATTACTCCAACCATTAGCAGCTTGTCTACTTGTTTATTACTTAATTAAATACAACGAAATATGTTCTATGTTATTATTCCCTGAATGGGACTATTTTAAGAGATAATTGTCTGACCAATTAATGTCAAATTATTATTGGGAACATTCTCTTTGTTATGGCTATAATTAAATTTTAATTGAGTTCTCCGCGTCGGCTGACTATCAAAGTGAAATTTATACCGAAACTATTTATAACAATACATGTAGTATTAACTGACTGTTCAGAATATTTTAAAGAACGTGTAATTACTACGCTTGTTAATTTAATATAAATATCAAATAAGGCGCAAGTAATTGAAAAAAATTCGAGTAATTCGCTACATTAAAAAAAATACTTTAACGAAATTAATATTTTTGTTGAAACGATTCATAATATGAGTATGTCCCATTGGTTTGTGGTGAAATAATTATTTAAACACGAGGCGATTCTAAAATGTTTCCCCAAGAACGGCTTAATTGAAAATTATATATTGAGCAAAAATATTACCTCGTACAACAATACGTAAAATAATATTCAATGAACGTAGTTTGTTCTAAATTTTTTCGAAAAAAAAATCGTGTTTTATTTGTATTGGAAAAATATACCTTTTTTAAGATTCACATGGTGAACAACGAAAATCATCGCTTATACGATAATGTATCATATTATTATATAAAAACCAAATTATCGCACGAAAATGTTAAACAATTATTTGAGCTAATTTAATATGTACATTAAAACGTTTGTATTACTTTCTCAACTGTAATTATATAGTTTTTGTAATCTAGGGTCAAAAAATATCAATAAAACATGTTGCAATGGCGAAAACTTAAAACGGCATTTGATGTTACACAATAGAAAATATTTCATTTAATTAGGCTTTTATTTTATATGCAATTTTGCGTTGGGTATCAATCTTCCAAATCACTCGACAGAGATACATTTGATGGTTATGTCTATATTTATAATCGTCCTTTTTCTGGCAAAACTTGGTAAGTAACAGATTGATAGTTTTGAGAGTAAACAGCGAATTAAAAACATCAGCTTTTAAGATAAAATTTTAAGTTTCGTTATTTTGTGTTACATTAATTATTATAATATCAAAATATAGTTCCATTACTTACGATTAGACACTAAAAAAAGTTTACAATTAATAGAATAACATTAATAATAATTGTGTGTGCAAATAAATGCTTTTTTTTTGGAAAACTGGTCCAATCACTGCACTGACTGACTAGACAAAGAATAAATAACAAAGAATTTTTATGTACTTGAGTATTTTTGTAATTATTTGCTACATACCAACTTTTCCCAGAATATCGGGGAATTACAGTAGTATAAATGAATTCAATCTGTTATATTTTAATCTAAATACAGAATTATTGAAAAAAATCATCGTGCTTGCAATACTAAGTAATTTAATAATGTGTTTTGCAAAAAAAAAATACATTAGTGAGTCGACGTAATAGAAACAAGCGATAAAATATAAGAGGCAAACTATTTCCTAATTATATTAGGGAACTGTTCCTACTCGCAAAAAGCAGTTAATCTATAACGAATGACGTATTTTCCAAACAATATGACACAAAGACAAAACATTTATCTACAAGATTAGTAAGTAGGTCATAGTTTTCCCTCTTGGTGAAAAAAAGGAGTTCAGTTAATTTCGCGAGTCATTAATGTGTTAAGCGCTGGCGTAGCTTTCGGACGCTCGCTTGTCCGCCGAGAAACTTGTCGTAGAGCGTAAAAGCTACGCCGTAGACGATATTCTACGTATTCTCTACTATACGCCGAGTCGACCCGCAAAAAGGTCCCCATTCAACCCGCAAGTAACATTTTTTTATCAAAGTATAAAAGAACAATGAAAATTTTTGTAAAAGAAACTATAGCTACTTTATTTTTTAGGGGACTAGATGAGCAATAATAAATTTACAAACATGGTGAAATTACAAAAGAAAGTTGAGAGCTTTGAATGTATGTAAAATATTTTTTTAATGATGTTTATTTTCAATTTTAACAATATGTTTCTAGATTAATATTTCACATTTTTAAATATAATCAAAACCGGGTTTCCTTAGCAAGACGATATTTAAAAACTATAGAAAAACAAGATTGGACAAAAGCATTAAAGACATGGTTCTGCCATAAAATGATTTCTTATAAACAAATAAAGATCAACGTGGGTTTTAAAGGTATGCATAAATTGGAAAAAAAAGTATTTAAAAATCTTATGAAATTGTAAATAATAATGATCTCTTAACCGTCCATATAAGTAGATTTTAAATGATAGCCAGTATAAATAAATATGGTAGTATATGCCAATCTTAAAAAAATGGTTTAACTATATGTTAAATTTTGTTATTTAAAAAAAAACTAAGCAGAGTTTTGGAGTCGGGTAAGAAAAAAAACCCCCGATAGATTTTTTCAATCATTTCCGTTTAATTTACAAATATGTATGTCATCAAACAATCTTTAATCAGCAGCAGTGGCAACACTATGGACTCATGTAGTTTGAATGCACATAATTAATATATATTTTTAAAATATGTTGGGGTCGCAAGATTTTTGCGACTCCACGACTCTTGATTCCGACTACACAGCTTTCGTTATAAGGTTTTTAAACGCGTTTATTTGTAGGCATTTTATATTGCGCTTTCTAATAAATCTGCTCTAAGCTTAGAAACTATTAGTGTCTGAAGTGGAAATTAATAATTTCAGCTCATTTTTGTCTACTTAGATATGAGTGATATTATTGGGTACTATCAAAAAGCAACAGTCGAATCCACAATACAAAATATTTTGATTGAAATAAAAAACGTCCTTGCAACAAAAGCCTTGCACGAGAGGGTCAATAAATAACTGCGACACGTCCCGGCTCTTTGTACTTTATGAAATAAATTGAAAAGGCAACGGAAAATTGTTTCAGCGTCGATTTGTCTCGTCCAAGCTGGGAGAGACGTCTCAAACTACAGACCCCGGCTTCCGACGTCACCGGCGTCGTGTCGAACCCTCCAACTAAAAAAACTGCGAATGCCTGCTTTGGAATTCTGCCCAGCAAAGATTAAACGCCTCTTCACAAAGCAAACGATTGATCTTTTCCTCGGCATTCTTGTGTTATTTAATCCTGTTACTTTGGACTTTCAAAATATTCGTTTAGTGAAAAATATACTTTGCTCGACGTAGAACACTTTTGTGTCGTAAACATAATAATATACAGTGGAACCCCGATCTACCGTTCTCGCATTGTTCGTTTTCCCGCATGAACCGTTTATTTTTCATAGTCCCGACCAAACATAAGAACAATGTTAAATAATCCCGCATTAATCGTTCCCCGATTTACCGTTTTCCTCGATCTATCGTTTAAATATTTTGGTACCGTCACAAATATTATTCCGATTGTCCATTTTCGTTGAATATTTCTCATACATAGTCTTACCTCGTATTTCGTTTTGCGTTTTTTTAGTGGAACCCCGATCACACAAAAGTCAAAACTAAAATGCCCAAATAAAAAAAAACTAGAACTCTAGCTGAGAAACTGAAAACAATTCAAGGCGTTCAAAAAAACAACTTAGAAAAGTACGCGTGTTTGAAGGGTGGGTGTCTCTCAAAATGTAAGTACCCAACTACGAGTAGGCAACTAAGCATTTATTAATTAAGCAATTAAAGAATAAATTTATATAATGTATTCTTTTATAAAAAAGTGAAATATATATGAGTTGGTTGAAAATTAAACATTTTTTGATATTATTTGAAGATTTCCCGCATTATCGGTTTCCCGCATTATTCGTTGATTTTTCCTGGTCCCTTGGAAAACGTAGAATCGGGGTTTCACTGTAATAAAGAAAATATGAAATTTAACCGGAATCGTAGTCGTTAAAAAAATATATTTGAAGGGTAATATAAACAACTTCATTAAAAAAGAACAACTATAAACAACAACCGAATCCATCGAAAATATTGTTCAATATTCATTACGGAAAGAATTATAAATAACCAATTCCCAATCGTAATAAAGATGGCAATAAACTTTCTTTGGTAGAATAGAATATATGTGAAAGTAACCATACTATCGATTTTTGGGTGAATTATTAATACCAAAGTATACGAAGGAAAGATACAGATAAACAAATGGAATAATGTATACCGAATGCGTTATTTATGTAATAAAATGGTAAAAGATGACGTATGTATAGAAGGCTGTGTTTATACAGGCCATTCAAAGAGTTATAACTCAGTCGGCGCAAATAGGATTACTGGTATAAAAAAATATTGCATTTCGAACTGTTATAAGAATAGCCCCTAACTCCAATAAACTAAACAAAAAAAAAATCACGAGAAAATCATTCGGAAGCGGGTGAAGGCGAGATTTATGGTAAATCGAGGCATCGAAAACGTCACGAAAAATATATCTGCGCCTACATTACGCAACAACCCGCAGCAGAAAAGAGGCGAGGATAAATATTATATAAAATACACGTAGTGTAACATAACAGGCGCCGGCGTAAAATATAGGGAGGGATTATGAGTGAAAATTTCTGTAAGGTATTTATTTGGTGAGATCAGAATACTTCTTTAACCGTGTTCGCTTTCGGAGTTTGTCGAGCACATATAGTTCTAAATAAGTGTTTCTCAAGATAGAGTATAAATGAGGATAAGCTGTAATATGCAGTTAAACTGTAATATTTTGTCTCTTTTCGCCAGCAATAGATTTAAACTTAGTGATACATTTATTTATTATTTAAATACGATACATTCATTTACTAAGCGTCAGTTCAAGCTCATCCATGCACTTAAACGCCTGAAGATTCCGAAAGGCGAATCCCGGGTCGTTAGTGACAAAACTTGTGTGAATGTACATAATTTGAACGATTCAAATTTAATATTAAAATTCCACCATGCCGAAATATTAAATTATATATGAAATAATTTTAAAGTTAAAATGTTAAGAAGAGAAAAATACTATTTCAATGAAAAACAAAAGTACATATTAGTCTACTGGTCGGTTTCTTGGTGCGTTATTAGAATCTTACCAAGTGGATAAAATAGTAAAAAACACATTGCATTTCGTTATCATTCCATTCATTGAATGCAAGTGGTGTTTGAAGATTTAAAGCAATAACATTAGGCGTCATACAGCTTTACTAATCAGCATCAACAATGCATGTATAAAAGTCTTTAATTGACTATGTATTATATATGAAACTTTAACCCATTTTGCCCGAATTTGTCCGTAATTGATGCAAATAAAAAAACACTGCTCACTCGACAGGTTCAAATCTGAAAAAATACTACACGAAACGATCTCCACACTTGTTAGCTGTAGAATGATTGAGACTGATGCAATCTAAACTTTTATTACGTCATGCCATAAATGGAGTGGAAGTAAAAACACTAAATGTTCCAATATTGGAACACTGGGCAAAAATGGGTTAAAAAAATATAAATACATACACGAGTATGACAAATAATCAAAACAAAATCAGCTTGAAACTCGCAACGAAATTTCGGAAGCACAATATATTATTTTGCTTTTATTTTTGAAGTTTAACCCTCCTGTTACTCGCCCATTTCGGTGGCCTTGACAGCGGATAAAAAAATACACAGATAGAGAGACAAACCGAGGCAGCCGCGCCCGGAATCGATTAAGTCTCAAAACAAACCATCAATTTTTCAAGCGAGTTATTTCTCGTAAGGGGGCTCTCGCAGCGATATAAATGTTCAAAGAGCAGAGGGATACGGCGAAGAAGCGCGATCTACGTCACGGCATGCGCCCTCTATTTGACGACTCGAAAGGATGGATCCCGGATGCGTAGGGCTACCAGGCGCCTTCCCATGGCAACCGGAAGAGTTTTTTTTATTTCTTGTTGCCCAATACCTATATAAGAAAACGGAAGTCATCCAGTGAGGCAATGGATGATTATAATCGAATAACTTGCGAACGGCAACAAAAAACAGAAATAAAAAGTAATGGCATACTACAGGGGAAATAAAAACCATCACAAAAATAATGATACATCCAAAATGAATGTTTGTTTCGAAATAAAAATAGCATGGAGGTTACGATACAATTATTTTAAGACATGTTGATAAATACATACACAGCACACTTCCAGAGAAATATATTTGTCAATTTATTCATTCATTTGATGTTTAAAATTAATTGATCAAATCGTTTAATGTTAATTGATTAAATTATCGTCAAAAAGGTTTACGGTATCAAATGTGAGATAACCATTACAAACATGAAGGAATATTGAATACAATATATTTATACCCAAGCGCACATCCTTATTTATTTTTTATAAATATACTTGTGTAAAATTATTGTTGTTATTTAATACAAAATAATGAAAAAGCAATGAACGAATCTACAAACAAATACCATATGATAGAAGATAAAGGATAAAAGTACCCATATACATGCTATGGAACGCATGGTGTGTTCATATTATATTGTGAATATGTATAAAAGAATGCACCCAAAATAGCAATTAAAATTAATTCAATACTGCGAGGTTATTCTAGCATACATAAGAACCTAAAAACTTATTTTGGACAGTCTGAAATAGGTAACATCATTGAGACCAACATATTTTTTTTATTAGATAATGAAGGTTGACACAAGACACATCGTCGATTTGATGCAAAAATAACATAAGGTTGCTGGTAATGTTTTTCATACCGGTATGTGCATGATAATTTTAAAGGTTTTCCATCGGACAATTTTGGTTGATGTTAAGAGAATAAGTGACTTTTTTAATGAATTCAAAATAAAAAAAATAAGCCTCTTTATAATATAACTCAGTGTTGACCAAATTGTTCATTCAGACTTGCAGTAAAACGACGAAATGTATTAATAAACTGCGGCACTAGATTTAAAAAAATGTTTTTTTTTTGATACTCAATAGTAGCACGCTGTAACATGACTTCGTATAACACGACACATTTCACAGATCGATAACAAAATCATAGTATCGAAAAAAAATATCAAGTTTCTCTTGATTGGGTTGTGTATTTTAGACCGTCCAAAATAATAGTATACAGACTTATGCACGCCGGTGTGTAAAACTCTATATAATAGATATCTATACTTATTGACTTGTAAATGACTGCCAAGTCGTTAACAGCATAGGATCTAGAATTAAAGATACTTAAGCGAAGAAAATATAAAGTAACCGGACCACGAAATGCCGAGATAAAAATATCCAGTTTAAATATCTTCACTTGTGACACGCTATCTTACAAATTTCCAACATTTCCTTCTCGGCTAGTTGGCTGAATTTGGTAAAGATTTTTTATTTGAAAATAAATGCTTGCAGCACAATGATATAAGTTTGTGCTCACCATGCCATTATATTTTGAGGCCATAGTCAAAAAAGCCATTAAAAGCGGACCCGAAAAGGCTTATAGCGATTTTTTTCTACTGCAATAATACTATTCACGGAAAAAGGGTCCCGGAAAAGGCGCGCAGCAATGTCAAGCCTAACCGTTAGGCGTGAAGGCTGTGTCGTGAAATATGGTCACCCTGCGTACATAACGGAATAACGGAAGAGCTCCGTATAACGACTTATAACGGCGACGGTTTCCGCGATAATATACGCGCAACTGTCTCGCGGCGGAGGTTGGGGTAATTTATGGGTGCCCTAGGGTGGAGAGATCGTCCATGCCAGTGGCGGATTTAGGATGTTTCAACTACAAGAAGAAGTGGGTCCGTCATGTAAAGAATAAATACACAAAGCAAAGAAAAATAACATTTTCGAAAAAAAATAAAATCTTTTTTTATTGTACAGCTGAAGCTTGCGATTTTTGTCTCTATTGTTTTCTTTGGGGCAGTGCAGTAGGAATGCTTCGTCAAAAACTGGTTGGTAGTTTATTTTACAGATAAAATGCTAGTTTTAATTAAAGATAAATTTAGGTAATTAAAGTAAACTAATTTTAAGATAACTTTAAGATAACTATAAACTTGAGCTTCACCCTTCCGATATGATGTGTATGGGCTGAAGCACAAAAACAGCAATATCAAATAAATGTCTTTTTTAATTTGAAAATTAAGATATTGGGTTAAAGTTTTGTGATTTGTTTACGAGGTCTTTAAAAAATCAAGATATAATGCCAATAGCTATTTATTTAATTAAAAACTAAATCAAATTTGTTGTTGATTGAATTGACATTTATTTGGTAGAACTACATTATTTTATAGAAGTATTTTAAACAAAAAGATAAGTCGTGTAATCATAATATATATATAATAATATTGGTGGAACTAAAATACTTAAATAAATCATCAAAGATTTTTAAATCATATGTTAGAGATGTTAAAGATTTTAATTTTGTGTAATTATAGAGTCACTTGCACTGTAATTTGTAAATTCTTTTCAATATCAATTGTTGTTTACACATGTTTTTATTAATATGTATAATGCCTTTCCACCAAGTATTGACAGTGTACACCCTAAAAGTGATCTTTTATTTTAAATAAGATGTTATAATGCTTAGGTCATCATAATACCTATCCGCAAAGCCGGCTCTGACAACGTGACAGAGACAATTTTTAAGGGACAGCTACTTTACATATCAGGAGAAATATGTCATTTCGAGCCGCGGGTCTTTTATAGACTCAACCGAATGTAAAACAACGGTGTTGTTCTTACGATGTAGCGGCATTCTCATTTTATTAAAGGCGCATCTCGAGTCAAACTTGATTACAAGTTATGCATATTAGCTAACGAATACATAATACAAAACAATTGTTTCAAATTGCATTGCAGACGTAATAAAAACATAACTTACCACAACATAAGAAATTAGTATTAACTTGAAACATCGGACCTACGCACTTAGCCAAAAAAAGTAGAAAATTGTTGCTGATAAACTGGTCGACAATGTTTTGCGCAACATAGTAAAAATAAATATAGAAATGTTTATATACATATATCTATATCCATTTTTAGAGCTATGTTTAGATTTTATAGAATTGCGCTAATTGCCTATAATTTTTCGTTTTTAATAAACTGCAGTGTTAAAATATAATATAATGTTAATAAAAACACAAAATTCCTTTGTACGTCATTCCACTTTATTTAATAGGTCAAGACCGGTTTCGCTCATTGCGAGCATTGTCAACTGCTCGCAATGAGCAAAACCGGTCCTGACCTATTAAATAAAGTGGAATGAAGTACAAAGGAATATTGTGTTTTTATTAATATAACGCCTTTCCACAAAGTATTTTATATAAGTCATAATCGAATGAAAAAAATAATAAAATACGTCATACATAACTAAGGCTTGTAATCCTGATATCTTGACCGATTTGACGATCCCGTAATTCCAGAATCGTCTCAGTACCAATTTCTGGATTCAATATAACACGTAAAAATACTTTGTCATGTGCAGACGTAACTTTTTGAAGGATCGAGTTAAAAAAAGTCTTTGAGTTGAGAATAATCTTGAAATCTGTTAATTTCACACTTTTTTCGTCAGAATTTTTGGAAACAATGATAAGTAATCGATTCTGGGATCCCGATAGGCCGAATCCTAAAAAAATGTGATTCAAGAAATCCCAGGATAGAAAAAATGGTGCGGGATTGGGTGCTCTGGTTCATAGATGGTAAATTGGGATCCAATCAGCCCTAGCGACTCTCCGTGCCCACTGTCATAACAGAACGGTGACTTGTACGTTACTTAAACTCTTGAGTTCTTTACAAAATTAAACAACCTTACCCAGAGAGTGAATCCTGCTTACTTATTCTTCCGGTGAGATTCCAGCGTCTAGGACGACTGTCAGCTTAATATCCGTAGGATGTGTTTGGCAGAACTGAAGAATGTTAGAATGTCATGGGACAAAACAAAGCAATTGGATGTGCTGCATGGGAGGCCTTTACTTAACATAGGGAGCGATTGTCGTCAAAGAAGAAGAAATAGAAATGTTTAATTGATTATAAACAACATTTGAAAAGGGTTATCAAGCCCTTTATTTTGATAACTGCGCGCTTTGTATACTACCATTGATATACACTATTTCTTCATAAATAAACGTATTAGGGTGGCTCATATATGCACATCACCGCGTGCGTATTTTTAGAACATATTGCCCTCGGTGATGCGTTTGGTATACCTATGCAAATTTTACGACGAGAATATTGGCTACTCTCATGCGTTGTTTTGTATGCGTATGCAAATTTTATTAGGTTTCTAGTCTGTAGCAAACAGCTGTACGTAGCTTGCAATGACATAATAAATTTAAACGCAAAAAGATTATTCTAGATTGGATCACTCGATTTAATGATCAAGTGATATTGATTTGAAACCATAAAATAAAATAATATTAAAACTGCTATTTTTTTCACATTACAAATTTAACTTATTGATTGACTTGACATTTACTTGGTAGAACTCAATTATAATAAGTTAAAAATAGCATCGTATTTAGTTCTACAGTTTTTATATTCATAAGTTGATAGCTATTTCTGCTTTTTAGCATGAAAGGCCATGATTTAATGATGTTTTACGAATTTATGTGGAATACAAAAAAATCAATGAATACGAATTGATCGTATATTTTCGTATAATAACCTAAGAAGCGACCACCAAGATTACTTACTTACATTGAGGTAAGTAACTTCTAATATTTATATTTATGAGTTAGATTGAATTAAAATGCGATATCTGTCACCTCTTTCCTCTCCTCCCATCCTCCTGATCCTTTAGTAACTGGGCGTAGCAATAGCGATTAATCAATTACTAGTCCTGTTCTAGCCTTATACTTCATTCAATACTACTTACTCACTTTGAAAAAATGTGAGTTTGAGCGACTGAGTAAAAAACAGTTCTCGTTTCTTCTGAAAAACTTCTGTTGAGGTACCTTCATTAGGAGGCTATATGGTCCACATTGGGAGCGGACATGGATACAAAAAAAAATCGATAAAGGTGAAAATGTTGTATATTCGAACGATATCTCGTATAAACACCATTGATCAAATACCGAATACTGGTATGAACTTGGGTTAGTTATTGATAATATATCAGAAATTATCTTCTTTACTGGATCCGTTTTAACGACCCATTAAGCACATTTTTCCAAGCGATAGATGTATAGCGAGATAGGTCAAGGGAGGCTTTAATCTGTAAGTATATTAAGCACTTAACTCTAATGGTGATACAATATGTCAGCATGATTTATGATGATAAGTGGTCTTACAAAAATGTCTAAGTATTTTTCATGGTATGAGAAAGATAAAAATAGGGTTGTACGTACACAATGCCGTTTTGACCAGAGCGGGATGAACGCGTCACAGAATTTTCGCTCTCGTATGACAGGAAAGAGCTTACCGAAGGAAAATATTGCGGCCATATTTTCACATTTATATTACAATAGTTTGGTGGATTTACGTAAACATATTTCATATTTATCATACGTCGTTGTAAGACATTTTACATTAAGGAGGAATAAAAATGACAGTGGCAATTTCAAAAATATATTTAAAAGAAACGATTTGCCTATGTTTGGCTATAGTCGCAAAAGCTTTACGTGGAGGCACATAATAATGTGAAGGAAATTGGTTCTATAATAAAGCATTATTTGTGTGACAATAGTGTATTGAATACATATTATACATCGTCCGCCTAGAGCAGAAATAGTGGTAGGGAAAAAAATCATAGTAAGAAAAAAGCAAAAGAAAATTTCAGCATTTAAGATAAAGTCTCTAGCTTCGCTATTTAATGAAGTGTATGTCAACACAAGTATTTCTATGAGAACTGCTTGTCACTCAGTTGCTCAACAACTCTTTTTTTCTAAAGAGAGTAGGAATAGAAGGATAGGATTAGACCGAGACTAGTGGTTAGCTAATCGCTCTCGCTGCGCCCAGTTTTAAGGGTAAGATGGGTGGAAGGGGAGAGTTCAAGAAATCATATACATATATACCAGATGCTCCGTAGCCAGTTTCAACAACGTTTACAACTTTATCACGCAGCCGGCATTCACAGGCAAATGTAATTGCTTGCCTTTAAGTCCTATAAAACATATTTCTCTTTTTCGCCAAACTTTTGTAATTAATGCACGTATTGAGTTTTTTGAGATAGAGATTTGATATACAATAATCTCATTAAAATATTTTTTTGTATTTTTTTCACAATACCAACATTTTCTAGTACAGTGACAATAGGTACTCAAACATTTAAAACCAGCAATTAACCTCGTACAGTTTCTCATACTTTGAAAACGGAGTACTTGAATGCCAAATTTGTGAATACTACTAAATTATAGTACCACTGTGTTCATTAGGCCTTTTTAAAAACATATTATATGTTTTTTTAAATACTCAGAACATACTTTAAAACTTGGGGAAAAATCATTAATTTTTCTGTCAATACTATCTGAAAGATAAAGATGAAAAACTATGTTACAGCGAAATCTCATTTCATGCAGAAAGATAATTAATTGGTTCTACCAAAAGAGTGTAGACTTTATGCGTGCATTATTTTGCTATAAAAACTGTTTCATGGGACATATTATTTCTTGGAAAGGAAGAAATTTCAATCATTAGACATAGTATTAAGAGTTGATGCAACATGAGGAATAAAAAAACTATTTATATCCACTTATAGTTCCGAATTTTCTGTTTCTAGTTAAGTAATTTGTAATGAGAAATTCTTAGAGTACCGATATTTATCAGTCCCAAAATGGTGACAAGTAGTTATCTGTGATTATTTTAGAATGTAATTGATGATAATTATTTTGATTGAAACTGTAAGAGCTAAAAAAATCCGGTAAAAAATTCTAAAACCCCTATTACTAATCGACGAAAAAAGAACTATTTTTATAGTATTGTAAATACACTTTATAATAATTTGTAGAACTTCATTTAAATCTACAAGAAAAAGATTTCAAGTAGAAAAATAAGCCTATATGAAATGGTGTTTCTTAGTTATCTCAAAACTATGATATTTTTTTCAGATGCAGACATATATGGAACAGTAATTCCGTGTAACGTATTCTGTTCGTCATTCATAGACGTTGGCGCGAAAGTGGTAGTATATCTATCTGTTGCGGTTATATATCCTCTCTGCACCAAAAAGATCGAATGCTACCGCATTCCCGTCAGTCTTTCCCGAATGTATAATTTGTAGTGCAGAGAATATCAAATGGTGAATACACATTTTAAAAAGATGTTTATTCTTGATGCAATAAAAAAAACATCTGTTTATATATTTTGTATGGATTCGGTGGCAACGTTTTGAAAATATTTTTAAAATATAAAAATGAATATTCTGTAATTACGGTGGTTGTGCAAGAAAGCGTGTTCTTGGAAGTCATTAACATAAATGAATTATTAATTTACAGTGAAAATTGATTGTTTGGCCTTATGTGTGTGATGTCTTCAATTCCCCACTCCCGCCAATCCTATCCTATGAACGGGCGTATCGAGAGCGATTAGCTTACCACTAGTCCTGTCTTAGCCCCATCTTTCTATCCCTACTCTCTTTGTAAAAAGAGAGGTTGAGCAACTGAGTAACAAGCAGTTCTCGTAGAAACACTTCTGTTGAGATAAACTCCATTAGGAGTCCATATGCTCCACATTGGGAGCGGACATGGTTTAAAATAAGAGTGTCACAGAAGACATATTCCTTCACTTGTGGTCTGCACTTAAGTGTGCGGAAAATCAATTTATTAATAAAAATAACAACA
Organism: Himalopsyche anomala; assembly: GCA_031772345.1. NCBI lineage: Eukaryota > Metazoa > Arthropoda > Insecta > Trichoptera > Rhyacophilidae > Himalopsyche > Himalopsyche anomala. The sequence continues at coordinate 28,834,348 of CM062827.1, forward strand.
ATTGTATGGGAAGACGTCTATTTGCTTTTTGTACGACGTCTAGTTGTTTGCGACATAAGGTCAGCGTGGTCGTTTGTTTCATTTGAAAAGTTGTACGTAATAATGAAAAGTGAAATTCATAATAAATTTATATTTTCATAACGGCGATTTTGGTAAATTTTTAATAAGTTCGTTCGCTTGTTTTGTCATTTAGTTTAGAAAACTATGATGTAATACAAGGGTATCCAACCTTTTTTGCCCTGGGATCAAATTTTTAATCTTAAGTTTTCTCGCGATCGACTTCTAACATGATTCTCATAAGAAATTTTATTAGAGTTTTTTCCCATCTTGAAACTTAGAAATGTGTATTTTAAATGTTAAATACATATCATTAGATAGGTATGTGCTTACAAAATAATTCATTTTTTGCATATTTGATATTTAAATTATATATTTTTTCGAAATTCATGGAAGTTTTTGTGATCGACCAAATTTTGCTTTGGGATCGACTGGTCGATCGCAATCTAACGGTCGGACACCCATGATGTAATACAATACATTACATTTGTAAAATGTTTGTTTTTATATTCATTTTGTTTCCGGGGAAAGAGTCAGGTTTCTAAGCGAATTTCCAAATAGCATCAACAAGGAAATTAAGCGATGAATTATATTACATTTCAAGAAAATATTCAGTTGAACGTTGAGCGGAATGCTTCTATGGTGCAACGGCGATGCGCCTGTTACTTCGGCAATAACAGCCCGCTCCGTAACAACGTAGCGGCTAAACGCTGCTCTCTCTTACGGCTCACACACCCGTGGAGCCTTCGCGTTAAGCAGCACAGCTTCCGAGTTAAATTACCATTACGCGGTCGTTACTAGCGTTGCATAATTGCATATGCTGATGCATTACCCGAGCATTCATTCTCACAGTAAAACGTTTCCCTGGCAATATATGTATATCTACAAAGAGAAAAAAATGCCACGTATAATATGAATCGACGTAAACTAAAATGTTGTTTAATGTGTAATAAGAGAGAATTTATGTAAATTTTAAGCCTAATTGAAAAGTTACTTATAAAGGATGTTTATTTTGAGATATATAACTTCAAATTTAAATAATCGTCGTACTGGACATGGTTATGGCTTTATTGCTAAGATAATTTCATGCTAATAGTGTTTAACACCTCCATGCCCATGATGCAATCGTAAATAGTTGAGCCATTAAATTATTCAATATTTCTCTTAATATTGTCAATAAGTATTTATCATTTTAGGTATTCTAGCTTATATACATATTTAAAATTATTTTTTAGCTGCTAACTTAGGTTTAAATACTGTCAATAAACAGTGAAACTGAGATGCCATCATGGCAGGGAACGTGATTTTTTAGGATTGCATGTTACGGGTTAAGTATCTTTTTGGGCGTATAGGCGCCGCGGCTGTCTCGAATAAAGTGCAGCGAATGTTTGATTCCAAGCAATCTTTCGTCTCTGGTTTATCGGCGTAGAAGAGCGACTAAACATATCATCACAGAAAATAGTCTAAATGTGCTAAATCAGAGGCCAAAATTCGCAAGTCCATAATGCGAAATAATATTTTATGTATAGATATATTACTCCATAAATCTAGTAACTAGATATATGGAGTAACACAAATAAATCAAAGTGTTCAAAACCTTCGGGCGATTGTCCTATTTGGTAAAAGTAGCTGTAGGTTTTTATTCTCGAACGGAAACTCTCATATATTAAATTTAGACCAATTCGTATTAAAAACAATGATTCTAACACTACTTTTGTCATATTCCTATCTAAGTTTAAAATTGAGTAGCAAAAAAAGAAATATGTTACTTTTAAACCTTTGATTGAGTGACTTATGCAAGTTTGTTTTAACCTTTGATTTTTTACTGAGGTTATCAAGTTGAGCTAGTGGATCAAAAAAACTTGTCGTAAAACAAAGTATACGCAATGTATTGAAAGAAAGTATGCACAACGTGGTTGCGTTAAAATTTTATGTAACACACTTTATTTATTATTGTCTAATCTTCAAGTCATATTAAATGTATATTTCATATGGTGTAGCTTAGGTTGTATTGTTGAGAATTAAGTCGTAGCGTAATGCAAACAGCAATCTGCAACCAGCTGCCAAGTTTCTCCTTTACAGTTTCAGATTGCATTCTTAAACAAGCGAAGATGTTATCACATTGTGTGCCAAAACGAGATGCGGTGGATTTACAGCATGTGGGGCAAGGACGTCGGCGAAAAATGGACAGTACACAGCGGATAAAGGGTTGGACCGTTTTGGCACACTGCACAAAAGTAAGCGAACCAAAAGGCAGTGTTATTTTCATTTGCGGGTCAACAGTTATTTGTACGCAGTAAGAGGCAAAGAACAAAGTGAAACAAAAGCAACCGTGTATATTTATTTATTATTATTTTTAAACTGCATAGCACCTAATCTTCAATTTTATCAATCATTTACTTATAGCTGGTGGGTAATTGTATTCATGTTAAAATTATTTTAGTTCTTCTTTGAAAACATTATTAAATATTAGTAGAACCTGCAAGATAATAATGTAAAATACACAACTCCGCAAATCATAGGTAGGATAAGTAAAATTGAATAAGAAAGCTGTATTTGTGTTATTTTTAAATTTTATTTCAAATGTACGAAACAGTCAGGAAATAATCATTTCTGTGCGACGAAAACAGCTGTGACCATTTATTAAAATTGCAGAAATGAAAATAAATAAATATGTTTTTTTCGTGTATGCGGCGGGTTAGTCAACCAAATTTTCGAGTTGAAAAAACATTAGGTTGGAAATCCGCGATTACGCGAAACCTTAAACATAATAAAGTATAAAAAGCCATTCTGCTTATTGAAAGTAAACTCATATACTTTCGACTTTTTTCGTATAAAGCCTACGCAAATAATTCTAAAGAATAACATAACATTCGAATTCAGGCCCGCAATTTAGCACAATAAGCGCAGACGTCACACCCGATGGGAGCTTTTTCTAGAGAGGGAAAAACAGAAGAAAAGCTCGCCTGAAAAAACAGCAGATTCTTTTAAATCGAGAGGCAGCTTAACACGCGTCAAATATGTAATAAAGAATTGGGAGTATTCGGGATCTAAGAAAATATCTTAGCAAGAAAAACAAATGTTTACAGCCGTCTGGCAGGATGAAATAAAGAAAATACGTGGCAAAGTATATCTACAAGGCTTATGCAATATCCGGAGAGATGGTTTTTCTTGAGGAGGGTTTTACAGCGGTTGGCCTCTCGATTTCTATTGGCTACGAAGATAAATGAGGCATTTGATAGGGGGGAACAATTTATATGGACGTTTTTATACCCGGAAAAAATATTGAAACAGCCTCCTAGCGTCTTTTTATTATTTTGAAGGATCGCATGATTTATTGAATGCCCCGTTCGTGTGCGTAATTGAACCAAATGTATATTGGCTAATAAATAAATACGGATTAAGTTTTCGCCAATAACAAAAGGTCTGATCAAACATTCGCAAAGTGAACAAACAGTTCTAATGCGTAATAGTTTGAGGTACGAGCTCACTTATTATTAGCAACGATATACAGAATTACTTATTTTAATAAATTACATTTGCTTAAACAGTTGTCACTGAAGTTTTACAGCAGTTATTGAATAATAAATCGAAATCAAATCCTTGTATTAAAAAAACAAAACACACTCTTGTAAAAAATGTGTATATTTTATTTAATATGATTTGTACCAGTTTCGCTCATTACGAGATTTTTCAACCGATAAGAATATATAATACAGGGCTATGAAATCTAAATTTAAATAATTTTAAATGTTGGAAGTTACCGACTCTAAATTATACTTTAATGTTTTCGTTTCCATTTTTTTGTAACTATTCCACATAGTGTGTTGAATAATAAATATTTTGGCGAAAGTCGGACGGGTCCGAGTAAAAAGATTTACAATTTATTATCCTCAACGTAATATAAATATTTGAAGAATTAAAAGACTAGTTATACAAGTGGTTGTGTGTAAGTGAAGGCAAAGAAGGCTGTGGTAAGATGGAAGATGATGGAAGTTCAACCATGTATACAAAAGAAAAGCACAACATGTGTGTTTTTCAGTAAAAAATGAGATTTTCGTGGAATTATAAATAACCTCGTTTTCTTATCGGATAGGGTCATTTGAAGGAACAAAATAACCCGTGTCTTTTTGTAATAAGTAAATTGTTGTATAAATAACATTGAATAGCCAAAAATGATTTGGAATGTATAATATTTAATCTCTCGGCCGCGCTTTTATTATATCGAAGCAACAGTGGTTTCGAAATATTTCAAAAGGAACACCTTTAAGGGTTTAGGTTCGGGTTAGGTTATATATACTACGTATTCAGTTGGAATAACTTTAATATGATAAATATGTTATGGGTCGCTATCGTCAGAACAGGCATCGTATTTAAAAGGTTAAATTCTAAACCGTGTTATATTGCAATGTTCGAGAAGAATTAAAATCAAAAAGGTTACGTAAGTTTAGGAGATATGAAAATGATAAAATTTGTGTCAAACATAAATAAATAAACGTTAAATGTATACATTTAAAGTGGGTTAGGATATGTATATATACATGAATCGGTATATCGGATAAAGGTAAAAGGAAGTAACTTTCAGTTTTGTCAAAAAGCTTTTCTTTCAAGGTTCCGACTGTTTAAGAAATGTAAAAATGATTTTGTGTCAAACGTAAATAAATGAAAGCAATATGTAGACATTAACATATAAGTGTGTTTGGAAATAACATAATCATTGTAGAAAGGCACAAAGAAGTCACATTCAGTTTTTTTGGAAAACCTTGCTTTTTGGGTCACATGTAAACTGTGTTTTGTAAAGGTTACGTCCTTTCACCTTTCTACAGTCGATATATACATTGAATTTATATAATTGTAAATGACACGTTTGTTCTTACAGTAGCAGAAATACATCACAACAAACATTGCTATACTAAAAATGGGTCGCAATTAAGTGTCTGTAAATCCAGCTAAATTAACTTTGAAAAGTACTTACTGTTCGATAAAAGAGCAGTATTTAGACATCGCTGATTTGCTATGTTCGTGATACATTCAAAAAAAAAATTTTTTTGTGTGTATCTGAGATCATAAAAGAAAAACAATATCGATGAGTTTTTTTTCCTGTGTTTAAAAAATCATTTCCTTACGCAAGATAAAGTCAGAATTGCATCGAAACAGTGTTTATGTAAGTGTATTAGTAAATAATGCACTGTTTGTGCAATCTAAGAAAAAATATTTCACAAAAATACAACGAAAGAAAAAGAGTAGTATTTCTTTACTGCTTCCTTTTGACGAGCGTTGATTTTATTCGACGGCCTGCGAAAAACTACCCCGCGATAAAAGTGAGGCAATAAAATAACAGCCGAACAATTTTCACACCACTTTTTACATCTCTCCCTCATAATAAATAATAAAAAAGTATTTGATTAAAAACATAAAGAAAAAACAGAAAACTTGAAAACAGTTGGATTGCGAGAAAAGAATTCTGTTCAATACTGGCTAGTTTTAATCAATTTAGAACTGAGATTTTTTCTGCAAATTTTCTCGAAAACAATTGTTTTGAAATAAGCTTATGTACACAGTGAGTAGAACAACGTTCAAAAGAAAAAGCAAAAAGAAATATAACGTAATTTCTTTTGGCAGTTTCTTTCATTATTATTTTACCTGCCTTTACGCTACTTTATACAATAATAGGAGAAAATAAAGTAAAGAAATGTTTTATATCAAAGATTTATAGAAAAAAAACAAGACGAAAATCCTGAATTCCAGTGAAAATTACAATATGATAATTCTCTAGACAATTTTTACAGACACGGACGTTAATATATATACATTAATGTCTGTGTCAAAGGCATACTCAATAGTTATGTCAATTTGTTCAATCATGGTCATATCCTAAAAATGAAAAGAAGACCTATATGTTGTTTCTCGGTTATTATCGTTGCCACTTTAGACAAAATAATTCTCTGGGTAGCGCGTTTGGGTAAAGTGACGGTCCATAGTTGTATTATAGTAATCATTTCGGATAATTGATTTTCTGCACCTCTCTAGTATAAGAGCAATTTTCAATTCACTTTTCTGATGTTATACTCGAGATACGGGAATAATCAGTCAAACAGGAATATTATAACTTCTTTTGTTAATAATAAAATCATATAGATTTTTCAAATACCGTCTATTCTAGTAGCTACAGTAAAATTGGTCACGCCAATTGCAACCTGTCAAAAAGCATACACATCGTGCAATGTAGGGTTGCTATCCGTCCCGGTATTCCAGGTTTGTCCCGTTTTCGAGTCCCTTGTCCCGGCGTCCCAAAGAGACCTTTCGGGACAGCCTAAAATCCCGGTTTTAGTTATATCATTATTCAGTTATACTGAGTCCTCGCAGTTACTAAGTTGCAAAAAATGAAAGAAATATACAAGTGTAATTTCATATTTTTGAAGCCAGCCTGAATACAAAAATACGAAAGTGTAAATAATCCAAGTAAAATATTTAAAAAATATATTCATGCGAACAAATCCTCAAATGCAATTTTGGATGGTAAATGAGTGATTCCCAGACTGGGGCGCGCAGGTTTTCAGATTTTAAGGGGTCGTGGCATAAAGAGTTTGGGAAGTACTAACGAAAATAGTAGGCATAGGATGTAGTATACACTGGTTCTCGTCCGATCACCGAAATTAATGCCATGAGCCCTTTGAGCAAGCATCAACGATGTCCCGGTTTTGATGTCAAGAAGTCTGGCAGTCCTAGATGCATAGGAAAATGATTTTATTTATAATAAGCCCACAAGCGGATCGCTGGATTTTTTTTGTTCAAAAATAAATTCAGATTGACGTGATAACGTTTGGTTCGTACTAGTGGCCTACACAGGCCCGGGCTGACCCTCGGGCCACTAAGGAATTTATTTCTTCAGAAAACATTTCAAACTATGTTCGTGTCATACGTCAGCCAAGATGATTTTAATTATTAGCAGTTCTATAGAGAATCGTAAATTGTTGGAAATTTGTAAAAAACGGGGTTTTTCGGGCTGAGGAGTATAAATTTGGGCTGCGGGTCGGGTTCGGGTAATACGTGTGGTATTAGACTCAGGCTCGGACCGGGTCGGGCTGAGTCTTTCGGGCTCGTACCAAGTAATTTTGTAAAATTTCGGCCCGTCCAGACTTCTAGTTTGTACTGACTCGAATATAATAAAGGTATACAATACATCGGTAATTATTTGAACTAGTCAAACAAAATGGTGATTCAAAAGAAATGTACATTTGGGATGTTTGTAACATTCTAATAATGTGAGAATTTAAATATAGCAATGTATAAAAAAAAAAACAAAAAAAAAAATGTTTGAACAGTCAATGAATACTCTCGCCGCCTAAACGTAGACGGAAATTTTGTATGTTTTAAAAAGACCGGATTTCCTGTCAGTCGGGAGCCATTATGAAAATGCCCTTAAGGGACAAAAGCCGGTAAGTGCTAAAAATAAAAAAGTCTACTCTCGGTTCAAATAATAAAAAAATACATATCCATATTTCATCAGACATCTTACGTTTTCACGTAAAGAAATTGCGCCGCGAAAAATAGCGCGGAATCCAAAAGTAGAATTTACTTTCGAAAAGAAAAATGTTTTCTGCGATTGAAAGATTATTTTCTGGATTTAAAATTATTTGAAAAACCGAGAGTTTCGAAATGAAGAATAAAATTCCATCAAAATGAAATTACCTTATATTATATTTGATGTGCTGAAATATCGGCAACAATTCTGAAATATTATTCGTAACACTTGTATTAAAATAATAATACTCTATATAAATTTCAGACAAAACGAATTCAGTTTATTTAAGAATACTAACATATGAGAACAAATTTTGAAAAATGTTTAAATTATCAAATGGGGAAGCTTTTGTTTAAAAAAGGTACAATTTCTTGCCGTGTTTGTTCCCAATGTAGGTCACGTGGGTTTTTCATAGCTTAGTTGAATGGAAGTTGCCAGTTAACCAAAAATTGGTTGTAAAACAGCTGCTCAACTTGTCTTTTTGGACAAGTTAAAGAAAAGTGATACTAGTTAGCTTTTTTTTTCTCTACGCATAGTTTTATAATTGAATTTAGGGTGTCGCATAAACCTTTTTGTGTTTGCAATATATGGGATTGCTCGTATTAATATTTATTTGGGTAAATCTACTTTATTACATGCTACTTTTTTCCTCGTCAAATATTAACTGATTGCCGCAGAAAACAATGTAATTTTATAAAGCTTAATTGCGGAAACGTAAACATCAGAAAACTCATCGTTGGAATCAAGAAGACAGATATTTTTTACGAAAATTCGTCGCTATATTTCAAACATGCTCTGTGGTTTGTTCTAAAAAAGTACTTGACATGCTATGTTGACTTTTTAATTCTGATATTATATTCGTGTTTTGTGTAAATTATCGTTTTTTTCCGATTTCTATGTGTAATAATTTTGTATTTTTTATGCATAATTAAATTTCCTACAGATCTGCATTTTTATAAGCGGAATTTAGTTAATTTTCACGTAGAAAAGCATTTTTAAAACAAAGCCAGAAGATTTTTTCTATATAATGAACGGATATCAGAATAAAAATGTTAATGCATGAATATAATAAAATTGTGTTTCAAACTAACGGATAATTAAAATGAAAATAAATCTATAGTCACGTATATAAACGTTAGGAAGTGCGCTCGCCTGTGGTCGCACAAAAGTGTTTGATAAGCAATTTTTGTTTCAGTGAATCATAATTAGAGTTATTAAATAATTTACGAATTTCACAAATACAAAAGTGGCAATAAAAAGTAAAAAAAATAGCGTTTTTTATAACAGTTCATATAAACGTACCCCAAAAAATGAAACGACTTTCTGCAAAAGTAACTACAACTGGCCACTGGAAAATTTATGCTATATTCACTTCGTCTTCAAAAGAATATTTTACACTTAAAGCGTTTATTTTACATAAAAGACTTTCATCAAAGAATATAGTGGGTCGCCCTTTTAAGGGGAAAAACAAACAGAGACGAATGAAAAAGAAAAGTAATTTAAAGTTTATATCTGCTCTGATCTGAAAGAATCCTAATTGTGATCGTCCCCCGAAGAGATGCGCCCTGCCCCTCAACCCCCGAAAAAACGTTAAGTGTGAAAACCCACCGGGTTCGGATTAAATAAACGGCAATTTGTAAACAAAAAAACATAATTATTGTCACAAGTTTTAAAACAGAATTATGACGGGACAAATTATAAAATTTTCTGACTTTTGAGATAAAAAAAAAGATTTATATGAATAATTCTGTAAAAATAGAAAACACGGTCGGTAGTAATTTAAATGATTTTCCTGCTGTACAAAAATGGGATGAAAGTTTATAAATAAATTAATATACCTAGCGAAGTGATTACTGGACCAACATTAGAATTTAGGTTCAATAGCGATAATCGAATACGGGAATAGTTTGCAGTAATACTAAGTTATGTAAGTATTTAAACAATTTTTTGTTTGTGCAATTACGAAACTTGTTACTTCCCAACTTCTGCCAGAAAAGTGACGATATGATCCACATTAGAGGCAAACACGGCTACAAAAATATAAAATATGGATACTTTCGATGGATTCGGCGGTAATTTTGTGGAAGTTCATTTAAATATAAAATAAAAATAACTTTGATTATTCCACGTATTATGTTTGCTTAAGTCTTTCGTACTTAGCAAACATTTGCGAAAGTAGTTGTCTGAGGATGCCTCTGAAAGAGGCGAAACACGTGTCACATGTTGTAACACAATACGTGGAATAATCAAAGTTATTTTTATTTAATAATGAAATATGGAACTGGATTTTTTAAGACGTTCATCAAATGCAAAGAAAAACGTAAACACATTACATCAGGTAGAGGTCTTTTCAGTTACAATTTTTTTTTCTGGAGATGATATTGATTAAATGCGTAATTTAAAAACACTTTCAAGTGAATATATTGATTGAATATATACGCTTTACTAGAATAAGCCTGTACTTTCACACTGGCAGTATAGCGAAATTTCCCAAAACCATCAAAGGAAGTTTACGGCACCTGTTACGCAACTTGGTCCCACCAAATCAGCGATATCGCATTCGCCGCTAGATGATTGCAACTAGGGTTCTCTTACTTTGACATACTTGAAAAACATACAATGTAAGATCGCGATATTCAACTGACTTTAAAATATACCGGTTTTCAGATTACAATATTTCCTAATACTCGGTTTAAACTGGTTTTTTAAGTTTAATAAAATAAGGCATATCCAAATAAAATAGCAAAAATTTATTCAATCTTTTTAGAATAAATGAAAAAATAAATAAATGAATGAGTTCAGAGAATAATGCTGCGATGTAAAAGATTTACTGATGTAGAATATTAATTATTGTCCATTCATACTGTTCAATATATATGACTGGATAAAAATCGTAGTATTTAAAATGTATTTTATTAATATTTTCGATAGATTCGGCGGTAGCTTTGTGGAGGTTCATTTTGTATATAACATTAAATTTAATAGCTTTGTTATTCTAATATTATTTTATAAAATAATCTGACACGACAACGCAAGGTTTATGAATAAACTAAAAAAATATTTTAATTCTTAAGTTATAGATTACATTATTATGTCAAGGTTTTGTCCTTCTCTACGAGATGAGATAACACATTTTGTAACATAACAAGTAGAGTAACAAATCCATCAAATTTTATTTTGTATTTTATTAGGTTTGTAGAAGTGATGAAGATGTGTTTTTAATCTGGTTTCACAGTTTTTATTTTTAAAGTTAATTCTTTTATTATCGTGGAAGCACAATATTTGTATATGGAAAGGCAAATAATTATTCATTTTAATATTTTTTTAATTGATATAATATTACTGAGTGCTATTTATTGTAAAATCAGTATAATGATTTTTTTTTTTTTTATAATAAACTATTTTATCCTTACGTTCTTCGGGTACCTTGTGGAAAATTCGTCAGTGTGTACATTTCCAGTCATTCGACGCCAGCAAATTTACGACCGCTTAAAGTGACTGAATTCAGCGAAAACCTGACAAGGAGTAGCCGAATTATTGGGACGGGTTCGGGGATTCCCGAATTATTGGACTCGGGAGTTTTTGTTAGCAGTCAGGGTTTTAGTTTCGTTCGATGGGGGATTTGTTAAGACGAGAGCAATGTAGAGTCAATAGATTAGATTGAATTCGCGAAAAAGGAACTGCCGTCGATCAAATTAAACGGGTTCCGTTTTTATGAGTGTAACGAGATTAGGTTTTTATTCAGAGTTTTGAAACCTATGACTCAATGATGTTTTATCAGGAAAGCTATTCGACACTAAACTTCAAATTGACACAAAGGACAAGACGGATTCCCTTTTCACTCATGACTTTTCCGATTCTTTTATTAACGTATTTCTAAAAAATTTTTTTACTAACAATGGTGGTGTATTTTTAAAACTGATAATTTCATAAATAAATTAGACAGAACAAGATTAAATAACATTAAAACTACAAAATTTGACAGTAACCTTAATGGATGATAACATACTTTGTTCTAAAGAGTAATTAAATTTTCATCAAAAATATGTTTAGAAAAGTAGATACATATACCCAAGAAATTTGACGACATTTCGTAAATAAAATTTAATTAATATACGTACAGCCGTGATGTGAAATTGTAATTTTCACAATTTTAAAAGCTCATCAATCATTTGTGATTCACATGTATGAAATAGTTACTCTTACATAAAGTATGTGAACCATGTTAGACAATGTTCGTAGCTTTGAAGTAATTTCACAATTTTCTGCTTGGAATGATAGTTAAATTTGATTATTCATTAATGTATTACGTACGACATGAGACTAATAACGCATTCCTTTGTAACTCGATAGCACATGCTGATATTGATTTAACTAAGTAAGTGAGGGCCATTGTATACGCACTGATATAGATTCCAGTAAATTTTCTATTTGGCAAGTCACCCGCGACGCTCAACAACATTAAAAAACATATTATATATTACAATGTATAAAATAATTTGTTTCTTTGTACATTGCATGTGCAGAGAGAGATTGTATGTAAGTTGAAGTGTTCAGTGAATATTTAGCACACAACACGCACATGTTCTCTTTCTGTGTATAGTTGTCATCAAGAGTAGTGAGCAAACGCTGACCTGTAACTGTGTAAGAAGCGAATTCACCTTTGTATACTATAAATTGATATGAAAAGGAAATTATGAACAAATGAGAGGTTTTCCGACTATTTTGGACCAATCTGTTTTATTTATCATTTACTATGATCATATTTATTTAGATATAACGAACAACGCACTTTATTTGAGAATATAATTTTTATCTTTAGGCCTTTTTAAACCTTTTCTTCTGAAACTGTTACATGATTTTCTTATGATAATATTCAACCGAGGATTAAGAGCAGGCAACATAAATCTACTTAAATTAATAATTCATAGAACCGTGGAATGGAATAATTTATCAATTTTATTAAAAAAAACATGTAATATATCAGCTAATAAGAAATAATATCTGGGATAGAGAGAAAATAATTTAATTGCTATAATCCTCATCGTGGAATAGATTTATTAGCATTAAGCGATCACAATTTTGACTCAAAGCCTATTTGATAGCATTAATCCTCACAAAGCTAACGGGAGAACGCATCACAAAGAAAATCCTTTCGGGGGGTGTCAGAAATTCACATACTTTCGTATATATTAAACTTGAAAATTTATTTATTCATAGTGTATTTGAATTTCTAATTTTCGTTTTCTTCACACGGCGCCGCGAGATGGATGCCTTTGGAGATCAGGAGGCCTCGGTCTGGAAGCGCCTATGGAATTTATTTGGAATGCTTCGCTGGAAATGCCAGATGATATTAATACTAAATCCATATTATTAACTCACGTCTGAGGAAGAAATGAATTATTCATAATAATCAACGAGATTTAAATAAAATATTTCACATAATTAGTTGAGTGAGGTTTTGTTATGGAAACAGAGTTTCTCAATAAGTTTTCATATTAATATAGCTACTATACTAACGTATTTCTTAGCGATATCAAAGCTACAGACGCTTTAAAAAATATAATAAGTATATGGCGGAAGTAAAATAGAAATGAAAACAATACACTATTGCAAATCGACTGTAGATTAGAAAAAGTACGTAACGCACAGTTGTTTCAAAATAGCTTTTTTCTATAATCACAATATCTACAACTTAATACACGTTTTTATCTAAATTTAGCTTTTAAGTTTTAAAAAAAAGAAGTTTAATGTGAAAATTTCGATCAGGAAACAGGACTTACTCAAAGGTTTCTCGCGAGATTTTTTTTTAATTGATATTTTAATGAGTAAATAAAATACTAGTTAAAAAGTCTTCGTGCACTTTAAGGTTGTGCATTTTTATTATTTTTACACTGAACAAAAAATCGCCAAAAAATTGTTCACCTATAAAATTTGTTTTGTGTGAGTTACTTCCATTTGTTTTTCTAAGGTCGATACTTATATAATTCTTGAAATAGAGACCAAGAGTATATTAAGCCAATTATAAAGCATATACACCTGAAAATATTGACGCAAACAAAATGAATGCGCATGTGTCGAAGGAATTGACAGATATATCTGAATTCATCATCGCAGTATGTGATTATGAATTCGACTACTCGTTTTTAGCTGCCCTCAGTCTCTTAATGTTGAACATATTAAAACGTTTATATTAAACAATACTATATAAGTCTATAAACATTATCATTCATAGGATTTAGCTGAACCGCTTTATTACATCGATCCAGAGAGCCGTAAGTCAGTTTTGTGGTTTGAATGGATGAACTGTAAAAATATTATTTTTTAACTCTTTATTAATTTATTTAAATTAAACTTGTCAATAGTAAAATAATGTTTTTGCACCAATATTTTGCAGCAGAGTAAGTTTAACTATTACATGTAATACAGTGTACGATTATATATATACCAGACTAAATATAGATAAAATTACTACAAGGTAATCCGTAAATTAAAATACATCTATAAAAATTGATGATTTCATATGAGGTGTGATTGAATTCGAGATAAAGTAAAATAAAACGTTCGGCTATCTAAAAATTGGAACCAAGTTTTGTTTTCAGTTATAGTTAGTCGATGGGATAAAATTGTCATTTAAATATCTTCACTTATTTATAAACCAAAACATAACAGTTCTTATAGCAATGTTACACGAAAAGTTATCATTTTATAATAAAACTATATCATGGCTCTTCATTATAAATTGCTTGATATTTCGTGACAGCGTCTCATTATGAAAATGAAATAGTTAATCAGCTTCATTAAATTACCAATACGTCGCAATAAAAGATACAGCACGCAAATATTACTTCACGTTTGTTTTTGGCGTCATTGATCTACAATGGAGAACATATATCGGCAATTAAACCCGTTGCAGAATTTAGCGGAATTTCCCACACACATGATTCTATCAGCGTAGATTATGGAAGCAACAAACCAGAGGGCGGGCCATCCCCTGCAATCCTTTCGCCCTCCTCCCTCGCTTAGCCGAGGGATAATTTATAAACTGCGGTCACACGCGATCGCAGGCTTTAAACTTTAAGCTGGGCAGTCGCGAGCAAAAGGCGAAGGGGTTTTACTGTGGAATTCTATCAGGCCTCGCATGTTGCAGTAGCGGAACGATATTGAAACACACTGTAGAGAAAACGTCGAAGTAAAGGAAGAGAACTGGTAGATGGAAGAAAAATGTGACTTTAAATATGGAGAGTTTTTGCGCAGAGCAGTTTTATCAAATACTTTTTAAATAATTAAAACATCGTAATGAAATATATATATATATATATATATTTAAGTACCTACGTTTAATTGTTTTTAGTGAATTGATATATATATAAAACTATATTTGAATAACATTTGCTGGTTTAAAATACTTTTTTATTTAAGTGACACATCGGCATAATAACAGTATTAATTATTAATTAATCAATTAATTAATCTCAAATAATCTGATATATTAACTTTAAAATATGAAGCAGTGTCTTTGAATGAAGAAGTAAAATGAATGAGTAATATAAAGTTATCCAGCTAAAGATTTGTCTTTCAGGCAGACGATTTATGCTTTATTAATAATAAATAGTACAAAAGTGCGAAATTCAATTTTTGGCTATGCAAGAAAACAAATTTCAGAATAAACTAACGACAAAATCTTTAAAATGAATAATTTGAATTGATTAAATGGCTGTGGCGCAGCGGTTAGCGTTGTTGGCTTCCGTGCCGGATCTCACCCTTTTTCCAGTAAGAACTGCATTTTTTCAATCGATTTTTGTTCGAAGGCGTGGGTGTTTGTGACGTCCAAAAATTCCTCCGCACCTTTCAATAAATGGGCGTAGCGAGAACGATTAGTGAACCACTAGTCCTGCCCTAGCCTTCTTACTACTACTCTCTTTGGAAAGAGACAGGTTGAGTGACTGAGTAACAAACAGTTCTCGTAGAAAAAACTTCCGGTAGGATACCTCTATGAGAAGACCATATACTCCACGTTGGCAACGGACATGGATAAAAAAGTTGCTTTTAAAGTTTTCAATGTAAATAAAAAAAAAGCTTTTTTGTACTACTTCCACATGTTTTAATAAAAGCCAGTACCGGTATTAATATTTATTAAATATGAGAATTTAGAACAAATATTTGGTGAAATTTTAAATTGATGAACTTGATTTAAAAGCGAACGAATGAATGGTAGACAAACTTAAAAAAAACTACGTTTTAATTTGCAGTTATTTGTTTGAATTCGGTTCTGTAATGTAAATATTCGATTTGACAGAATAAAACTCGAAAATAATGTACTGTGCAGTATTAGGGATAGATAATCCAAAAAAATAAATACTGGTTGAAATCAAAAAAAATATTGATCTCAAACGCGAGTTGAATGTAAATTGTATTAATAAGTTAAGGTAAAACGGTTCTTGAATAAAAAAATGCAGTTAAATGTGGTATAACAATAACTTCAGTGCGAAAAACGTGGTTTTACGACTCGGTAAGCTTTTGGAGTGAAATCTTTTGCACGCCATTGTCTTTATGGGAGTTTCCACAGTCCGCATTCGAGTCACGATCGAGCTCCTACTCATATCGTCGCGTGTAATTTGTCAAGAACCGTCGCAGTAATGGAATACACTTTCACAAAATAATATTTACAGCGAGATGCGCGAGCGCGATGTGTTTTGTATCTACGAAGAGCCGCAGGACCGTAAGGGTGACAAAAATTCGCCACGATTCGTAGACAAAAAATTCCCGCGTTCAATGTTACGAAAATTAATAAAATGACCTGTAAGAAAAACAACACAATTTACGTGTTGTAAATGCTATTTTTTAGTCACAAAATTTTTCAAATAATTAAGTGATTGTTTTAGGAAGGCTAGTATTTTTCTGGTCAGAATTTAAATAACAATGGTCAGAATTTATATTAAATGTTCATAATATATTGGTCAGAATAAATAGTCATAATTTAGATGAAATTAAAAAAAAAAACTTAACCTAACCTACTAACCAAAATTGTTATTAAGTATTCTGACCGTATTATATTATTATTCTGACCAAAAATTGATTTAAAGTCTAACCATTTAATTTGTTTCTCTTTAGTAATATGCTTATAATAAATTTCTTAATTCATTACAAGAAACAAACTTAATTAAACATTATAATTTCAATTAAAGCCAATATGTTTTTCAGACTAGTCACAGCAATGTATTTATGAGTGATCTTTCCTAATTAAATGTATAGAAAAAAAATGATGTCGATGTTTCTTTACTTTTGAGCATAACAACGATCATAAATAATAGGGTAAAAAACAAAGCATCATATTTAGTTATACAGTTTAGAAACTGTAGAATTAAATACGTGGCTATTTTTACCTTATTTTAATGGAGTTCTACCAAGTAAATATCAATTAAATCAGTCAACGATCAGTAAACATAATATGTAATTTCGATGAATTTGGCGGTAACTTTGTGGAAATTCATTTTAATATAAAATAAAATAACTTATTATTTAATAAAATAACTTATTATTCCACGTATTGTCTTAAAAATTGTGACTCGTGTTTCGCCTCTTTCAGAGGCATTTTCAGAATGTTTGCTTGAGTACGAATGATTTTAATTTTACTATTAGATATGATTATTATAATAAAAATCAAATAAAAATGGGAGGCAAGGAGGGGATGATAGAAAAACAAACAAACGATAATGGTAATGCAAATGGTAGTGCAAGGTGGTTCGCCACTGTTAAGTATATTTTCTAACGGTTTAACCCGTCCTAATTGATGCAACTCATTAGTTAATCATTTCTTAATCTTAATTGTCATTTGATATATTTTATTATAGTTATTTTATTGTATATGATCATAAGCATATTAAATCAGAAACTTATTTCAAATGAGTGATTTTTAAAAATTGGTTTAAGAAAAATATTTTTGTTTTCTTAGTAATGAAGAGTAAAGATTCACAACATTTAAGAAGTAATAACCTTTTAATGTTTGGCAATAAATGAAACTTTAAGTTAATGAAAGCCTAATTTATATTTGCCACCTGTGTGGTCGAGTGGTCAACGTTGTTGGCTTCGGTTACGAGGGGCACGGGTTCAAATTCCGGTGCGGACAGTTTTATAAATTGATTTTTCGATTGATTTATGAATTTCTGTTCGTAGGCATGGATGTATGTGATGTCTTCAATTCCCCACTCCCACCCATCCTTTCCCATGAACGGGCGTATCGAGAGCGATTAGCCTACCACTAGTCCTGTCCTAGCCCTATCCTTCTATCCCTACTCTCATTGGAAAAAGAGAGGTTGAGCAACTGAGTAACAAACAGTACTCGTAGAAACACTTCTGTTGAAATAAACTCCATTAGGAGTCCATATGCTCTACATTGGGAGTGGACATGGCTTAAAAAAATATATTCATGTAGAAGAAAATCTTTTTTATATTTATTTAAATATAAAAAAGATTGTCTTAATTTATTATTATTTAGTAATAAACTTTTGACCCCGGTTGCCATGACCAAATTTCGATAGTGTAGTATTACTTCTTGATCAGGATTGGAGTAAGCAGTTTGAATTTTATTATTGAGTTTTTGAAAAACATATAACAATCAGTCTTGTCATAGCCGCTAATTTATAATGTGAAACAAGTTTTCATTAAATGAATTAGTTGGTCAAAAATATAGACCCTCTCTAAGGAAATGATTATTTAAAAATAGATTTTTAATCTGTGTGTATTTTTTTACTGGTATTATTATACATCGTAAAAAATATCTAATATAAGCAGTTTCATTGTAAACCCTTTTCTAGACGTGGCTTTTTCGTCAATCCGGTTCTGAACTATGTCGAGTTTTGTTTGAGAGTAATTTGAGCGATACGCTCCGGGGGATTTTTGTTATTAAATTTATAACGCGTTGAGAAGAGCTTTTCTTATTCGTGGCTACTTCATAGAAAACGTGTAAAATTGACAGAATTTTATACCCGCTACACAATATCTTAAGACTGACCTTGGCGACTATAAAAACATACTAATTATTTTGACAAGGTCATCAGTAAACAAAAGCCACTAAAAACATTTATAAGACCAGTTCTAGTATATGTGTTAGACGCCTAGACGCTTACCTCTGAAGATTTTGAAGAACACGTGTTTGGGCGGAAAATTCAGCGCGAATGGCATTTGAAGACGTCGACCCATACCATAATAAACAATTGCACATTCACATTATATGCCAATTGATCATTACACACTTTTTTTCAATTTGTTTTGTATACCTAGCACTATAAGATTTTATTTATTACTAGCCGGTTCCCGGCAAGCGTTGCAATGACACTGCAAGAAAGTGTTTATGTTTTAATTGTGTTTATTGAAGTGCATTTTTTCTTTTTATGCCTGTCTGACGTTTGCTACCGATCTCAATGGCAGTGATTCTAATCTAAATCTAAAAACAATAATCTGTGAACCCCCGAAAAATGTTTATTTCACATGTTCATATTTTATCACAAAGAATGTTGAAATAATGAAAATTTTCGCGGACCTTAGGTTGTGAAGCACTGGTTTATGGTACGACACACGCGCCACCTACTGTAAGTCAATTGTACTATAACCTTCGCGCAAGTGCAACCATACGTTGTCAAAATGAACTGTACAGCAAACATACAAAAAATGATTTTTATATATAAGACCTACTGCAAGCAAATTTCACTATGCCTATAACCTTCCTGGAATTGCAAGCAAAAAGTTCTTTAAAGTTTTATTGCAATCTGATGAGAGGTGTGGAAACGCATAAAGTACGAACAAACAAACATTCATTTTTACATATTAGATTAGTTGATAATGCTCGTCATGAGCGAAAGCGGTCCTGATCTTAATAAATAAAAGTGGAAATAAGTAAAAAGGTATATTGTGTTTTTCTTAGTCATTTGTTGTAATAGTAAAATTTATAAGAAAATAAGCCGTTAAAACTTGTCAGTGTTAAATATTATATTTACGACCTTTGTCGATCTACTTAGTTAAATTATAGATTCAAAACTATTTCATGACGAGTATCAGTAACGCGGTTTTGAAATCCTGCCAAAGATTTACATAGAACACGCCCCAAGTTGCTTATCTAGGTGTAAGTTATAACCCGTTAGGTGGCGTGTCGGAATACACACACGTGCGTGCAGTTAGTTTCAGTCGGCGCCCTCGAAGCCTTCGGAACAGGTGTTTGGTGCACACGCTACGCACCGCGAAACCTCAAAAAGATCAAACTGGGGCAAGTAAGCGTATACAAATGAAAAGGTGGAGGCGTCGTCATTGTCGAATTATTACTGATTAATTATTCATGGACACATTATAAAACAGGAACTGTGTCAATTCATTCATAATATTTAAAAAAAGGTTTATTATTAGACAACTTATAAAGAAAATCAGTCAGTATAAGTAAAAACGGTGATCAAACAATTATTTTTTTCGATTTGTTTATTGGGATTTTTGGAGTATTAATTTTAAAATCATATATCATATAAATTAATTCATTTAAATTTCTATCGCTTTGTAGCTTTCTATAACTGTCTTAAGTTTTATTTAATGTAGTAATTGAACAGAAATAAGATGACTAGTGAATACTAACCGATTCAATACATTATTTCTACGAGAACTGTTTGTTACTTAATGACCCAACTTCTTTTTTTCGAAAAGAGTGGTAATATAAGGATAAGACTAGGACACGAATAGCGGTTAGCTAATCGCTTTCGCTACGTGTGTTTTTAGGAGATGATTTGTTAAAGGGAATTTAAGACATCATATCATCCATGCCTTGGGATAGAAATCTATAAATCAATTTATTAAAAACTGTCATTAATTCATCAACGTTGACACTCGACTATAGTAAACGCTTGTACTCATTTATATCACATATTTATATCAGTCCGTAAATAGTTATTTATAGCTAGTGTCTGTGCAAGGAAAGCAATTACGTTAAATTAAATAGCACGTAAGGTATAATAAACTAAGCTTCCAAATTTTTGATTGACGTTTACAATGTTGATAAATTACTGAAGACCAATTTGATTTCATTATCAAAACATTGAATTAGAAACTGATCTTAATAACGTTAAGTGTGTTATTCAAATGTGAAGAAATTATAGTATGATAACACTTACATAAACGAACAGCTGGGAATTTTCAGACATATACATATTTTTGAAGACGCAAACTCTTTATATTAAATTATGTTAGGTGAAATGTTTTTTTACCATGTCAGCTCCCAATGTAGAGCATATGGACTACTGATGGAATTTATCTCAACTGATTGTTACTCAGTTGCTCAACCTCTCTTTTTCCAAAGAGAGTAGGAATATAAGGATAGGGCTTGGACAAGACTAGTGGTAAGCTAATCACTTTCGATACGCCCCATTCATAGATGGATAGGATGGGGGCGAGGGGAGAATTAAAGACATCATATACATCCATATACCTCCTAAACCGAAGCCAACAACGTTGACCGTTCAACCACACAGGCGGCAAGTGAAACGTTATCAAAATTGATCATTTTTTGTCTCTTGAAAAAATATATTTCTAAACAAGAATTTAAAACGATCAGAGTTGTATAAAAATCCTATGATGTATAGCAAGGCATCTAAAATAAACCTTTGTAAGCTCGAGTAAATTTAGACGGTAGCTCTATCGATATAATTCCACGTGAAGTAGGCAGGTGTGCGAAGCCCGATAGGTATCCATCCAACGACACTGTTCTTTAGCACGCGTACAAATATAAATACTAGATAACGTGAATCCAAAGATAAGAATGCAAAAAGTTTGTCCATATTGAAATACTCAGCGGGTCCTTGACCTTTCGTTTGTATCACGCAAATGGTGAGCCAATAAAATGTTCTAATAGCCTTTTCTTTGAAACGAGAAAATTGTTTTTTTTTTCTGTGTAAGATTGTAACAAAGTAAAAGATAAAATGGCGACAGTACACAATTTCCCGGCGAAAAAATCGAGTCTGTAACGTTATAAAGATATTTAGTCATTTATAAATTGTATGTATTTTCGACAAAGATTGATGGTGAAGAATATTACGTTTATGGCAATAAAATAAAGATAGAAACAGGTACAGTAATATTATGTTTACGATCATTGGTTTGCATGTACGATGGGTTGCAATACCGAAAGAATAAACAAAAGTATTTCATTATCAAAGAAAACACCAGGAATATCAGGATATCGACACTTATGCATTTTGCCTTGCGCAAATGCTATGTTCATCAATGTGTTATTATCAAAGCAACAAAAAATGTATCAAAATTAGTACGTAGGACTTATTACAAAACTTTTACGTGTTGTGAAGGTCGTAGTTCGTCTAGTGAGAAATAATTGCTTACATTAACATATATCAAAGTATTAGTAAAAACACAATATTCCTTTGTACTTCATTCCACTTTATTTAATATGTCAGGACCGGTTTCGCTCATTACGAGCATCGTCAACTGATAAGAAATATAATTTCACAATGCTATTTATACAAAAATGAACAGTTATAAACAACAATTGGCATTGAAAAGAAATAAAGTGGAATGAAGTACAAAGGAATATTGTATTTTTACTAATATAATGCCTTTCCACCAAGTATTGACAGTGAACACCCTAAAAGTGATATATCAAAGTTAATAAAAAGTGCATTTTTCCAAAGTCCAATCAAGTAAATGTAAATTCAATTAAAAACAGTTTAAAGTAAAAAAAAAATATTCAACATATCATTAATCATAACTCACAAATGTCCAAAAACTATGCCGGAAATTTGAGCACAATATGAGAGATATTTAGATTAATTACAAACAATTAAAAAGTGTACATAAAGATTTTGCTGTTTTAGCATGGCCAATTTTTGTTGTATAACGATGAAATAACATAAGTACGTAATCAAAACCTTTTCAAGTATTAATGGGGCTAAATGTTAAACAAAATAAGTTTTATTACAATATTGTTTGTTATATTAAGTTACTTGTTCAGAGTAAAATGATAAATTGGAGAATTTATTATACTATCTAAACATTTAAGCCGAGCACAATATAGCATATTGCAAGTCATGTTCTTTTATAGGAACACGGAATTAGTTTTACCAGGTAACTTTTAAAGCACCACAAGGCAAAGAAACATAACTAGAAATTGTGGAGCTTAAAGTTTAGAGGATAAATACGGGCACTGTACAACTAACTATTCATCAGCCTCGAACTGAAATAGATACGGGGTTACAGTTTCAAAAGACATGTGGGCCATTGGTGAATAACAACTGTTGTAAAATATTACTTAGTTTCAGAATTGTAGCCGAGTGTTTATTGTGAAATAATATTGCAATTATTATAGTAATCAATGAATTAATGTGGTTAAGAAATCCTTTCACAAATTTTAAAGTATAATTTCATCCTTGTTCTAAATCAAATGATAAGTTGAAAGTATTAATTTTGATTAAGCCGATTTTGAATATTTGTGTGATAATGCTGTAAAATAACAAAAATAAATTGTTGATCGGTAAATGCATATGAATCGAGTTTATGAATTTTAAATATAGAACATTACAATAATAGGGTAAAATATTAAGGTATTTCATTTCTACAGTTATTTATATGTTATATGTTGATAGCTAATTCGGCTTTCGCCATCGTCAGAACTATTAGTAACTAAGAGTAAATAAATAGAACATTACCTTCAGATATTTTTAAGTTCTCTAACATAAGTATATTATTGTTTATTGATTAAAAAATTAAAAGTACAGTACATGACATAACAGCTGACGCCAATTCGTCATGTACTTGACAATTTTTTTTGAAACCATGTCCGCTCCCAATGTAGAGCATATGGACTCTTAATGGAGTTTATCTCAACATAAGTGTTTCTATGAGAACTGCTTGTTACTCAGTTGCTCAACCTCTCTTTTTTCAAAGTGAGTAGTAGGGATAGAATGATAGGGCTAGGACAGGACTAGTGGCAAGCTAATATCGATTCGCCCCGTTCGTAGGATATGATGGGTGGGAGGGGGGAATTCAAGGTATCATCATATACATCCATGCCTTTGAAGAGAAATTCATAAATCCATTGAAAAGTCAATTTATAAAACTGTCCATACCGGGATTTGAACCCGTGCCCTCCGTAACCGAAGCCAACAACGTTGACCACTCGACCACACAGGCGGCATAATGACAAATATAATGAGACAAAATATAAAATAAAACTACATAATACATGAAAATCAATATACAAAATCAAGAAATAAAATAGTAAAATTTAACAAACAGTTTACAAATACTGTCACTAAAAATGTTCAGTTCTCTAGGCAATGAGTTGGTCAGTCGAACGGCCTTTGAACCTGGCGACTCATACGTCCTACGCGAGGAACAAATTTTTAGAAACAAAGTAATAACAAAAAATACTCCGATAATATTTTGATCAAAATGAATATTTTGGTATAAATAGCCTAGAATCCAGGTTCTAGACGATATTATTAGGAAAACTATTTTGAAATAAGCAGAACACTGTGAATCTAAATTAAGCTTCCAGCATGTATAAATATAAATACTATTTTTGTTTCATGAAAGGCTTCGTCTAAAATAAAAAAAATCACGACACAAATAATGCGTAAGATCTTTAATATCTCATAATATAATATATATATATATATATTGTGTTAGGTAGAACCATTCTTGCAAGAATTTACAATATGTAAGTGCATATTTTTGGATAATATTTTAAATAATTATTTATGAGATATGAGTTTAGTCCGAACTAAAGTTATTATGCACTAATTATTGTTATAATTTTAAGTCGACATAATGATACAAATGGATTTCGTATAAATACAATGACATATTATTTCACATTTTTAATTAAGTAAAATAAATGGTTTGGTTTAAGCCTTCACCTACTTTTATTGGGATTTAAAATAAAGGTATAACTTTTCAATAATACTCGAAATAGACAAAAGCAGGGATTAAAATTAGCAGACTTTCCGACGAATTGGGGAAAACTTTATTCCACCAAACTATGCTCTGTCGAAAAATTTGTCGAAACTTTGCGTCATTCGTTGAAGTTAAAACACGGCTCGATTGTTTGCCACTCTGTATTCCAGTGACGCTTTTAAAAAAAGCTCCGACGAACTTTTAAACGACACGAAAACATCCTTTTCTTAAGAGTCGACACCACGGCCGAAGCTTTCGCGAAGGCTGTCATTAGTTCCATTTTCAGGGAAGAAAATGAGAGAATAAAAATTGGTTAGCGGTTTCGGTTCGCTGGGCAGAAGTGGAACAAGGTGAGTGGGGGTAGAGGACGGTTCCCTCAAAATAAGGGTGGTTCGCGAAGGGCGGAGGCGACGCAAAATCGTTACGAAAGCCAAGATAGCTAGGCGCTGCGAAAGGGTAATCAGATTAACATCTCGGTAACAAAAGAAGTGTCAAAATTTCTTTCCGCAAATGGGAAATTATGTCGTTGAGCGAGATTAGAAAATTCTACAGTGGATGAGAATCGCCAAGATTATCTAATTTTAGTGTTGTTTTATTTCAATGAACGAAAAATGTGTGGGTTAGCTGAAAATGTTGCAGTTTTATAATTATTAAATTTAATGTTTGAGATATATATGAATATGTTGCGGTTAGCAAATTATTACATGCGATGAGTAAGGAAAGATGGAAAAAATAATATTTATTTTACTAAGAATCATAACAGTGATTTAGTATATTCCACTTATCTGTGTTATTGAAAGAAACTTGAGTAACCTACGCCTTTTTTGTCGAAATCTGTTCTCATTTGCCTCTGCATCGATCTACAAGAGTGAATTTTCAGCACTGAATGCAAAAACAGCTAAGCGTGGGCTAAAAGATCATTAATTTAATTTTCAAGCAGTTTACTCAGAACCTGTATATTGAATATAAACATTAAATTAAATCCGCGTACATTTTTTCATAACATATTGGAGGTGATCGTAATTAGGATCTCCAATCTCGGGATCCCGAATTCCGTAATCCCGTCCAATTTTGCGATCCCGAAATTCCGGGATTGGTATGGTCGGGATTGATAAAATTTGAATAGCGATTTGAGGTTTTCAAATTTCTCGGTGAGCTAAAAATAATAAAAAAGAGCCACGTTGATATTTTGGGCAAAAAGTATAGCGATTCGAGGTATTCGAATTCCTCGGTGAGCTAAAAAAAAAACGAATTAACAAAACTTTTCTCAAATTATACACTATTTCACGTCGAGTGCCCAATCCCGGGATTGTAAATTAATCAATCCCGGGATCACAAATTATTAAATTAAAGGCTCCGGGATTGGATACCCTAATCGCAATTGCTTGGATAATATAAAAAATTACCATACTTCTAAAACGTTGTAAAGTATTGATTGACGAGTTGAAACAATTATCTGAATTACGGTATTGCCGAATCCGGGATATCTATATTTAGACTATTTTTTAAATATCGAAATACTTGTCTTAAAAATTAATATATAGTTACAATATTTAGGAATATGAATATAAATAACTCAGTTTATTTATTTAGTGACTCTTTGTCAAACTTGCGTTGAATATGAAAGGGTGTTTATTTTCTGTAGCCGGACTATTTGGCATGAAGGTAAAATCATGACGGACTAACGAGCATTTATTTTTTAAATAATAAGGTAGCATTTTTATTTGATTATTTATGGGAAAATGAAATCCAAAGATAATTGTATTGACAAACTTAAAGCAACAATCATTGTTTAAAATAAAAATTAATAAAATGTTTAGGATTATGAAAAACAATTAAATAATTTTCAATTGATTTTTTTAAAATCATAATCAAAGTTGTCTCAAATCTCAAAACAATTTAAAATTTAGTTACCTAACTGTATAAAATGTTTCAATAATGAATTTAAAAGACAAAAATTCATTCTAAAATAACGTTTTTTGGTATTCTAGAATATATTACAAAGAAAGCAAGACGTGCAGTAGTGCATGTAGCGCAGTAAACCTGAACACAAAATCAGCAAATCAACATTCAATTCACAGATATTTGACTTATAAATTAAGGAGGGCCACGTTAATACAACGAATAACGGTGCGGGCGGATTCGGAGGCAAATTGCGGCGATTCGTAGCGGATATCCGGTGAGCGAAGTGCTTCACACGGAGGCCGTCGCTCGGCGCCATCTGTTGAATGCTGATTACTCTTTATCTTCCGTTTCCGGAGGTGGGTAGTGTTGCTTAATATTAACGTCAGTTTTGTACCGGCCAAGATAGCACCCGAACTAGACTAAACAAGCCCTTTGACGCGGGGCTTAGTACCTTGTTGGGTATTGTGTTGAAATCGACAATGTGATTTATTAAAATATAACTTTATATTAGTTTTATTAAATAAATATACCAAAATCTCATGATAAAACGGATTTTAAAAAAGTAATTGAATTATGAATTATATATCAAAAAATACAGCTGATTATTATTCTTTCAAATAAATATTTCTTTAATTATTAAGCCACGTCGTCAGTTCCCAGTAAACTCCTAATTATTTAACAAAACAGATAACTGTTCAAAAATCATTCACGTAAATTCTTTTTTCCAGAAAGAGTATAAGATATGGCTCATTAACAAAGATCAGTGAAAATGATCATTTGAGGATATTACTTGCAAACCTGGCTTATTCCAAAGTTGTCAAAACATGAACCGTGGATGTAATTTAGTAGATAAAAATAATTGTTGAAAGTATTTTAAGAAATCAGTCTCAAATATGGCTTGAAAACATCCAAAATATCATTCCAAAGTAAGACTAAAAATGCTTTTAAAATGTACATTTTTTTTTCAAAATGAAATTCAAGTTTAATTTTTCAACTATTTTGGAATAAGTCGTGTTTGCAAGTAATACCCTCATTAATGTAGAAGTTAATCAATATCTTTAAAATTAATTTTAGGGATTTTGAAGGGTAAGAAAGTATCAATCATTAATGTATAGAAAAAATAATAATATTATAATTAGAATTCGAGAATCATACCACTTGACTATGACGGTGCAATGATGCCATGGTTGAATTTTATGCGAGTTTAATATGATCAAGCGTAATTTATTGTTTTCAAGTCGATACAATACACATTGAAAGAGTTTATTGATATAATGAATGCTACCTATAGAAGCACTGTTAGTGAATACGGAAAGATATGCATTTAATTAAGATGATACAAAAAAGAAGCTCATAAGACAAAATTATATTTAATAAGGTTCAAAATATAGGGGACTTGAATGAAATTTATATTCGTTTGTATGACAAAGGCCTGCGAAACATATAAATAAATAGAATGAGAGAGAACAATAAAGAGAAGCAATCTCGTAACCTTAAATAATTGAAATATAAACCGTTTTAATCTTATTTATTTCCAGATAAGTGAATAACAGGTAACCAACAAAATCTTAATGCTAAGCGGAAGCGAAAGATAGGAGAAAAGTCCTTGAAGAACAACCACACAAAGTCTTAACAACAAAGGCGTATTTACGGAGCGCAGGAAGAATAGAGATATATTTAGGTGCAAAACTGAATGTGCCTTCATTGTAAGGGAAGTAACTCTTTATAAGTAACAATATAAATTCAACAAATTTTGACAAATAATAAGTATTTTTTACGGTAATGGATTCGACGGAAAAACGTAATTAAATTTTCAGTTGAGTGGAAAAATAGTCTCTGAAGAAGGATATACTCGAGATATGATTTTGTAAAAACTATTCGTTATATAAGACTATTTTTTCAATTTTTCAATGAGATATTTTGTGAAATAAAACTTGAGCAATGTTTACTAAAATATATTATAATTGAAATAATGTTTTTATATTTACATACTGTTTACTAAGATTTTTGTGAAATAATTTTGGTTGATTTGATTACATAAAGCTTTAAACTGATAGATACCTCAATTTACTTAAAATAAAATTGAATTTTAAATCATGACCGCTCAAAATGTTAAGCATACGAATTTTTAATGGAGCATAACTGCTGGTTAATCAGTTGACCAATCTGTCTTTTTTCGAAAAGATTAGAGATAAAAAGATAGATTAGAAGACGAGATTTTCACTCTCGCAACGTTCCTTTCGGATAGTTAGTAAGGAATATTAGACATCAATCCTTCAAACGAAATTTCGAAAATAAATTTATAAAACTGTCCGTACGGGGTTCAAACCCCTGCGCGCCGCAACCGAAGCCAACGATGTTGACAACTCAACCAAGAACCAAGAAGAGAATTTTTACTAAAATAGTGCACATCAGATTTAAATGTGTACAATTTTATTTGAGCGGTTTGTTTTGGAACAGCAATATGGAAATTTTTGATATTAAAAAACGTGGTTTGAAATATATATTTCAAATATGTTAAACTTTCTAGTGCTCTATAAAAAAGATTATTGCCGGACACAGTGAAAAGATATTTCTTTTGTATTATATCAGAATAAATGATTGATATAGAGTTCGGGTTATGACGGCAGACTAAGGAAATATAGAGATACAAAAATAAAGAAAGCATTTTCGGGTTGCTATAAAAAATCAATTTATTCAGGAGCATTCTAAAGAGTACCGTCGTTATTATAAAACTATAGGCTTTGTGTTTTTAACGAGATACCTTTCCGAGTTAATGGGATCTTAAAAAATAATGGCTAAGTGAAACGCATTTTGAGTGCGCATGATTAATACTTCCAGATAAAAATATACTAAGAGCGAAATTCAATTTTTCCGAAGCGTTCATAATGAAAAACATAAAAGTTTCCTTTGCTAAAAAAGGAAATTTGATACGATTTCGTTCACTTTGGGTAGATGTAGTGACAGATGATTAATTCTCGCAATATTATTAAGGATGTTTCAAGGAAAACAATAAAAACGAGCGTTCGTGTTATTACTGTTATTGATCAGATGAAGGTTATATATTTCCAAACATATATGCGTGTTGAATATGCGACTATTTAATAGGAGAGTGAGCTTTTTCTTAAAAAAATAAAAGTCAAATAATTTCAGGTAACTTTAACTTTCAGCAAATACATAGTAACATAATTAGCTATATTAAAAATCGTATTTGTATATTTTTCTCCGAATTAATTAAATCAGACAGATAAAATTTTATTACTTCTAGGGTGTTCTCTGTCAATACTTGGTGGAAAGGCATTATATTAATAAACACACAAAATTTCTTTGTACTTTATTCCACTTAATTTAATAGGTAAGGACCGGTTGCGCTCATTGCGAGCATTGTCAACTAACAATGTCAATCGGTTGACAATGCTCGCAATAAGCGAAACCGGTCCTGACCTATTGAATAAAGCACAAAGGATTATTGTG
This sequence comes from Himalopsyche anomala, assembly GCA_031772345.1. NCBI lineage: Eukaryota > Metazoa > Arthropoda > Insecta > Trichoptera > Rhyacophilidae > Himalopsyche > Himalopsyche anomala. The sequence goes on from CM062827.1 coordinate 28,864,253, forward strand.
TTTTTATTAAGATAAAATTTTAAATATAATATTACGACTTTCCAAAATTTTCTAATGTATGATGATGAGTGAATCAATAAGAACATTTAAATATTAGGTAAAACGGAAAGAAATGACATTTTTTCTGGTGCGTCACTTTAAAATCTGTTTGTCAACGGTTGCCGTTGAGCTAACACGTCGTGGTTGGTATCATTTTAAAGCTCTGTGTGTACTCTTTCCATTTCAACATGTTTTATATTTTTTTTGCCGTTGTGGAAAAATGGAGAAGCCTGAGATTGAAGAAACACATTTGCGCTGTTTTATGCTGTTTTTATACGATAAAGGATTAAAACCAAAAGAAGCTACGCAGACCATTTGTGACATTTACGGTGACGTCTTGAAACTTTGAAAGTGCTTTAGATGGTTTCAAAGGTTAAAAAGTGGTGATAGGGAGTTAAAGGACAAACCAAAAACAGGAAGACCCCTCAAAATCGATGATGACGTCCTAAAATCATTGGTGGAAGCTGATCCTCGTAAAACAGTGAAGGAATTGTCACACGACATTGGCTGTCCAATAACAACTGTAAAAGATCATCTGAAAAAGTTGGGAAAAGACACAGGCAAGGAATTTGGGTACCACATGATCTCTCTTAAACGGCCTTGGAGCAAGCGTGACCATCTGTGCTTCTCTATTGTCCAGGCACGAAACGGATCCATTTCTCAGAAGGATAATTACCGGGGACGAAAAATGGGTCCTTTACAGTAATACCAGGAGAAAAAAACAATGGCTATCACCAAATCAAGTACCTGTGCCTACTCCTCGGCCAACATTGACGTTAAAAAAAGTTTTGTTGTGTGTTTGGTGGGATGTTTCGGGGATAATACATTTTGAATAGTTGAAATCTGGTCAAACAGTTACGGCAGAGCTATACTGTGCCCAACTAGAACGATTAAAAGCAGAGTTATTAAAAAAAACGATCTGTTTTGGTCAATAACAATAGGCGGATTTTACAACATGACAATGCGAGACCTCATGCGGCAAAAATTACTCAGCAAAAAATAAGAGAACTTGATTTCGAACTTCTGCCACATCCTCCATATTCACCGGACATAGCACCTTCGGATTATTATCTCTTCAAGTCGATGGAGCATTCACTTCGTGACAAAAAATTTACAAACACTGACCAGGTGAAAAATCACCTGGATTCGTATTTTGCCAGTAAGTCACCAGAGTTTTACGAAAAGGGTATCAAAAAGTTGCCTCTTTTATGGAGGAAGATAATAGACAACGAGGGGAATTATATAACAGAATAATATTGTATCATTTTTTTTTAAATATTTTTTTTGTCACAATAACAAAAAATGTCATTTCTTTCCGTTTTACCTAATATATGTGAAGATTCTGTGAAAAGAAAATGATTTCTTGTTAGTCAATATGTTTTCGAATATGGCATACGAAAGTAATTATAATAATTGACACAACTCGTAATGAAATAACATTAAAAAAACATCAATTTAAAAAAGAAAAATGTCACTTTTCTGGCTTAATATTAGGTAAAACGGAAAGAAATGACATTTTTTCTGGCGTGTCACTTTAAAATCTGTTTGTCAACGGTTGCCGTTGAGCTAACACGTCGGGGTTGGTATTATTTTAAAGCTCTGTGTGTACCCTTTCCATTTCAACATATTTTATATTTTTTTTGCGGTTGTGGAAAAATGGAGAAGCCTGAGATTGAATAAACACATTTGCGCTGTTTTATGCTGTTTTTATTCGATAAAGGATTAAAACCAAAAGAAGCTACGAAGACCATTTGTGACATTTACGGTGACGTTTTGAAACTTTGAAAGTGCTTTAGATAGTTTCAAAAGTTCAAAAGTGGCGATAGGGAGTTAAAGGACAAACCAAAACCAGGAAGACCCCTCAAAATCGATGATGACGTCCTAAAATCATTGGTGGAAGCTGATCCTCGTAAAATAGTGAAGGAATTGTCACACGACATTGGCTGTCCAATAACAACTGTGCAAGATCATCTGAAAAGATTGGGAAAAAAACACAGGCAAGCTCTCTCAAAAACACACACTCTCTCAAACGGCCTTGGAACAAGCGTGACCATCTGTGCTTCTCTATTGTCCAGGCACGAATAGGATCCGTTTCTCAGAAAGATAATTACCGGGGACAAAAAATGGGTCCTTTACAGTAATACCAGGGGAAAAAACAATGGCTATCACCAAATCAAGTACCTGTGCCTACTCCTCGGCCAACATTGACGTTAAAAAAAGTTTTGTTGTGTGTTTGGTGGGATGTTTCGAAGATAATACATTTTGAATTATTGAAATCTGGTCAAACAGTTACGGCAGAGCTATACTGTGCTCAACTAGAACGATTAAAAGCAGAGTTATTAAAAAAACGATCTTTTTTGGTCAATAACAATAGGCGGATTTTACAACATTACAATGCGAGACCTCATGCGGCAAAAATTACTCAGCAAAAATTAAGAGAACTTGATTTCGAACTTCTGCCACATCCTTCATATTCACCGGACATAGCACCTTCGGATTATTATCTCTTCAAGTCGATGAAGCATTCACTTCGTGACAAAAAATTTACAAACGCTGACCGGGTGAAAAATCACCTGGATTTGTATTTTGCCAGTAAGTCACCAGAGTTTTACGAAAAGGGTATCAAAAAGTTGCCTCTTTTATGGAGGACGATAAAAGACAACGAGGAAAATTATATAACAGAATGATATTGTATCATTTTTTTTTTAAATAATTTTTTTGTCACAATAACAAAAAATGTCATTTCTTTCCGTTTTACCTAATATTTTCAAACGAATTAGTTGCGTTTAACGATTCAAATTAAAATGCTTTACAACTAGGCCTCGAGTAATATAACAAATAAAGGACGCTGCGACAAGAGAATGAGACAATATAAAATTTACAAAAAATGTAAATAAAAATTATATATTTCGGAAGTACAAATGTCAAATAAATTCGTTTTTCGAGACAGTAAATAATCACAAAGTTAATTCGCATAAATTATACATTTTTGTTAAATTAAAAAAAAAAAACTGTATGTAGAAAATATATACCGTGCTTTATCATAATACATAAACCGCCTTTGGTGTAGTGGTGTTAGCTAAGGAAAGTTGTAAAAAATAGTTTTATATTCAATAAAATACGAGCGCTACGCTTTCATAAAAAAATTACACATTCCCTCCGTCAAATAAATCACTGGGGCCTATTATTATTAGCCTCTGTTACGCGGGGTCGCCTGGCGTTTCCCGCGCGAATAATAATATTATATTATATATTATGATAGAGGTAGAAATCTTTAGGCCCGCGGGATGTAAGAGAATTATTAAAAATACGCAACATATAATATAAAAAAAATCCGAAAAAATAGAAGTACAAATTTAAATACGTAAATAAAAGTGACGTCGTTATTAAAATCTTTATTTATTCAGTATGATATATTTTTTTATGTAAATAGCACACAAACTATGTGGTGGCTGCGTCGCCAGTTGGATACAGATTAGTAAATCCTGTTAATGTATTTTATGGTTGTATGACTAGCTTAAGGTCACTTTTAGGGTGTTCACTATCAATACTTGGCGGAAAGGCATTATATTAAGATAACTCACGATAATCCGTTGTACTAAAATTCTACTTTTATTTATCAATATAAGGACCGGCTTCGCTCATGGCGAACATTGTCAACTGTAAAAAAATATAATGTTCAAATTTTTTTTTTATTTACCTGACTACTTAAAAAATATAAGAAATTGGTTTTGGGGGACATTACATGAACGAAAATATAAAATTAAATTTGATACTTATTTGATGATAAATTACTTATTTTAGGTATGTTCTATCTTATTTAAACCATTCGCTAAATACCAATAGTATCTAGCTGACATTTATTGTAATCTTCAATGATTACTCTATCAATGCAATGCAAATATTACGCAAATTTGTCTGGGGTCACTTAGTAGCTCGTCGCTCCTCGATCCGTTTTTCGACGTTTTAGTAGTCGAGTGTTAAAATATTATTTACTAATTTTTCCATTCTATTTAATGACTTTATTGATTTCCAAAAACTCCAAGTTATTCATATTTAAGCCTTTTTCATTTACAAGATTGAGTATTTCAACATTACTATTTTTATTAAAATTATTGTACGATGATTTAATGAATATAGTATTTGATAATAAACATTTGTTAATTCAACGAGTTTGACAATTTTTATTTAATTTTATCTGATCATTTTATTTATTGTAGTTGAGCAACGCTGATTTATATAAAAAGACGAAATAAATAATGAAAAGCGCGGCAAACAAAAAAAATATGGAAATAAAATGTGCGCGAATGAAAAGAAAGGTCTGGGGTTCTCAAAAAAACATTAGGTATTCAAGCCACCATGACTTAATCCCGGCCTACATACGAGGAACATTCAGGGCATACCAAATAACTAGCTATAGAAAATAGCTCTTCCGAAATGGACAATGTGCCTTTGTAACTGATGGATGCTTTGTGACGAAATGGCATTGCGAAAAGCTTTTAAAATATCGTTAATAAAAAACATGATTTTATTTGAAGCTTTGACACAGGTTTGTAATATTGCGGATATAAATTAAATGCATTTTTCTGTTATACTACTTACCCACTGTGAGACTCGTTAACCTTTAACGTGCTAGATTCGAAATATTTTGAGTTACTTGTCTGTGCGAATTACAACTGATACTAAATTTACTGAAGCGACTGCAAGGATGCAATTAAAACTTGTCGATTTTCAAAAAAACCCGGCTTTTACAGTAAATTAGTGACATTTAATAGCCGGTTGTTTCAACTATGTCACCCGGTTTCAAAAAAAAAGATTAATTTTCATTTATGAAAATATCAAAAACATCTCTTATATACTTTTTAAAAGTTTAAATACGGACTGTAATTATAAACTGTCTTAATGATTTTATCTTATACGCACAAATTAAAACAACTACCATGCACAAAACAATTAAAAAATGGTTTCGGAGTTGTTAATACTCATTTTTAGTCAAGGTAATAATCGAAATTTCTGTATTAGGTGACGTATGTTATAAATAATTTTGTTCTTAACTCCATTGAGTTTATGACTATTTTTATTGCCTAGCAGTTTGCGGCTAATGGTTTGATAAAAAAGAGTTCTAGTAGAAGATACAATATAAAAGATACTATTACATTAGAAGTTTTTTTTTTGCATAGAAGCCTTCCTCGAAATGTGCTTAATCCCGTAATAAAGTTTATGATGTGAAATAAAATTATCATAAACACTCCCAATACCAAATGATTAAATAAATATATTCCACGTATTTCTGCATATACAGTATATTAACAATAATAATACGTCAGTACTGTGCTTCGAATTCTTTATTTGTGTGCAAATGTAAATTGGAGATGAGCATTGTTTGCAAGAAAAAAATTAATACCCAAGAATAATAAGAAGCAGAAGATTGATAACCTTTCACTAAATTAACGAAGTATTTGCTTTTTTCTTTTTGCACCACAAATATAAGACAATTTATAATCATATGCTGATTCTGTTAAGCGAAATTTACTAAAAATCGATTTTTCATTAAAATTATCTTGAATTTTTAAATCACAACAGATTATTGTCAATAATAAAATGTGATAGATTTTACGAAAATGGGTTAAATATGTAATCTCAGAAATTCAATTGAAAATTCTTCTATGTGGTTGTAATATTTTATTATTATTATTTTTTTAAACTTTAAATTTGACTTTGCAGTTCAATTCAGATAATGACAAACCATGGAAGACGTATGGCTGAAATGGTGAACAAAGACAAACTACGAAGCGTGATTTTAATGTTTTAAAAAACACTCCCTCAAATTATGAAAAATTAAGTTTTTGACACGTGGATGATGTTTTCACGTTGACGATTATATTTATTATATCTGGTGATATTAAAAATTATTTATATAAGAAATAAAAAAAAATCTACAACCGCTTGCTGCATAGCAAGGATGAGTAAACATTTACGCTGAAGAGACTTGCTGCTGTAACTAATAATGTAGTAACTATTTAAATATTGTAAAAAGAAATACCCATTTAAAAAAATGAGAGATAAAACGAACAAACGAGTTTGCATATATAGATCGTATAATTGTGCGTATTAGGATTTTTACTACCTCTTGTAAGTTCTGTAAAAAGTTTCAAAAAAAAAATGGTTTTGTAAATGCCATTTGAATCTTTAAACTTTCTCATATTTTTGATTGTACTTAACATCATTATGCCTGAACATTTTCATAACGAGCCAATTATAAGCTCGAGTTTGAAGAACGGTTCTTAGGTTAAAATTTAGTTTATTCAACTTACCACTACCTTAAATTATATCATAGTGGACATATATATAAACAGAAAAATAAAATATTAATAATGTAAAACAGTTGTAAAATTCACTGTGAACTTACCGGGAATCAAACCCAGACCTTGGGCCACAGCAAGCGATACTTCAATTCAAAGATATGATCAAAGACTGGGTGTTTGTGATGTCAATTCACACTATTTCCTCTCCTCCCATTCTTCTGATCCTTTAATAACTGGGTGTAGAAAAAGCGATTAGTTAACCACTAGTCCTGCTCTTACCTTATCCTTATTTTTCTAATACTCACTTTGAAAAAACGTGAGGTTGAGCGACTGAGTAACAAACAGTTCTCGTAGAAAAAAACTTATTTTGAGATACCTCCATTAAGAGGCCATATGCTCCAAATTGGGAGCGGACATGGATAAAAAAAATATATTTGTAGTGTATTCTTTCACGGCAAATTTGGTCGTATACAAAGGCTACGCAACGATTGGAAATCGCATTTCACGCTTTGGCTTTTCCTGTTGATAAACTACGTAATATTAAACAGCATTTTATACTGTCATTACAAAATAAGTATGATGCGACGCTTTGTCCCGATAAATCGTTTTCATGAGAAAGCTTTTCTTCCAGAACAAAGTGCATTTAGCATATGTGTCGTGCGAATAAAGCTCGACTTACCGCTTCGGTGTGCACAGGATGTACGGCGAAGAGCATCGCGGCGACAAAGCTGGCTGCCTCTCCCAGGAACATGGCGCACATCCTGAAATAAGCAAGATAAAAACATCGTTTAGTCTATGAAGAAATTGTGCATTCTTCTTGTAAACGAACGCTGAAAGCGCATACTTACACACGGGAATAAAATGAAAACATGTATAGGCAATTTAACATAAAAAAGACAACTATTAATTGTAAATACTAGTTTTTGTAACTGATTTTCTTACATTTGAGAAGCAATTATGTTTTGTGTAATCTTCCAAAAATATAAAATAAAGTGATGAGTTGAAATTAGTATTGACGGCGTTTGAAAACGCAAATCGATTACTTGTTCAAATTTAGTGTAATATAATATAATACATTGGTGTGTTGAAAATAATTATATTTTTTATACCAATGAAGATAAATAAGGTGTGATATGCATAATTAGGGTGCTTAAAATAATGTAATTTTTCACATAAAAAATAAAGAAATACCAAATAAGCTAAAAACATATTTTACATTTATAAATTGAAAAACTTGGTCAATAGTACAAATTTGTACAATTATATACATATGTATAATTAAATTACTGTATTATTATTAAAGTATTATTAATTTTTCCCACCCATCCTATCCTATAAACGGGGCGTATCGAGAGCGATTAGCTGACCACTAGTCCTGTCCTAGCCCTTTCCTTATATTCCTACTCACTTTGGAAAAAGAGAGGTTGAGCAACTGAGTAACAAGCAGTTCTCGTAGAAACATTTCTGTTGAGATAAACTTCATTAGGAGTCTATATGCTTCATATTGGGAGCGGAAATGGTAAAAAAAAAAAAAAAACTTTATTGTTCCACTTGTTGGGTAACAGTTTGTGACACGGGTTTAGACTTCTCAAGAAGCATCATCAGACAGAACATCGCAAGGTTTGCGAATAAATTATAAAAGGATTGTAGTTTATAAATTACAAAATATAATACGGGTTTTTTTTCTTTTTCTGCTAGATGCAAGGAGGGGAGCAATCGATAATGCCATGAAGAAAAATAAAACATTTAAAATAAGATAGTCGGCTCAACATTGTTTAATTTATTTCCATTGGTATTTACCGTACCTAATGTAAGTAATTAATTTGTAATCAATGCTATTAACGCATATATCTAACCCGCTCCCTGCGTACAGTAGAAAATAAAAGAAAACTTATTTCCGAAAAGATACAAATTATGTCGAGACTATGCATTATATTTTAAGGTTGAGTATTTTTTTTCAAAATTTCGAAACCATACATGTCAAAGAATGGAATAAGATTGGTGGCTAATGCACATATTACGGAATAAGCTCATTGGGTCCCATTATATTGAAGTATTGCTTGTAGAAAGCTTTTTTGCTTTGGCGGACAACGTCTACAACCAAAAGTTGCATTTCCTAAAAGGGGACTTAACCAAAAAGCTTTGATGGATCGAAGTCGAATAGCGGGGAAATTTATCATTACGTCAAAATGGGGGAAATGGATCTTTTGAACTGCGGATACTCGAATGTTTTCAGCAAATCGAGAACATAAAACATTTTACATTTAAGTGCATTGAGAACACAGTTAAATGGCTATAAATAAGAGGAAAGAAATATTGGACTGTAAATAATTTATGTTTATTTTATCGAGATCGCTATGGTAAATGATTTAAAATTATATGTACATATATCCGTTTACTTGACGTAAAGTAAATATGATTGAGGGCGTATCAAATACTAATAAAAAGGTAGTTTAAAGATACTATTTTACATCACAACCCAAAAAATTCTGATCTATAATCGTGAATGCCAAATTCACTGCCTGGTAAGTATTAATGATAATGTAAGACTGGCATATATCTGATATATATAAAAAATATTGATGTATTTTAATCATAAATATTTTTAAAACATTTGCAACAATACAGTCAACACTTGGAATAACGAGTTTTAATTTGCTACTTTAAAACAACAGTGGAATAATTCGAAAATACAAGTTTGAGATAATTTAAATTATGAGCTTAAAGGCTTGTGTTGTATAAATTGATTTTCAATTGATTTGTGGATTTTTGATCAAAGGCATGTTTGTATGTATTGTCGTGAATTCTTTTCCACTCATCCTATCCTTAAAATGAGAGAAGCGAGAGCGATTAGCTTACCACTAGTCATGATATATTTCTATCCTTTCCCCCTACTATTTCAGAAAAAAGGGAGGTTATAGGAGGAATAACAAGTATTTCACGTAGACACACTTCTGTTGAGATAAATTCCACTAAGAAACGATATAGTAAACGTTGAGAACGGATATGGTTAAAAAAATAAATAAATATAATAAAAACATTCATTAAACATATTGAGCTTGAACAGTGTCATAATGAAGGGTGTGTGAAATACATATTCGGTAATTAATTAAAAAAAATACTGTTATAAATAATGATAAATAAAAAGTGAGTCGTTAAATGATGTTTCGATAAAAAATAAATGTTAACAAATATAACAATAATTTTATTTTTCCCATACGTCTTCAGCGTGTCAATCAGTAAAGACTTCGATTATGATTGAAAACGAAAGTTACAGTGCTCTCGAGGGAAAATTGGGACTATTACTTCGATACAAAGAAATAAGTATTTTTAGACTGTTATCGACGAAACGTGTTTATATTCAAAAGTATGACGTAATTTTTCGCAATTTTGCCAATGTAAAAACTGTGTCGCAATAAAAAAGGGAATTCTGTATTCCCTTGATAAGTATTTTTCGTCTGCCATCATTGCGGAGCCTTTTAGCGAACCCCTTTCCGCAATCATTCTTCCCGTGTCTCTTTTTTACCATATAAAGGGTTAATAAGACATTTAAGCAGCCGCGGGCGAATATACGGCCAAAGAGAGGAAATTTATAAATGCGCTAACAGGTTATGGCAGATAAAGTCGAAGGCAGTTTTGTCTATAAAACAACATCGAGTGGAAATAATGCCCGTGCAATTTATTTTTTCCGCGCGATTTAGTGCGATAAAAAAATGCATCATGTTGTGCTTAAGCCTAAAAAAACATCACACCATTTTGTTTTTGTTTTTATATGAACCATTTGTGAAATAAAACGTATTCAGAATTATAAACTTTAAAGCAAAAAGTATTTAAAAATAATGAAGCACTCGTTATTTTTAAATAAAACATGAACATACTTTATTATATTTATAAGGATAAAAAAACAATCTGTAGTATTGAATTCACATTTATTTTTAACATGATTAGAACCGATTTAGTTGTCCTACACATAGTGTTGTATTTTAAAAAAATATAATGTATCTGTCGATTAAATTGACATTAATTTGGTAGAACTTTATAATGAAAATGTTAAAATTGTATTTTGTTCCGAGAGAACCTGTTCCTGTTCCGGCTTTACGCAATCGCCAGCGCGTTGAAGAGTTAAAAAAAATCAAGTGCATCAGGGCTGTAGGGTCGGGAATTGATTTTTTCAATCATTTCCTGACAATTATATGTACATACCATTAGATCATCTTTAGTCATTGTAGCATGAAATGGCAGCACTATTGACTCTTGTTGTTTGAATGCACATAATTTTTTTTTAATCGGCCGTAAGTCGTAAGATAAGGACAGGAAAACCATCCGACTCCACGACTTCCAATTCAGATTTCATAACCTTTCTCATCATATTTATAGTCTTGGTGGCATTTTAATTTACTTTGGTAAATCATCAAATTATAATAGAGAAGAAATAAAATTTTCAAAACATGAAATAACTTTTTAAATGCTTTTTTACATGTAAGTGAAATATAGATTTTTAAAAATATTATCAATGAATTACACTCACCGCCATCGAAAAAATTATCTAAATAATGTCATTCTAAAAGGATTGTCATACTTTAAGAAATCAACGAGTTAGGGTTGGATTATTTATTATATGAAGGATCACTGAGATTCTTTTATTAGCATGCGTCTTTCTACATCTTTCATTGTAAAAGTCTTAAAGTTATAATTTGTCAATCTTATGCAATGTTAACCCTCCAAGGATGAGCGTGACCATATGGTCACAGTAAAACACCGTTGTCTATTGGATCCCACTATCCATCCTTTTTCTACCTGAATATCGTTGATTTCACTCATATTTGGTTAAAAAGGGTACATACTTCAGTAAATCATCAGACGCGGGGACAGAAACGGCCGCCAAAAGCACATGCGAGTTTTTGAATTTCCGTTTTTTTTAATGGACTTTTTGAAACTGTTAGCTATTTTTTTATCAAAACATCAAACTATTTACAGTTCTTTTGCTAATATATTTTTATTGAAATTATGTTGATCTAAAGAGGTCAAATTGTAAATATTTTTAAAATTTCGCGTTTAGCTTTATTTCAACGCCGAATGTTTGGGTGCCCATACGGTCACGCTCGTCCTTACTACTGTCCGTACGCAATATTGCACGGTAATAAAAAGATGAGCATGGCAATATAGTCATGCGGGGTTTCTATAAATCGACTTTGCGTTTTTTTTTTTAAATTTTTGTTAGGAATAAAAGTTATCCGTGACTTCAATATGGCTTAAAAAATATTATTTTTTTATCGAAAAAAAGCTCTCGTCTCTGGAAGGTTAATTAAATAAATACACGATAGAACGAAACTATATGATGGATTTTGACGCAGAGTTTAATTTCCGCGCTAATATGTATACGAGGAGTTGTGCTTACCACTTACCGCCACCGCAGATATAATAAATTTAGAAAAAATATTACATTTACTTCAAATGTATGATCACAATCTTATAAGTGACAATTTGGAATACGTATGGAATGATCTTCAAAACGCAAATTATAACGGCAAACATTCAACTTAAAGAGGTTTCGCAATACAAGAACTGCGATAAGAAATGTGCGTGGGTGTTTTCCCATTTCTAGAGATGCCGCGATACTTCGAAAAAACTATATGGCGATGTGGCGCGATACGTTATTCTCGTAAATGTTTATTCCGACGTCTAGTTCCAAGGAGCAGCCACTCCGATAGTTTCCATGCCCTAGGAGCCAGGACGACGGCAATATTTCTGCAGTTACGGCACACCTACGTTCTGTGTTTGACGTTTTTCTTCCCACGAAACTAATCTATTTAAGTTCGCTCTGGAGATATAGCCAGATGGAAAACGTACGGTCTGCGTACCTGGGCGTGAAAATATTTTTATATAATATGAAGAGAATAAGAGGCGGAAACATCAGGGGTGACAGAAGATGTTTTGCGGAAATAAATGTGGAAAAAATATTTCCATCATAGAAAAAATGCCGAGGGTAATGGCGTAATGGGATCTCCGCGGGGTGTCAGTATAATATCAATTTATTGAGTAAAGCCTTTTTTAGGGAAAAACATTCCCCTTACATTGTTACATTAAGATAATGATACGCAGTGGTTGTTACCTCTACAAATAATCTTAAAAGCATAAAAAATATATGAAAACTTCGTGGTCAAGTGATAACGAATCATTCTCGAGTTTTGTGGCGTAGATAATAAATATATATTTTTGGGTCTGTTTGGTTTTAAATACTGAACATTAAAAGACATAATGATGTATTTGAGTTCATGTAAAATTCACAAGTTTTATTTAATTTTCATTAAAAAATCCGAAAATCTAATGTTTTAAAGCCGTACAAACTCCATTTATCAATCAGAACTGTGGTTATTGTGATCATTCAATTAATTCAATATATGTAACAAGATGGCTTCGATATTAATGATAAATATTATTTACTAGTCCTGTTCTAGCCTTATCTTTCTTTCCCTACTACTCACTTTGAAAAAAGTGAGGTTGAGCGACTGAGTAACAAACAGTTCTCGAAGAAAAACTTCCGTTGAGATACCTCCATTAGGAGGCCATATGCTCCACATTGGGAGCGGACGTCGATTAAAAAATATATATGTACATATATTCATACCTTGAACAGTTATCGAGAGACTTTATTTAACTTCACTACAGTCTTTTGAAATGAAAATAATAATTACACGCAAGTATTATATTATATTTATTTGGTTGCAAAAATAAAGTGTACTGCCGTATTTTTTATTATGGCTTTGATTAATAAATTGATCTATCTTAGAAAAATTGCTGAGTTGGTAATCGGCTTCATTATTTTTACCATTCGCCAAAAAGTAATTACCCTCATAAATATACCCAATTCCATAAACAAAGAAAATTTCATTCATCGAGTAGAAAACGACCCACAATAACGCAAAGTGTGATAATAATAAGAAATAAGAATAATAAAATTGTACGGAATTTTTAAAACTATGATTATTTTTGTTTAAAAAAATTGGGAATATCTAAAAAGACTATAAATTCGAATTGAAAAGTCTAACTTTTCATTTTATTTTTATATTATTGAACTCAACTTTTTTTCAGGAATAATCTATCAGTCATTCAAAAACAATGCCTTAGCTTTAAATAATTATTGTTTTCATTGTAGATAATACACGGTGTTCTTTCATTGTTATGTTCATTTTTTTGTACTTATACTTTTTATAATCTCGGAATTGAAAATGTCAAATCAAAAATAACATCTATACACATAACGAAAATAGAAAGTCGCAAAAAAACTGTAATTAATGAAACTAGTTTCTAATCTTAACGAGGAGCCTTGGAAAGTGATTATTCATAACGAGCTTTTTGAAAAAAAACGATTTACTAAGCAACGACCCTACGGGGGATAATTGTAAGGTGTACTATTTTTAGGTCGGTTTTTGACCGCTTTTCTAGGCCGCGTTCCTTTATTGGGTTTTTATTAAAATCTTGCTAGCCGGTACCGGCGGCAAAGAAGGGTGAATTTGTAAGTACGGAAAAGGCAAGATATAGTGTATCTGTAACGAACAAATATCGCCTTTGCTACACACCCATTTTCCAGGAAGACTCCGGTCATAAAGTCGTATTAAGATTGTACAACACTTTCGGCAACGGTGAAAGAATTATTAACAAAATATACTTGAAGATTTCGACTGAAGGTGCTTGGTGGAATTTCAATATTAAATTTAAATCGTTCAAACTATTACATTCTCACAGATTTTGTCACTAACGACCCGGGTTTCGCATTTCGGCATCTTTAGGCGTTCAAGTGCACGGATGAACTTGAACCGTCAGTTCAAGTTCATCCGTGCACTTGAACGCCTGAAGATGCCGAAAGGCGAAACCCGGGTCATTAGTGACAAAATCTGTGAGAATGTACATAGTTTTAACGATTCAAATTTAACAAAATATACGTTTAATTTAATGATTTAAACGTTTTATTTCTCACTTTGTTATGGATTATTAATTAAAACACTTAATTTTATTAAAGATGTTTCACTTTATTTTTTATAACAACTGTATTATACATGTATACAACTGTATTATAATAAATCACTTAATCTAAAAATCAGAATACAAAAAAGGATTGATGAGTTAAACTGAGCTATTGGACCTCTCGATTAGAACTGACGTGAAACGAATCAATATTCGTCTCTGTCGATCGAAAGTTTATTGTTACATTGAAACTCTAGACAATATTCGAGAGCAAGTAAATAGGATACATTATAATTATAGCATATCAGGGACAACGAGGCATATCTTTAAACAACATATACTATTGTGCTTAAAAGACGACAAAGATAGAAAAAAGAAAATAAATTGTGCCTTATTATCATTTAGTTTAAGTGATATTAAGTATCCTGTCTACCTGTATACTGAACAAAAAGGAGTGAACAAATTAGATTGATAGTTGACACGGTATCCGCGATTTCTTTTTATTGATTTATCAAGACGTCGAAAGTGTTGGGTGTGCCAAGAAAGGTAGAGTGAAATTTGTGAGTCCCTCTAACGATATAAAGTTGCCAAATAAATATCGCAAGTATTGCGAGGCACTTAAATTATTTATATTACTGTCGCGCGATACCGTTAGCAATTTCAAAATGAATAAAAAATACATAAAAATGACACGCATAGATGAAGTTGTAGGTGTGTGTAGCGTATTCAAATATCAAACAAGTTATAGCTACCATAAATATCATAAATAAAAAAAATGTGTATAACTTTCCAATATCAAAAGCCATCTCTATCAATCTAAATGTAACGACTCCTGATTATAATATACTTACACGATATATATTTGAGCTTTTGAATTAAATTCATCTTCAGAATAAAGCTCAGTATAAGATCTTTTCAAATTCAAACATACACGCGAATTTAAAAAAAAGTATTCGATGGATTCACTAACGTATTTATTTTACAAAAATATTACTTTTTTTCTATCGTGTTAACTTTTAATTAATAAAAACATAATATTCATTTGTACTTTATTTAAAAAGTCAGGACCGCTTTCGCTCATCGACATCAACATCAGTCAACATGTCAACATCATTTGACAATGCTAGCAATGAGCGAAACCGGTCCTGAAATTTTAAATAAAGTGGAATAAAGTACAAAGGAATATTGTGTTTTTATTAATATAGTGCCTTCCACCAAGTATTTACAGTGAACACACTAAAAGTGTTCACTTTTAATGTGGAGCATGTGTATAAATGATAAGGTATCTTAACAAAACCACGAGAAATGATGTTTAATCAGTGGCGCAACAAGTCTTTTATGTAGACGGTAAAGACTAATATAATCAGAATTGAAATGAGCTAATTACTCTTGTTGTTCTTCGTTTTTTAATTGGATCAGTGAGAGAAAATGAATATGAAGAAAATATTTATTCCGTTGAAAAAAAATAATAAAACCAATTTACGAGCGTGCCTTTATTGATACGACGTTGGACACTCGCTTACAGGCCCGAATATTAAATTAATAATATTTTTAGAATTATTTTACCTTATTAAAAATTTTGATTAAATAATAATGAATCGAATATTTAAATCTAAGTTACCATGTTGAAAAAACTAGCTTTCGATAGTTGCAGCCTCTTACGCCTTAAACTAGCGATGTTTCAAAAGCTCATATTCAAAAATTCCCGAGTGCAAAAAAATTCAGACATGGATGTCTTAAAAAAAATGTTAATCTGCTATTTATGACATTATGAAATAAGTTTCATCCATTCATGTACAAAAAAAAAACACACATTGATGTTTGGTATTTGAACTTCACAAACCGATTACATTTTTATAACATTCATAAATATTAGTTAAAATATTTCGATTAAATACATTCAAGGCTCTTTTAACACGGTCCAACGCAGGGTGGGGAACCTTTTCTTATCTAAAAGCCGGATTCATTTTTCTGATTTGACATAAGGCCGCAGTAAACATTAACTAGGGAATCTTTGGCCGTAAAAAACAGTGATTTACGGTCAGAATATGTCAGGAATTTACGAATTAACATAAATTTACAGAATTACAGAATTGGCCAGAAGGCCGCACCAGAGTATCCAAAAGGCTGCAGTTTCCCCACGCCTGGTCCAATGTATCAGAACCTATTTTTAATTTATACATGTTCATTGTTTTTCTTTATAGAGCTTTTACGCACGGTTGCTTTGTATTGAACGGCGAACGTATTGCCATGTTAAAATCGACTCCTGTGTATTATATATTGAGTTCTTACACCGTTTATCTATTTTCACCAGGCACATTCCGCTACTGATAAGATTTCCATATCTACAACATTACGACGCATAATATAAATCTTACAATAGTAATTATCTGGAGTCATATAGACACATCATAACTGTTAGATCATAAAACTAGCGAGTTCACATTAATGGTGCCATAAATGCAAATCTCATCAAAATGCCGCGATAAAACGCTCTGCGACTGGTGTGTCGTAAATCCAAGCTACGATGCATTTGCCAAGATCACCGTTCAATTTCACACCAACTATCTTTATGGCTGGCATTAGAAAAAAAATACATCACACGGAACATAGATTACGTATTAAACGTATCAACGTGAAATAGACACTCAAAGGTTTATTTACGGCGCTCTACAAGAAACCTGATCCAAATTTAAAGTGACGCCGTGACGTCAGAGAGGTATAAATTTCTTACTGGGTACATTTGCTGAACTATCATTTTGATCTTTATTACTCATCATTAATTCTAACCCAACATTTAATTATTCCTTTCATAAAAACATAAATACATTATAAATTATTATTTTGTATATAACTCGAACATATACCACGAAATTCTAGAAATTTATAGGACACAGTTAAGTAGCTTGTCAATTTTAAATGAGCAAGTAAATCTGCCGAAATCCCCACAAATTTCCTATATGTGAGTAAATATAATTAATTTTTATAAAATAATTATACATTTCCCAGCGATAAAAATAAATAAAATTCTTGAAATTACTCACTATTAAAATCTGTAGGCATTCCCATGTTAAAACATTTTAACGCTTATCAAATTAATTTCAAAAAATACATACATTTACTATTTGCTAAGAAAATATTTACCCAAAGCAATTGAACATCATAAAAATCAAATTATAAGTAAAGTTAATCCATTTCACCATCAATAGCTTTTAACTAAGTGTACATTTATCCGTGCACTCGAACGCCGCCTGAATATGACGAAAGGTGAAAATCGGGTCGTTAGTGACAAAGCTTGTGTGAATGTACATAATTTGAACGATTCAAATTTAATAATTTTATCGTAAATAATCAATAAACAAGTATAACTGCATACGCAGTATTTTTTCCCCCGGCAATAATCAATTTGTTCAACGGTTAAAAAAGGATTTGATTACAGATTAGAAACGAAAACTTCTTGCCACCGCAACTTGCATAAGACAAATTGGAATGATTTATGTTTTTACCATTGGGTATAAAATTTTGTGAAAATTGACTTCAGTTTTGGAAAATAAAATGAACAATGTTTTTTATTTTTCGTAGTACAGTGTGCGTATACGTATTAAATGAATTGTGCTATTATTTCCTTTCTCCGTTGAAAATTCTATTAAGCAGTCTATTATAATATTACATGCGCCATTGTGTATATAATTTGAATGACAATTACGACACAGCTCTCTTTAGTGTAAAAAGTTTGAACAAATTATCTCAACTCGAGGACATCGACACTGTGAGTAAGGTCGGGTTATATTCAGCAAAAGGTATATAAGCATTACCCTTTAGTGTTATAATTCTGATGGAGCGGGTGGAACCACGACGTAAATTTCCTCAGAAATTTCATATTTAACGCCGCGCGAGAGTATTGTTCGACGAAACGACTCTTACACGTGAGACACTGCGCCATATTGGGTTAAGCAGCAATTTCGCCCAACTAACTACACATTATAATGTACCTAATTACATATTTGCAGACTCCAGTCAGGCTATGTGGGCATAAGTCAATTTGTCATGTATTGTAGACTTGGTAGTGTGTGACCGCACCATAATTATTAATGAACTTTTGGTTAAAATAATTCATAGAACTGGACAGTATAATTATTGCGAAAAATTTGGACCCTGCTAAAAGTTCGGAAATAATTAAACTAACGATTTTCAAATACATATCTTAAGATCATAACAATGACCACTTTTAAAGAGTTCACTATCAACACTTGGTGGAAAGGCGTTTCGCTATTTCGTACTTATTCTAATATTATTCGTTAGTATGAGAATTGGTTTCACTCATCAAGAGCATTTTAAACTGATAAAAGGTTCGTGGCATAGTTCATTTATAAATGTATATATATATATATATATTACAAAAAATACTGTTACTGAAAAATCAGTCAATTGCTTTTGCAATGTGAAAAAGATTAAGATTTGTGATAATGGTCTTGCGATTTATCAATATTCATTATTTAACATATTCACATTTAACGCATTATTTGTATCACGTCCGCTCTCAATGTGGAGCATGTGGACTCCTAATGGAGTTTACTCAGTTAATCAACCTCTCTTTTTTGTCAAATATAGTAGAGCTAGGAGAAAACTATTGGATAGTAAATTGCTTTCGCTACGCCGTCCCGTTAATGATAGGAATGTTGAGAGAGTAGAATTCAAAACATCTATCCTTCGAATAGAAATTCATAAATCGATTGATAAATCATTACATAAAACATTCCGTACTGGAAGTCAAACCAGTGACTTCCGTAACCGAAGCCGACAACCACTCGACCATGCAGGCAGATATAAAAAAACTTTTATTAGCTGCTGTTTATTTAGTAGCAACGAAAGGTACCAAACTAAATTTTGTAATCAATAAGGTAAGAATTTAATACAAATGTTTACTTTATTAATAACACCCCCTATGAGGGTCAATCTGAAGATGTTTCTCAAAAAGGCGAAACACGTGTCACAATCTGTAACATAATCATTGGAATAAATATTTTATTGAAAAATTATATTAGAGTAAGGCTTTGGTTATTTTAAATTGTATTCTATGAATTTTAAGTGAATGTTTGTTTATTTATGTAATTATTGTTTACATGTTTTTAACCAGAAAACGATTTGGTAAAAATAAGCGGGTCGGTTTTTTTTCATACAAATTCAGTCAACTAATAAATAGTCTCAACCGGTTGTATATTGATTATATTCTAAAGAAATATTCTTTGAATGCAAAGGAATTGATTTTGGCAATAAATAATTTATTCTTATGGTAAATTTAAGTTTTGACATTATATAATTCTAAAAACTAAAACCGTCAGTACATTGCCAATAAATTACTGAAATATTGTTTAATAACTGGTTTTTTCGGTGTTTGTAAAAAATCAGTACATAAGTACTCGGTTAAAATAATATGAAGCGTAATAAATGTATACAAAATCAATAATACACAAATTATAACTACATATTCAACAAATTATTTAATATATCAAATTAATTGGACAGGGATTTTAAGCTGATTTTTTATCATAAAGCACATATTAAAATACTTTATCAATAATTTTCCACGAACCAATTTCCACAGATTGCATTTCGGAATTCCAATATTTAATCATATTTGTTCAACAAAGCAAAAAATTCAATTGTTATGTTATAAATATTTTTAAAATTTGCTGGTTGCGTTTACGAATATGAGCTAAATGAAATTTAAATTGATCATTTGACTGGAAATGTATTTTCATTTCATTAAAATTATTATTTAATGGTAAGCTGGCATTTTAAATCTACCGGGTACTTGTCAATATGTTATTAAACATATCGGCTTTTAACGTACATATATAACAAAACATATGAAACAAATAAAAGTTGAGTATTTGAATATCACCAAACAATGCACTGTGTTTCTAATTTATACATATTGGGCTGAAAAAATGTGTACCTGTCTACTAAAAAATCACGATTAATTCAAAGAGGTTATCAGTAAATCGTAAAAGATTAATTTGGTACCGGTTCGTGGGAACCAGTTTACATTACAAGGGGGTGTCACCACCCCTTAACAAAGCTGAAGCAAACAAGCAAACCTTCATCTTGTATTTATGCAAAAGGGCGCCGCAGAGGAAGAAAGGCGGGCGTCGAATTACGAATCGGGCGCCGCGCCGGGCGCCGGAGTCTTTTCCCGGCGAAGCTTTCCTTTGACCCATTTAAACCGGGGCTACGCAGCCCCTACGCGCCACAGTTTGACGCAGTGGACGGATAATTCCGTGCGGATTCTATTATTCAGAGAACTTGCCATTTTATGCAGTGAGTAACGCTGTTTTATTTTCGGAATGAACAAATTCTTGCGGAGAGATTTATGTATCTTGCGTTGCATGCTATAAGTTATGCGATGGAAAAATAAGATAGGAAATATTTCAAAGACTCCATTAAGTATTTTTTATAAATACAAAAAACTAGAGCAGAATGAGAAAAATAAATTAACCCATTAATGTAATTACATTCACGTGGTGTTTATTAAAAAAATGTATTGCGTATCTGTTCGGAGCCAGTATATAAAGCATGTATGTTTAAACATAGTTCTGGAGATGGCAAAAGCCGAAATAGCTATCAAACTAATAATATAAAAAAAACTGTGGAAGTAAATACGTTTGCTATTTTTACCCTATTATGAAAATGTTTCATTGAACCGTTTTAGTCAATACTTAATAGTATTAATCATAGTTTGTATACAATATCTTACGTGCTAAACTGATTGCTATGGTAGCACGTAAAAGTCACCATAGAACGACTTTTCTATATTTGTTCCAAAAAGATGGCTACATTTTTCAACCAAAATTTAAAAAATAGCACGAACAAAATATATCAATTCTAGCATGAAATAAAATTTGATAAAATTTTCGCGATTTGAACGCGATTCTTTAACACATTATAGGCGGGAAGCGTAAAAATACGTTTATCGTGTACTGTCAGTTTTTTTGGTATATTGACTCATAATTTAATGGTTTCTTCAAAATAACTACTGTTTGTGACAATTTTACAGTATAATTATTTATATAATTGTATGGTATGGATTAATGTTATTTTTCATACAGAATATTTTCAATATTTCATATTGATAACAATTAATAACAGGTTTTTATATTCAGCTTAGTAAAGTAGTGAAATTATGATGTATTTAAAATGTTTTTATTTTATTTTTAATGATTAAATGTCACAAGTGATTTCTTTGAAAATTTCAGCCGAAAATATTGTTTGGTTTAGAAGTTGTGTTGATTTTAAGAATGTAATATATTTTTGCGCTCATCACTAAAAAACGCCCGCATATAAAGAAGCATCTTCAAAAACAAAAATCATCGTAAAGTTTACAAAGCTTTCACATTCAAATGAAACTGATGAATTTAGGTTGAAAATACGATGGAGGAAATTAATTCTGATCGAATTTGGAAATTATTACAGTACAAAAAAAGAGTTTTGTTTTAAATTTAAGATATAATTTTAGATTTCGACTGAAGGTGCTTGGTGGAATTTCAATATTAAATTTGAATCGTTCAAATTATGAACACTCCCACAAATTTTGTCACTAACGACCCGGGTATCGCCTTTCGGCATCTTAATGCGTTCAAGTGCACGGATGAACTAGAACTGACGCTTAGTAAATGAATGTTTCGTGTTTATATAATAAATAAATGTATCACCGAGTTAAAAGCCATTGCTTGCAAAAAGGATAAGCCCTTGGGAATGCCCACAGATTTGGTAGTGAGTGGTTTTAAGAATTATATGTATTTGTTTGTCGGAAAAGGTTTTATGATTATATTTATATAGGGTATATGAATGGAGATCCCAGCATGTTTAATATTTCATTTAAAATCGGACGCCTGTTCAATTGTGCTCCGTTTATTTCCAAAATTTCCTGGAAAAGTGCTTATGAGCGTTCGTATTTCTCCGTTATTTTTTTTTATAAATTATAAAATGAAATGGATAAAAGCATATTATTTGTGGTTGGGAGTCGAAGCATAACCGAAGATGATGCTGATGTCGATATGATATGCAGAAGACTGGAATACAGCGCAAAACAACAATGTACTAAACAAGTGACGATTAAAATTAAGGAAAGATAAAAACAGCCCAAATGATTTTAATACTGATGATAAAAGTGTAGAATGTAGAGTGCAGGAGTGGGGGCGAAGTGTTTTGTTGGTGGGTAACGAGGAATTAAATAATGAAGAGGTGAAATGGGATCATTACCGCCTAACAGCGCCTTAAATAATATTAGTTTTTGTAACCGGGGAGAGTTTTTAAAAGAATATTAGCGCGCGCCGTGGCTTTTATAGTACGCCACTAATGAAACGTTTTAGTATAGCTTTTTAAAAGCGAGGAGATTTTGAAAATACTAAATTATACTTGCAAAAAAAAAAATTATAACAATATATGCTTATTTATCTAATTGTTTAATTCATTTTTATGGTATCAACTGCCCCGTGGAACGTTTTTAAGTAAAACAACGTTTTATATTTTACTATAATCAAGTAACATTAAAAAAAGTCTCTACTTTTTCATTTATATTGTAAAGCTTTTGAGACTGAAGAAAAGTGAAAAAAAGAACGGAAATTCAGAAACCAGCTCGGATACGGACTTGAAACGAAATCTAAAATGAGTTGCGGTTTACTTTACAAAAAAAATACAAAGTTAATTTTCAATGTACTAGATTTTTTAAACCACTATGAGATTAGTTCGATGATTTTTTTTACACGAAAAGACATTGTGAGTACCTAAAAAATTAAAAAAACATATATAACCTCTTCGGTTCCTAAATCTGGAACAACTATATGATTTCTAGAGCTTATGGACTCATAACGAAGCTTTCTCAAAATAAGTTTTATTTACGTGAACTAATTGCTACTCAGTTGCTCAAAATTTATTTAGTCAAAATGCTAGTAGTCATTATGCTAGAGAACAGGTCTAGTGGTTAGGTAATCACTCTCAGAAAGTCCGGTTTTTTTTCATCCTTTTTCTTTTCCACAGTCGATATGTAGATTCGAAAAAATAAATTATTAATCTTCATAATATTGAATGACTGTAATTTGCAACGTTTCAACAGTAACAGCATACATCGTAAAGCGTATTAAATACTCGTGATACTTAGCAAACACTGACAGGCCAAACGAATAAAAAAAAAGAAACGAAATTACATTCTATTAAGAAAATTACAGAATTATAGAATAAAGCTGTCGTACATTATAATACACACATGTTTTCAAAATATAAAGGACAAATTGTAGACATTTTAATTAAATATGGTAGACGAAATGAATTTTGTAAATAACATGTCAAACTCATTTGTACACTGAGAAAAAAATATTTGTGTATATGCTTAAAAGTAAAAACGATAATTTAAAATATTTTTTATGTCGATAACAACTAGAATAAGACAAATAAATGTTCTCAAAACAATAGTATTCGACTTTTACATAAACTACATTTAACAATGTTCAAATAGTATGTCTGCAATGAATAATAATTATGTAATAGTTCTTACCTACGTTACTAGAAAATCTATCCACGGGGAAAACGTTCTCAGGATAATAATAAATATCTATCAATTACGAGTGAAATCCGAGGACATGAGTCGATTCGAATGAAATTTATCAAACTTAATACAGGATTCGAATCCAATTTGTTAAGTTTGATTCAAAATTTTAGGATTTATAGTAAATTTGTGCTGGTGATCAATTTTGATATTAAATTGGTGTAGACAACTTTATAGAGTCACACAATCTGCGGTTTATATTCAAGACATTTAGGAAAAGTAAACTAGTTTGTTATTATGTACGAAATACTTATTGAATCGTGATTCTTGTGACTAACTTTGATTGCAATTAAATTTTCTTTCGATACATTCAGCTGAAATACATATAGAAAACATGTTATCATTTAGCTAGAAATGGAATTAAAAGCACTCCGATTAATTAAACACATATATGTAAACATATTTAAAACGAGATAATGTATTTTGCATTAATATTTGTTCATTATTAAAAGTATGTGGTATATCAGGAGTGACCAGTGCATCAATTCCATAATATTCTTTTTGCAAGTAAGTTTATTCCTCTTTGTGCAATATATGTCGGCACAGGGTCCCAAAGAAGAACTTCTTGGACCACTGCCCCTCAAAGGACAAACACGTGGAGAATATATTGCAAATGCCATAGAAACATAATTGGAACACACTGGAAATGACATGAATGAAATGATTTCCATTGATACTGATGGAGCTAAAAGTATTACAGGGTTAATTAAACAAAGGAATACTTTCAATTTACGTTTCACTGCGTAATAAAACAAGTTCGATTATTTCCTGAAGAAATGTTCACAGTGATGAACTTCGTTATAAAGGTAACTAACAGCATCTTAACCTAATGTGTTTTTAATTTATCGTCAACTTATAGAAAGATTTTTTGTTGCTTTCCCGTGATATCAATCGACAGGCATCGATAATTTTGTCCACTAGTTGCTCCTAGAAAAAAAAAGTCACCACACCTTTGGTATATTTACAACACGTTTTGCGACATCGATGTAATAATAATCAGTTACGATTTTTTACTCTTATTAGAAGTCGAAGAATAAAAAGAAGGTGTAGAAAATTTTCATACGTTAAGTGAACTGGCTTTTATAATACATTTTATAAATATTAAATATATGTACATGGTTAAGTATTTAGGTACGTGCATTGAGAGTAAGCAAGAAAGTCTTCTTTTTTTAAACAGTATTTAAGCCAATCGTAATATAAAAAAATATATATATATCAGTTACTATTATTAAAACGATTGAATTTATAAAATTATGTTTAATAATAATTATTATTATTAAAATGATTGAATTTGTAAACTTATGTAAAGTAATAAATTGTCATTAATGAACAAGTAATTCTGAAAAACAATACTCGCTTATACTGTTATAGTGTCAATAAAATTCGTCTAATTCTTCGAACGAAATATTTTTTTGAAATATTTAGTTTCTATTATATAATATTCAAATTGAAAAACTGTTGGACTTTTTTATTAAAAGAAGAACAATGCGAGCATTTTATAAAAAAATCAAGTCAAAGCATTAAGATACAAAAAACGGCCATACTTTATTTAATCATGATTATAAATTTATACTAAAAAGGGAAAATTGCTACGCAATAATTAATGGAATATTCGGAGGACGAATAATCAGTTCATTTCTTAAGATTTTTGGCGTATAAAGAAGGATTCTTTTGAAATTTTCAGGAGAAAGGCTTTTCATTAAGGTTTATATTAATAAGTGAAAACATTGGTCGAGGCCCGTATTGAAAATTAAGCGACCCAAAACCTATTTGCGTAACTGTGGAAACAGCGACTCATTCAGTTTTTCTCTTTTCAGAAACACTAATTTTGAAGCTATGAATTATTATTAATTGGGCAATGGCCAGCGTTATTAGGGGCCGGTGTGAGTATTAAAAAAATATTTTTTTGCTCGATAGGCTTAGGCAAAAAATTTGATTGTATGTTGTACCGGGGAGAGAATTTAAAAGAAAATATTTAAGTAATTCCTCAGCTGATTTTAAATATATAATATGAATCATAATTATATATTTATAAATGAATACTTATTGTACTACAATAATTGAAATATCATGTTTTATTAACTAAAATTAGTGGTGACATGTGCTTATTCCGTCTACGTTACCGAGAGAAACATGGATCATATACAGAAGAATGAATAGTTTTAAATACTATGAATGATATGAATAAAAATGAATTGACTGCTGAAAATATTGAAAAGAGACCCCTTTAAAATATTAGTTGACAAATACAGTTTTAAAAATCACAACACATTAATTAAATTGGCATTTGCTTGGTGTTAAATGTTTTTCGTTTATTCATGTCCGCTCCCAATGTGGAGAATATTGCCTCCTAATGGAGGTATCTCCGCGAGAAACGTTTGTTACTCAGTCGCTCAACCTCTCTTGTTTTTTTTTCAAAGAAAGTAGTTGAAGTAGAAGGATACGGCTAGGACAAGACTAGTGGTAAACTAATCACTCTCGCTACATCCAGTAGTTAGAGGTTCGGAAATGGTGGGAAGGACATTAAAATCACCCATGCAATCGAACAGAAATCAATCGAAAAAAATGCTGTTCGTGCCGGGACGTTATTATCACAAAAATTCCAGAAATAGCCTAAAATAAAAACCAGCTATTGGTCACAATCAAGCGCCAACTATTAAACAGATACATTATATATGTGCTACTTTACGATTGAAAGTCATATTATTTCACGAAAACAAATGCTTGCGGAAAAAACTAGGGCTAAAAAAAACATTACTGAACAACCGAAGCCTTCCAGTAGGACTCGGTTAGTGAATTAAAAAGCGGCGATGCGCTTGGCTTGGAAATGCCACCAAGGATCCTGATTTTCTTCTATACCTTATTTCAGCCAGATGGATTTCGTCTCTTTTAAAAGCCGGTGATGACCACCAATAGGATGTCAAGGCAGAGCTGCAAGACACTGGAGTGACTTAGAAGATATTGACGAAGGACAGAGTTTTATTGTGGCACCTAGCGCTGTCTATATGCGCCAGATTGACAGCACGTAAACATATTATTGATGTTAAGAATATAAATGTTTATATGAGTATAAATATGCTTAAGGATCCAAACCAGTATTCAAGGGCGTCTTGAGAACGCACCGTATATAGTGTAGTGAGAAACTAATTATGTTGTTTTAATATTTAAGTGGTATAATTTTAATATAGCCTAAGTTCTCTTCTCAGTTTCATGACACGTTAGTGTAGAGAAAGTGGCATAACGTTTTAATTAAACACCCTCCTTTGGAAAACATTGAAAGGGTTTTAAGCAGATCCCAACATTTTGTAGACGTAAATAGTTAATGTATTCGAGAAGTGTTTATCCTTGTTATCGCTTCTGATCCTAATGCGTAATTTGCTCCTTAATTATATTACAACGTCAAGAAATAATATAAACACGTAATAAATTAATTCTTATAAATCAACATTAAAAATGAAATACTCTGATAAAATAGCTATTTAGTATTTTATTCGTATATTTACTTTTAATATGCAATATTTTTAAAACGCTTAGCTAAATTACATATTCAATAAGAAATATGAATGACACACATGCGAAATATACTATAATCAACGAAAATAAGCACCGCAAATTCACACACCAAGTCGAGAATCTCCTGAATGATATGTTGACATGCCATATTAAAATAAAAAAAGTATTCATGGACTGACATTCTAAGACTTAGTTTTATGATTAAAAAAGTAGATTTATGGATGAATGTTGACAACTCTTCATTTTGATGATCATAAAATAAGTCTGTTTCTGTTTTGTTAAGTTGTGTTTTTATTAATATAACGCCTTTCGACCAACTATTGACAGTGAACACCCTAAAAGTGATAAAAAAAGTCCAATTGTTTAGTACAACCATCTAGTATCCACCCATTAAAATATAGAAGTTGTGATATAAAATCATTGTTTTATTTATATAATATATTTTAATGGTTTTGATTATTTTTATATTTAATTTGTTAATTCTTGGAAAAATTTTCCCTCTACGTTACATTACCTCGAGACAGCGTAAGTCTACGTACGATGAAATTTAGATGCACCGATGTGATCCGACCTGGGTCCAATAATCTTTCAGTATAAGCCTTCAGGGCGTGTAGAGGATCAGGTGTGGTATATCGCATATGTCCGGATACCTTACTAGAAGGGTTTGGAGACTTAACTAATGCTATAATGTCACATTCTGGAAATGTAAGATGTGTCAGGTTCTCTTGGAGCAGGAAGTGCAGCGGAAGGCTGAAAGCACTTAAGTCGAGGATACAGTCTGATATAATACATAGATTAAGTATGTGACATACAAATATCTTTCTATTATATTACTTGCCGTAAAGCTTTTGATATTGATCATCAGTAACCAATAAAAATAAGAAAATACGCAAGAGGAAATATTGTACATTGATATTATTTTCCATACTCTATTTTCGACGAGTATATTATAATTATACATATATTAAATTGTACACTGTTGGTTAATAATAACTTATTTCTTAATAAAAATAAATACAATATACAATTTTTATTCCATGCTTTAACTACATCAATGGTCGGTAAACTTATTAGCTAACAGAGCCAAATATTAACTATGCAACAAATTTCTTTTGAGAGCAAAGTTTTTCAAACTTAATGGTAATTTTATGTTGGCTTTTGCTTAAAAGTTCGTCAATCTGATTGAGGTATGTTTGATGAGATTTAAGACCGAAAACCGAAGTCTGCGCGCGGGACATGAAGTTTTAATCGCACTGTATGTGATATTTTGTGAAAGAGCCACACTCAAGGAGCCAAAGAGACGCAGTTAGTCGACCACTGAAGTATAAGGGTTACGACTGGTTTCGTTAAAGTAGAAAATTTTTTCAAATGTAATCGGTTATAAATGTTCACAGGCTGAGTGAAGATTTACAGAAGCGTGTAATTTTTAATCATGAAAGTTAATAGTTAATTAAAAAAAAATGAACTCTTAAACTGGTAATATAATTTGTAATAAGAAAGAAAAAAATTGACGGAAATGATTTGGTACATATGTATCTTTGGTGAATATGCTCTCAAAAACAATGCATTAGTCGATTCTTGTGTTTGCTTTAAAATATACTTATAGGAATCCCCCCACCGCAAGCTTAAAGTATTATATAAACATGAATAACGTCAGATTGCGAAAAATATTACGTAAACAGGCAATGGTGAATAATGGATATATGTGTTTACGAAACAAAAAAATACTTATTTGTTCGTATTTACTTTTTGAGTGTAATATAAAGCTGGTATTATTTCAGGCGACTTGGTGGTCCTGAATATGCTAAGTAGGTAAAGGATCAACGTAAAATCTTTGGTTACTAGATTACGATCCTTCTTTATAGCCGAGCTTCGCTTTGATATTTTACACTTCTAAAGATCAACTGAGACTTGAAGATTAATTTGGTCAGATGTTCGAGTAATAAAATAACGCATACAGTATACCTTTATAAGTGTATGCAATATGGTTATTAAAAACAGTACACCATTTTTTAAAAAATTAAGCAATTTGTTTTAATTAAAAAAAACGCAATATTTCTTTGCACTTATTTCCACTTTTATAAGATCAGGTCCGTTTCCGCTCATGGCAAGCATTATCAACTGATAAGAAATATAATTTAACAGGGTAAAAATATCTAAATATTTCAGTTCTACAGTTTTTATATATGTTATACGTTGATAACTATTTCGGCTTTCGCCATCGTCAGAACTATGCAGAACTAGTTCTGATGATGGCGAAAGCCGAAATAGCTATCAACATATAACATATATAAAAACTGTAGAACTGAAATACTTAGATATTTTTACCCTATTAAAATGGAGTTCTACCAAGTAAATGCCAAATCAATAAATATAATTTAACAGTGTTATTTATACAAAACAAAATGAAAAGGTGTATGAAGCAATTGGCATTGGATTGATGGCTCACCATGAGCGAAACCGGTCATCATCTTGGTAAATAAAAGTGGAAGTAAGTACAAAAGAAAATTTTGTTTTTGTTTTGCCTTTCCACCAAATTTGACAGTGAACACCCAAAAGTAATTTTGTTTTAAATTATGGGAAAAAATTAATACATCCCCAAAATAAATTTTGAGGAATTATCGTTGCCTTTGCTAGATAGAGTACATTTTGAGTGCAGCCATGTTGAAACTATTCAAAATAAATAACTGTCAATTGTGAACATTTTTCTACACAAATTATTTATTATATTAAAATATTTTTTGATTAAAATTTGAGACAATTAATAGAAGTAATAAAACCCTCATAGTGTTTATAGCTTGGAATGAGAACACGAATTAGTATTGTCTTTAAAAAATAGGCATTTATTCAACTACTTGTAAGGTTAGCTGAATATAATAAAAAATATTTAAATTCGAAATATTTACAAAGTAATTATATTTTAATTTAGTTAAACTAACTGATTTATCAAAAAAAATATCAATCAGTCTCCGAGTTCATCGAAATTAATGAATTTCTATTTTGATGTACATTTTGAATAATCAAAATAAATTGTTATAAAAAAGAATGTTCTTTACGATAACACTATTATATACTATTTATTGATTTGGCATTTACTTGGTAGAACTCCATTTTAATAGGGTAAAAATATCAAGGTATTTCAGTTCTACAGTTATTTATATGTTATATGTTTATAGTTATTTCGGCTTTCGCCATCGTCACTTTTATATACCGTGCAAGTAATAATAAAATTACCGTAATTACAAAACATTCATGGGTCTTAAAATTCATGTGAATTATGACGTCGGATAATATTAAATTACCAGTCATTCCGCGACATTTGTATTTATAATTAAAGGAATTACGCAACAAATACGAGCGACGATTTAAGGGTATAACATAAAATAAACAATACAATGTTCAGCTAAAGCTCAAAAGTCAGATGTGACGTAAAACTTAAAGCTATCTAAGGAGAAAACAGTGCTCGTAAACAAGCTTTCTGTAAACTTTAACGCTTGATCGATTCAGAGGCGTGCCTGTTAGCCGGCTTAGCTATTGGTACGTATGACGGCCTAAGCCCGCGCTATAATATTCTATCCAGTAAAAGATTCACTCAACAGAAAACTTGCAGAAGAATTTCCAGTTCATTTTCTGTGCAAAGGGTACTAGAAGACGATAAACTGTAAAAAATATGATAAATTTCTTATTTCACTTGTGTTAAAAGTTGTCACACGTGTTTCGATTCTTTGAAAAGCATCGTCATATCTCCTATTTGAGATAATTCTTAAAAAGACAAAACACGTGTCAAACATTTTGTATCAAAACAAGTGGAATAACAGTTATTAAATTTAATATTTAATCAAAAATGAACTTCCACAAAGTTACAGCCAAATCCATAGATGGTATCTAAAAACACGTCACAGAATTGAAAGAGATGTTATTATAACATTAACGTCGGTTTTTTGCTAAAAGACGATCAAACGATAATGTTATTTATTTCACATTACCTACCTTATCAATATGTAATCTAATTACTGAAAAAATTGAATGAATACACAAATATACCGTTTTTACACCACAATAATAGCAAGTGAGTGTTGCCTTTTAATATAAATAAATTTTCCTACAATGACTGCTACGCCTTTTTAACAAAAAAAAAAAACGACATAATGTAACATAATTTGACTTTAATTTCTTAATGCGGGTTCTTATTATTTATTTACATCACGAACTTACAGCATTTTGGGAGTTTGTAAATATGTAGCTGTACTACTAAAAATACTAGTAATACTCAATGGTATTAGTACTGTCCAATAAATAGCAAAGTGTAGAAACAATTAATGTTTAATTGTATTAAAAAAAAAAAAAAACGCATTCCAAATGACTTTGTTAGAGACGATACCTTATTTTATTTGTAATGTATTTTTAAAGTACATCATAGTGCTAATTTGTTCCCTACTGATTTTTCCACACACGATGGTGTGTTAGTATATTATTATTGTTAAAATATAATATGACATAAAGATTTAATCAATTATTTTGAATTATAGAAAAAGACGGTGAAATTCTCTATTAAATATTCTACACAAAAATTAATGAATGTAGATATCTGAATTAACCTAAAACACGTCACTTTATTTTTACGATTTAATCAACTAAATCGATAGATAGTTTACCATTTTAGTAACTAAAACGAATTCGTAAAAAAATGTCAAACTTTTATATCACCTAATCGTCAATTCGTAGCAGTAATGCATACAATGTAGTAAAATGAACACACATTATAACAGCGGTCGTCAAACTTTTTTGGCTCACGGACCACTTAATTCACAATTTTATTCCAGCGGACCACTAACTGAGATTTTATGTTAAATATTAAATATTGATATAAATGCGTCTAAAAATACACTAACTTCACAAAATAATGTCAGATTTCTCTGCGGACCACCAAAATTTTCTTGCGGACCACACTTTGCCGACCGCTGCATTACAATAAAAACGCACGTGTCGTTAACAAAGATATTGAAGAAAGTCGTAAAATTTCCATGATAACAGTTAAATTTCATAGATTTTCTATTATTTTATTTTATTATGAACAAATAATTTAATACAAAATGTGGATAAAAAAAAAGATAATTTTTGTATGTTATAAAAATTTATAAAGTTTGAAAATTACTTCATGCTTTGGACGCTACTAAATCGATAACAGGAAATTCTATACAGTCAAAAATGTACGAGACGAGCGAAAACAACAGGTGTTTAAAATTGGTTCGTTAATTACTCATAAAGTTTGCTGGAGGTGAAATGATCAATGTGAAAACTATCCAAAGGACAAGCGAAATAATAACTGCGTATAATAATTATTATCAACAAATTCTACAGTCTCCTGGAAGGAGGTGGGCCTACGATAACTCAGGAATTAGTTTATTAGAATATCACAACTCCATGAATACATTGAATAGACAACTTGTAAATCGAAACTTTTGAAAGGAGTAAAGATATTTTGTCTAACTAACGAATGCCTGGGGGCATTAGCGCCCATCGCCACCCCTCAAGACCTGAAACTATTCTGTGGGGTTATATCCCGTTACCACACAACAACGCACGCGGATAACATGATGCGTTGTGTCCAAATCTTTGTAGTAATGAAATTCTAGAAACGTATTCAATAAAGTAGGGGTCAGAGGGAAATGAAAGCATACTATATGTATGATTGAATTAGTTTTAACAAGATTAATTAAAATTATTATTAATAATAAGGCGATACATTATGTGACAATAGCTATATACATATATCCGTCTTAAAAGATAAAGCATATGAAAAAAAAAAATAACTGCTGAACAATTTGGAACCAAACGTAAAAAACATTTTCGATTGTTAATTGAAAAATATTGTTTTTTTGGATACTTAATGTATTTTTTATTTTCCTTTGATGGTACACGTGTTGACTCTTTAATAATTTATGTCTTTTTGAAAATTTGAATAATACATATTGTTCAAATGTTTGTCTAAATAACTGTCTTTTACTTAACTTCTTCAAACACCGAGATTAAGTGGATTTCACACTGCTTGGGACGAGCTCAATTTTGATTTGGGTTTTGTGGAATAGTTTTACCATCCAATATAGTTATCATGTAAGAAAGTATATGGTGTTAATTTCGATTGTTTCGATTCATTGAAACTTTTACACAAAGCAGACATGCACAGCCTTTATCATCTAACGGGCCGCATTAAAATAAATTATGATGGGTTCGGGCCGTATAGAAAAAAAAATAAAGTACGCTCAATCCACTTTTACACGGGGGATATGTTCCATGTAAAGCAAACGTGCAAAAAAACCGCGTAAAAAATATGAAATGAATGATAGGTTCCATTACATTATTTTGACCGTGTTACTTCGAAAACATGAAAATAAATAAACTATGCAAAAAAGGATTATGAGTACTTGTTTTTAAAAATGTTTTTATCATAAAATATTTAGGTATACATGTTTTATTTATATTATATGTAAGTAATTCAAACATTAATGCGATCTTGGTCTTTGCATCGTATGTTCCTCGTGGACTCCGGTTGAGAAATGCTGGTTTAGTGAACTAAAAATGGTCAGACAATTTTATTATAATATCAGGATAGACATTGACTATATATTACTTTTCACTAACCGCACTTCGAAATTAGTATTAAAAAAATACAAATTACGATTACGATTACATTTCTGCCTATTGCGGGTCGATATGTAAGTATTATAGATAAATTTGATTACGCAGAGAGAAAAAACGGATGTATAGCATTTAACGAAAACTATGTAAGTAATATGTGTTTATCGTAGTTTAATATTGAAGAATCTCTTTGACCACACCAGGTAATAATCAAAAATTACGGTTCACAATAGTATTCATTGGCAGTGTATGCGGTTGCTTTGTATGGAAATAAACGGTATTGTAAATGAATCTGCATATGTTTTGAATAACTCCCCGGAAGCTTTTGTATCATTAACATATTGTGCTTGTTACAACATTTTGCAGTGACATTTTAAAGTACAAATAACCGCAGGCGATTAAACGCAACGATGAAATGAATTAATAATCGTTTCGCATAATAGCCCGAATAAACATTTTATTACAAAGAGTAATGTTCAACGGTATTGGACAGATGTAATTATTAGTGAACGTTATTCAAACTCATTACTCGGTCATATCATATATATTATAAAACAGCACGTCCAGAAAAATAATTCACATTTGTGTTAATGTTATTTTTGACACAGCGTAAATCTGTCATATCACGGGAAATCATACAACCAATGGACATGGCTCAGGGTATGAACATATTTGAAACGGTTAACAGTTCCGTGTCTCTTTTGAACAATCAGAAATAGGTTATTCTTCTACGGAGGTGTAAAAATAATTACAGATAAAACTCATGTTTTAATTCAAACAATAAAATACTCATTTGTACTAATTCCGCTTTTATTCAGTAAGATCAGGACCGGTTTCGCTCGTGACAAGAGAATACAATGCACAGGGTTATCTATACAAAACAAAATAAGATAATGTATAAATAAAACTTTAACATTGTAACCTCTTATCAGTTGATAATGCTTACCATGAGCGAAACTGTTCCTGATCTTATAAAATAAAAGAAGAATTAGTACAAATGAGTATTTTTAAAAATATAATGCTTTTCTACAAACTATTGACAGTGAACACTCTAGGGCAGGGATGGGGAACCTTTTATTCTCTAAAGGCCACATTCATTTATCCGACTAAACATAAGGCCCCAGTAAGCATGGACAGGGAATCTTTGGCCGGAAACAATTTTATACCAATTTCTAAAGCCCAGAAATTTTCGGATTTCCCAAAATTACCAGCGCGGGACCTTTTTTAGCTCTTTCTTTCTTTCGTATCCGAAATCTCAAGAATTTGAGAATTTACAAAAAAATAGCAGAATTGGTCGATCAAGTCAAATGGCCGCAGGTTCCCCACGATTGCCCTAGGGCTTGTCGGTTTTCAAAATCAGGTTTTTAAACATGATAGTCCAGTTTCAAATAGTATAATAAATAGTCATTGTTTTTATTAATATTCAATTGATAACTGATTAAACGAGATGAAATAAATAGTTTAAAAGTCAGTAGACATCAATGAATGCGTTAAAATCAAACAAAAATCGTACAACTGATATCATATTAATTTACTTTTTGACAGTTATAATTAAATAAATCAAAATAATATTTCTGAATTACGTTATTTTTAACGATTACTTATCCAAAGCAAAATTATATCTGAATGTATGTTTAAAAGGCAATTTATTTTAGTACGTTGACTTTAAAATAGCAGTAAATTTGTATTAAGTGAATTGAAATCGGTAATAAATTTAAGAAAGGTAAGAAAAATAAAAATTGCCTCGCTGAAGGCAAAAATATGGTGAAGTGGTTTATCGCTACCTACCCTATTTGATATATTTTACCTTATCAATTAAGGATCTAGAGACAGTCTTGCGGGGGAAGGTGTACCTCGGAAACCTCTTTCTATAAAATGAGATCCAAGTAATTAATTAATTCACGGGTCAGCCTTGTCCTTTGTCGTTTCCTTCGTTAAATAATTTATTCGGCGTTGACTATAAAATATGTTTTAAATTTCCGCGAAGCCGGCATAAAGAAAGTAAGGGTTTAATGAAAATTTTGCGGGTGTTGAACGACAATGGCACGAAATGACAGATGTTGACAGACAGCAAGGAATTGCAAAGAAATTAAGGTCAAAGTTTGATTCTTTATGGTTTAATAAAGCAATCACGCCGGGTTTGTACACAGATTTCGCGAAATAATGAAAGGCAATTTAATAGTTGAAATGTTAACTTTGCATAATAATTTTTAAAGGATCAGGCAGGCAGAAAACAGTTAAGAAACAAAAAAATTCTAACTTTAAATTACTTTTCTTATCTTGCAGATTACGTATGAAAAACTTTGATCGTGCATGATTGTATTTATACGGACTCTCAATTTGCAAATCATCTCATATCATATTTTTTAGATCAGCACCCATCAGGAACTCAATTTTAAAAACTACCTAAAGACCATTTTTGATTTTTTTTTAATTTTGATCCAACTTGTTTTCTATTTCAATATCTACACAATCAATACATTTTCGATTTCATGACCTCTCTCAATACAGAGAAAACGCATTTTAAAAAAACGTGTTTAGTCTCAAAACCTACTGAAATCCAAAAAGCCCACAGCAGTTTTTTGCACTTTGCCAACAATTTTTGAGTTGGGTAAGTTTTGAAACTAAGCGCTCATTTGTTTCCATCTTTGTTATACAAGCCCTAAACTAAATGCACTTGATAAACTAGAAATTAAATGAATGACAAAAAATATATATGATCACTTAAATGTAAACTCTTTTGCTTTGAATACTCCCATATTTGTAATAGTTCCAATAAACACTCAAGTCAATTTATTTAATGTAACACTATATTTTGTAATATACATATATTAGGATGTTAAGAGTAGATGAAAAGTGGTTTTGTGTATCTCTTATAAGCCAGTATATATACCTAAGTAAATATATGTTTAAACATAGTTTTTATTAGGGCATACGCCGAAATACCTATCAATACAAAATATTCGTAGAACTAAAATAATTTAATATTTTTTTTCCCTTTTTTATTGTAAGTTACTCATATACTAGTCTATAGGAGGTTTGGACTAATGTTTTAGTAAGACTGAATAATGAAAAAAAACCCGAAATAAAGAAGTATAAATAGATAAATTTCATGTATAGTTGCAAATAAACCCATCAACATTTTTTAATGCGCTAGCCCAAACAGCTGTAAGTGGCCGTTTATATGTACTTATATTATTATGACTACAAAGTCAAAGAGTGAAAGGGTGATAATGTTATAAGTTAAACGTTGGGGCATAATAAATTTTTCGAAGAAGGTCACGTGGGTAGTTGTTTTGTGACGAAATGTGACAGTAGGAAAGAGGGTGTAAAAAACCCGAAACCATCACGCAAAAGGGTAATTGACAGATTTTGGCATATCAAAAAAATAGCTATAAAAAATGTTTAAAAATGAAACATCAGACACAGAAAAACACAAACATTATTTTACTCTCCATGAAATTTCTCTCTGAATATCCTTCATTTTGTAAAATAGGTTAAAAGAAATTATTTAAAAAAAAAAACACTGAAAACTAAAAAAAATATATCGAAAAAAGTAATTTCTTTCATGTATCACGAATTCCCAATATTGGTAATCCAGAGAATTAATTAGAGAATCCATTTAATTAAAAGATCAATTGATTCCCTTTGGAGTTTTTTTTGTGCGTTGTAAACCCAAATTTGAGTGCCCGATATTTAGCATGGGTAAAAATTTCCGCGAACAAAAATAAACAGAAAAAATCTTTTGCCTTGTCGATTTTATAAATTCGCTGTATCGTATTAATTCTCGTGTATAAATGGATTTATGAAACACGTAACGACTGTGTATACTTAGTATTTAGGGACTACGTTTCGGTTTTTTTGCTCGGATCCTGTGTTTAAATTTTGTTTTATTTTATAATGGCTGTAAATTTGCATAAGGAATCCATATTTGTATATTATTTTGAACGCCGTTCTTCTTTGAATATGTATACATTTTTGTAAGATAAATTACTTTTAATTTGAATCGGAAATATAAAACTAACCAAGATAACTTTATAGAAGTTACTGAATTGTTGCACGTCTCAATAATTAACTGATATAAGAATATCTCAGATAATGAATAGCATGGCAGTTCATCGTCAATCTTTGTACGATAATATTAAAAATCGGTATTAACTATAAGGCAATAATAGTTTTATGCGGGATACATTGAATTTAAAAACCGTTTGCAGCGTGTATTGAAAAAAAAACCGTAAGTAATTAATAACTCATCGATTTCAGATGTAATAATTAATTAACAATAAAAAAAACCAGATCTGGTCATACTATAATATCGTGAAACAGTATATCATGTATTTTATTTTAAATATAAAACGCTGACGTTATATTTTTATTTTGTCTTATTTGACAAAGCAAAATTATTTATATTATTTTTTAAATTTTATAAGTTCAATATCTTATTTCATTTATAAATAAAAAATGATAATTCCATATCAAATGTGGAAAGGAAAATGGACGTAACCCACAGTTTTTCAAAACAGCTTTTTTTTCAAAAATCTTAATGTATCTAACTTAATACACGTTCTACCAAAAGGATGTAAGCTGCAAATGCAAAATTAGTATCTAAATTTAGCTTTTAAGTTTGAAAAAAGATGAGCTTGTAAAAATTGAAACCAAGACAAAATACTGAAAAAAAGGTTTTTCCTAGACAATTTCTGTAATTAATATTAGACTATATCAATTAAATGTTAATTTAGAAGTCTCCGTGTACTTCAAGGTTGTGTTTATTTCATAATTTGGAAATGGCTTAAAATCATCAAAACATGTTTGTTGTGCCTCCTGTAAAATTTGCTATGGGTGGGTTACGTCATTTTTCCTATCCACAGTCGATATTATTTAACCATTTTGAAATATTATACTGTGTATTGAGTAACGTAAAAATAAATTGTAGTGATTTCTTTCTTGAAAATTATTTAGAAATGAATTTTATCAAAATCACATGAAAAAGAATATAATATTAAATTTGAACAAAAAAAAAAAAACAAATCAAGGAATTGAATTTTAAAAAGTAAACCTTTTTTTAAATACGAACAAAGGCAAGAAAAGAGAAAAAAATCTGACACGAAATCTTCTTAAAGTAAAAATAAAAATACATATATAATATCAAATCCTGTTTCATTATTACATCATTAAACAAACCACTGGCTTAAAAATTTGGAAAATGTACAATATGCTTTGTATTTATCCAAATTGACAAGCGCCAAGCGTTACAACGAAAAGTCGCAACGAAGTAAACACTGTTTTGTCAAATTGTTGTCGCTTCTGAAACTCCCTAATCTACAATGACTGACTGCAGTTTTCAGATTAATTTGGAGCCGGAAGCAGAGGCCCACATAATAGGCACGTACCCAACTGAAACAAAACATTCGAGAAAGTTCTTTGATCTTTGGGGCTGAGCCAATGGCTTTAAAGGCGTGGTTCATTGTGCAGGGCGACCGAAGACTCTTCACTACCTAGTCCGGGTTTATCCCCATGTTCTTTTGTTTTCCTTCGTGTTTCGTGGGAAATTACTTTTCCTCTCGATTTTCGTACCGGGATTTGTGAAAAAAAGCCTGAAATAATTTATATGGCAAAGGATTAAATATACAGGGATAGAATGAAAACAAATAGGCCCATTTGTGAAAAAC
This sequence comes from Himalopsyche anomala, assembly GCA_031772345.1. Lineage (NCBI taxonomy): Eukaryota > Metazoa > Arthropoda > Insecta > Trichoptera > Rhyacophilidae > Himalopsyche > Himalopsyche anomala. The sequence goes on from CM062827.1 coordinate 28,903,987, forward strand.
GTGTTTAATATAATTCTTCGCTCTGGGCTGTAGTGAATTATTTTTTACATCAATTATACCTGAATTCGGCGAAGTGAAAGATTAATAAACGGAGCCTGTATTTTTCAAAAATGTACATATTTTCTGAAATATAAATGTAAGTTTAACAACGCAATAAGAATGAATTTTAACTATATTTAAAAAATATATCATTTCGAATCAAAAACCATAAAAAATGAACTTTCGTATGCAGAATATTTTTCTACTCTATTTAAATTATGTGTCTTACTAGTAATTTATAAATACAGTCACTCATGACGACTCGTTTTTCCTGATGCTCTACAAGTAAGTACAAATTTCATTTTGATATCCTAAATTAACAAATAGACATACTGGTATAATTGTATTCAAACAGTATTCTGCGTAAACTCTCAATGTGCAGCATTCTTCTTATTTTTTACCATATTCGCTCCTTATGTGGAGCATATGGTCGCCTACATTTACGCGATTTCCTTCTCCAACCAATTGCTTTGCTCCCTCCAACGACATGCCATCATCCCTCTGGTCCATCCGCAGCACGGGATCTGAAGTGACAAGGCTTTGTTTAAAACGTTACCTAATCTCTTAGTGATTGTCGAAATCAAACTACGTCACCCCCCTAATATACAACGCAAAAGTTTATACTCAAAGCTTAGTATACGAATATTTGTTAGATGACACGATTCGCTACCGTAGAGCAGCACTGTTAGAATGCAAGCCATGAGCATACAAACAATGTGCTATGTTGCGGAGAGCTGAGATAATAGGTATCGCGTGAGGATTGGTTTAAAGTCATACGAAAATAACAATGAAAAGATGATAGTAGAATAATGGTTATCATTCATTGGTTTTTATAAGAGAGCATAAGATTTTTGAAAAAATCACCCTCACATTCATAGATTAAAATGAAATGGTCACAAATCGATTGGACATGTAGATTATTAATTCATATTTATTCCAGATATTAAATATATAATAGTATTTTTATTATGTCACTGATTTTGCGAAATTGTGACATAAACAATAAAAATGTTTCATCCTAATTAAAATTGGAAATATACAATGTAATTTAATCACTGAATTCATCAAAAATGTAATTGAAAAAAATGCTGAATTGAGAAATGAAATAAATCTATAAACGTGCAATAATTTTTTTATTGTTAAAAAAATATATTATTAAATTTTTGAAAAGTTAACTATTCGAATGTGTAAAATTTGTAAAATGATTCTTTGCATACGTTTGTAAAATGACATTGATAAAAGATTTTAACTGTCAAATTTCGTCCGTGTCACATATTGGAAGAGAGAACGGAAAATATAGGGTACGTTTACCCTACGAAACCTTAAGTAAAGGGACGACGGATCTATGAGGGTGCGCCATGTCATTTGTTGCCCCGGGCAAAGGTTTTATTATTCATGTCCGGACGCAATCTGTTATCTTACATAAGATTATTAAGACACCATAAATAGTCAGGATTTCAGATATATATTATTATCTTCTGTTTGTGTTGTGTGGAATTATAATACGTCATGGATTCACAAAATAGATGAGTATTCAAATAATTCTTGGAGAGAAAACCAGAATAAAGATGCAGAGAAAGAAAAAGTAATATTTCGCTAGTTGAAAATTTTCGCGAAATCATTTTTGTTTACTGGTACAACTAAACTGTTAAAAGGTAACAATAGCAAAGATTTTAGTAAAGCAAATGGTCGTGATATCGAAATGGCTATCAACTATATATTCTATAAATCTTGAGATTAAATACTTGTATTAAAAAATTGTTTTCAATAAAAAGTTCGTTTTTGTTATTTTATCAGCGCTATATCGTACCCATAAAACAACACCGGCACATTGCAAACGTCATGTTTCGAGTTCATCACATTTGGAGTTTTCAACTTGTACTTACAATTTATTATCTCGAAATAAATTAAAATTTTACTGTGCCAAAACACCTGGATAGCACATACATATTATGTTTTTTTTTTTTAAATAAATATTTTTTTCTTATACATATCCGTTACCTGTACGGAGCATATCGTCGGTAATTTTCTACAACCTCGTATCTCAAAAAGTACAAGTATTCAGGATACACATAAATGTATAATACTTACTTTACCGTTGTCGCTTTCTATCGCTATACTACATCTCTGGAATGGTTTTGTCCTCAATATCTGTGAGGAAGTTAATAAGGAAGAAAGCAAATACGTTTCTATCTATGCCATCCTCTTCTTCATGCTGAATATATTATTTGACAAAATATTTTTTTCCAACGTGTTTGTATTGAGTTGAATAACGGATAACATTTGTTTTTTTGGGATACGAGTTGATGGAATATGTGTGTATTAAAATTCTGAATTAATAACATTAAAAAACTCAAAACTGACAAAAGTTGAGAGACGTGTTTGTAGAAAATTAACGATGATATAGCCACCGCAGTGTTTCTCCAAGATTCTTTTTTAACCACCAGTCTTTTTGCTTCTTTCTAGTTTATCACAGTGTCCCTTAGCTCGGCCGAGTACATCATATGGATGGTCATCAGTGGACTTCCACAACGACAGAATCCATCCAGCTGGTAAAAAAGATAGGCAAGATTCAGACTCTCTTGGGGCATCCACACATGTCCAAGCCAAGCCCGCTGTCGCTTTTTATGAAAATATCTATATTTTAGTTTTGGGAGTGTAGTTTCAGATATTTTGCAATACGGCAATAATTCTTGTCGTACATAACAAATAGTACTTGTTAAAGATAGCAGATATATTTGTTTTTTGTCCCAAATTGGAGCATATGGACTCCTAATGGAGTTTATCTCAACAGGTGTGTTTCTACGAGAACTACTTGTTACTCAGTTGCTCAACCTCTCTTTTTCCAAAGAAAGTAGGAATATAAGGGTAAGGCTAGGACAGGACTAGTGGTTAGCTAATCGCTCTCGATACGCCCCGTTCATAGGATAGGATAGGTGGGAGGAGGGAATTCAAGAAATCACATACATCCATGCCTTCGAACAGAAATTCATAAATCGATTGAAAAATCAATTTATAAAACTGTCCGTACCGGGACCTCCTTAACCGAAGCCAACGACGTTGACCACTCGACCACACAGGCGGTATATATAGTTATATATATTAACTGTTGCACAATATCATACGCTTAGTATTAGGCGAAAACATGGTTTAATTATATAAAGCAGACAAAAAAAATGTTTAAAAAAGATGTTTTTTAAATTAATAATGAATAAAGAAGACAAAAGAAAAGACACAAATGATAGTAATAAAATTGAATAATAATGATTAAATACTATCATTTTAATAATCAAAAAAGAAAAATGAGCAGATATTCTTTTGATATTATAATGAATTGACGCAAGAGCAAATTTTCGCAAGTCACGACATCATTCACTGACTTCTAACGTCGCAGTACATCCCCACTTTATTAAAAGATTTTTCGAAAACAAAGGCAAGACTCGTTTGGCGAATTCAAATTTCCTTGTTAAAGGTTGCAAAGAAAACCTTTTCGCAGTAAATTAGCACTAGGGGATATGGCTGGAAAAATGAAAACTAGGAAAAACAAATGCTTTTTTTATACAGTCTTTGTGATTAATTAACGAAAAATTGCTTTGAAATTTAAGTTTTTGTATTCTTGAAGTTACTCAACAAATTAAATTTGATAAAAAATTGCGCCATGGAGTTTCTGGAAGTACTTGTCACTAACGACCCATGATGAATTGACTGCCTGGAGATGTAAATAAGCGAAACAGAGAACTCAATGATTAAAAAATCTGAAAACCTTGTTTTTTTTGTATGCATGCACCACCAGTTTTTTTTTAAATTTTCTTATGAAAGTCATGCCCGATATCAGTGTCGAGCATATGGGTTAAAATATGGTTTATAATACGGTAATAAACGTTAATTAATATGTTATCAAGTTTGTTTTTTTTTTTTAAATTAAAATACATATTAAAATATTCTGAATATTTTTTGTTGCGTTTTCATTAATAGCTTTTTTACATGATTTTCTATACAAATATTTTTTTTATTAAAAAAACAAACTCCAATTATGCATTTTATTATTCTTTTTACACGATGTTTAGTAGAGCGTACCTACAGTGCAAAAAAAGTTGACTGTGTTGAATTACGGCTTAATCAATTTGTACACTTGAAACTGGACACTCGAAAGCATGTGTCTCTGATCTCTTCATTCTCTTTCACTTATCATATTTTAAAAACAGTTCATATATAGTGCAATTATTTAACTTCAAGTTCTTCCCCAGCCCCATAATTCTATTCCCCTACCAAACAATTGAGGGAAGTTGAACAACTAAACCGTTAATTTTATTTTAAGATGTATTTTAATTTAAAAAAAAAAACAAACTTGATAACATACTCGCACATTGATGAGCAACTGGACGTAAATCGCTTTGATCGCTATAAATGTCTTGACACTTCTAATGTGTTGAAGTCTTATGAGTATTTTTGATTGTTATTATCGTCCTGTTTTGTTAAATTTATTGTTATTAGAAAATCAAATATTTGTGTTTTTAGGAATCGTGCAAGAACAAATAAATCGTGTAAAAATTCAATATTGGTTATTTTTAGTGGACCGTGTATTTCAAACCCGTGTTAAAAAGATGAATTTACTTTGGTCACAGGAGCCGAAAACAACAACGTGGAACACTAATCACTTTTAGGGTGTTCACTGTCAATACTTAGTGGAAAGGCATTTTAAATTAATAAAAACACAACATTCCTTTGTACTTAATTTCACTTTATTTAAAAGGTCAGAACCAGTTTCACTCATTGCGAGCATTGTCAACTGATAAAATAATATGAACAGTGCTATTGATGCAAAAAATGAATTGAAATAAAAAGGTGTAAAAAACAATTGACATTGAAAAGAATTTACAAATTAGAGTATAAGTGACTCTATAATTACGCAAAATTAAAATGTTTAAAACCTTTAACATATAACTAAAATAATATTAAAGATTAATAAATTTTAGGTGGTAATTATTAACATCATTAAAATTTCAGAAATTTTTAACAAAATGATATTAAATTCTACACTAATCTAAGTGGAACACTTATACCCGGGATTGCAAAACATTCGTCATGTAAATTGGTTAAAATTCAAAAGTGGATATCTAATCATTAATTACGGCATTAAGTGATGATACTGATTATTTATAATTAGTAAAGAGCCGTATCTCTTTTTCTTTTCTCTCGGCACGAGTGTTGGGAGGTACTCGTGTTCAAGTGACGCCCGTTAAAATGTAGTTAACCTCGTACAATCAGTGCGGCGTTTGTGCTTTCTAAAAGCTTCAAAGAAATCCTTCAAAGAATTTCTAAACAACCTTCGAAGCTCTCGCATTAAGCACACGTAAACGCTAAAACACTTCGTTTCGTGAAAAAACAATTCCCTTCGGAATATTAAAGGGCGCATTTTCCCCCCACCTAAATATAAGGGTGCAGAGAGCGGTAATGGTAGTGGGGACTATAAGCGGATAATGATTTATATGGAATAAAAGCGGACGGTGTTTGCTGTGAATTTTTTGAAGCAGGTTAATTTTTAATGGTGTGTGAAGGTAAATCGATGATTTTTGAATAATCGCATGGAAAAACATGGGGAGTAAGTATATGCCTAATACAACAACAGCATTATGTGTATACATACTGAACGGTGAAACAGTTGTATAATAAATTATGAGATTAAGAGTTTCCGTATTCTGGGAAAATTATTATAAAAGAGAAACGAAAAAGTTTGTAGGTGTAAATAACATAAACATGTTCAATCGTTTTATTAACAAATCGAAAACGATTTTGTGTTATAACGCTGTTACAGTAAAAATACACACACGAGAAAAGAAAAATAAATATAGCGTTCTACGTAGGGCATCCAGTCCAGGACCCTTTTGATAATCCCGGGATTTTGGAATTCACATTTTTTCAATCCCTGGATGAACGTTCACCATTAAATCGGAGAAAAATACGGGATTTCGCAGATTTCAAAATTTTTTGTCACTGACCGATGTCAAAATTTGCGCAATTTCCGAAATGAAAAAATGTGGGATCTTTTTTAAGGTCTTTCGGGGATTTAAGCAATTTTGTCTGCATGCCGATTTCAAAACTTAAAAAAAATTGAGAATTTTCCAAAATGACAAAAAAATCGAACCCTTTTTTAAGTCTCACGCGGATTTTAACAATTTTCAAGAATTTTTCACTTCTTATTCTAAATCCCGATATCTCGGTATTGTGGCAGTACCTATATAGGGATTTCAGGATTAAACATTGGACGGAATCACGGAATTGGATGCCCTATTTGTAATTTCGTTTCAAGGAAGGTAGTTATCTGCCTTATCAAGCTATCGAAATGACCTACGGACCAATGGACTTACGAGTATGCTACGTACAAATTCAGTATCATTGTAAACAATCCCTCAGTTATTGCTATATTGTATATCCTAATAATTATTTCCGGTTAGTGAGATATTGAGAGAAAGAAGAGTACGATTAGCCGGTGACTTAATTATAAACGAGACATTCAGAGCTCTTCAGAAGATGTCTGAAGTATCATTAGTAGGGATTTCATCTCTAGATCGTCACTGAAGCAGATTGACTTAATACATCAAGGATATGTAGGACCTTGTGGCGCGTAGAGACATATTTATACCTTCGTCATACAGGAAAAATTGACCAAGTATTGTGTGATTAAGTTTTTTTGACATTTTATAAAAGATAATTTTGTTTGTTGTTTAAATAGTAAAATATCTTAGTTCATTTTCGAGAATAATTAAATACACATATAAAAACGTTAAACTCAAAACCAATTAAACAAAAAATACCGTTATTACATACATGTACATACAAAAGCTTTCTTTTATGTACATTACATTATATATGTAATTGGTAATTTCTTTTCAATGCAATATCAATATCAAATTATATTTCATATCAGTTGACAATGCTCGCAATGAGCGAAACTGGTCTTGACCTTAAAAATAAATTGGAATGAAGTACAAAGAAATATTGTGTTTTTATTAATATATAATGCGTTTCCACAAAGTATTGACAGTCAACACCCTAAAAGTGAATAATCATTCAGTAAAAACAAAAAGGCTGTATAAATCGGACAAGCAAGCTGAAAAGAAGAAATCATCTTATCATGCGCAGAATGATGAAAGGAATTAAAAAGAAAATCAGCTCTTGATTAGGCAGCCTGGTGATTTAGTAAGGCTGGTCTAAAACAGAGATGGTTACCAACCTTCGACGAAAGACGACACGCAAATTCATATCTTTCGACCTAAATTAAAATACGGAATAGTATTTGAGTATTTTTTCGTAACTTCTTCCTGCAAAATTATTTTTCCCTTGGCTTATTTTTAGGCCCACGTAATTTTCGTGATGCTTTTGTGTTCGTTTATTTCTGTCATAGATTTTTTCCGCGCCGATGCTGGAGATGTTTTCACGTCAAAAAACGTAATACGCTGTCATATTCCCGTCATGATAAATATTCAGTGAACCAACGTTGCAAAATGAAGTGCGTATGGTTATGTAAATGAAACGGAGAAGAACTTGAATCGATATGATGTTTTTTTCTCCATTCGCCATCACTAAAATAATAATTTACATACTGCTATGACGCATTGACAATCATCGCCAAGAGTTTTCATTACTGTAGGTGGATCTGATTTTTTATTCAAGAAAAGGCGACGTTTTCGAAATTATATATATTTTTCTCAAACAAATTTAGTCATGAATAATGCAGGTTTACGAAAATCGAACACTTAACTATTCTATAATATGACGTGTTATCATATATACATAAGGCATTGTTTGGAAGTCGCAAAGTGATAGAGACTCGGTAGTAAACGTTTATTTAACGTTTATGTTAAAGTGATTTATTATTCGTTATATCAGTATTTAAATTATTTACAACGACACCTGCGAGTGGCAAATAAAATATTTATTAAGGCATTAGTAAGAAGTCGGACAAAATCGTAGGAATGGTCGCCAACGAACAATAAATAATTTCTTATAATAATATTTCGATATATATTTAGATTTAATTTAGTCAGACGGGCGTTGGAAAAGTGTATTTTTTTTTTTATATCAGTTTTTATACGTTGGAAGTAGAGTTCGAAATTTGTAATAAGATTCAAACATAGACATCTTCATTTAATTGAGAATAGAAATTAACAAGTTTCAGAATCTTCAGGTAATACGATTAGTTGAGTTACAAGTGCAACGTGGATATGATAGGTTGTTATATTACTTTCATCAAAGATAACATTTTCGACTTTTAATTATGGAGTCAAATCAGACAATATAATAAGAAGTAAGAAACACTTTTGTTTTGCAAAACAATTTTTATTAAATATTTAAACGAACAAGAATATATACGAGAATAATATGAGATTTTACCTGTAGTACATGAGACACACGAGAGCGTGAAGGAGGAGATTCAGCAGATGATAGCCCGCAGGCTGTAAGCCGTGGAGCATGTAGTTCCATCTGAACGTCACTACGGTTAGAGGCCGATATGACTTATGGCTTTGTTCCTGGAAAAGAATAAAACACAATAAGAATTCAGAATATATTGTCAGATAACAATGTACATAAAATTAACCCAGAGCAGTGTGTGTTTCTTAAAAGCTATTATTTAATTCAGGAGATATGTGCGATATCTACAAGTTACGAAGAGGGTCGTTGATTACTCGACCGTGATTGTATGCGTGTTCAAAACCTTTTCTACTAAAGAAACCACGTTGTTAAATACATATTTTTTAGTCTACTCTGTAATATATTATTTCTATATTTGATTTTGATTTTTAAAATAATTTTTCGTTCAATTTCACGGTATCAAATATTATAGAAAAGAAAAAAATGACAGATGAATGGAATGAAAATTTACTTCAAATATTTATAACTATATATAATACGTCAGAATATTCAAAATAATCGACATGGTTTTTTTCATAACTAACTTATCATAATATACAGTGAGGTTGAAGTTTATTATAATTTACACAAATCAGCATTATTATTAATTTAGTATAAATGGTTATTAGACAGATTGACGGTGTTTCAACGTATTTTCTACGTATTTAGCAATAAAATTGTATAACAGTCTGATATACAATCCAAAATAAGTACGAACAATTATTCTTCACGGAATAGTGTAGTTCTAATCTAAAATTGCAGAAATGGGTTTCTCAGGCAAAGAAGCTGGTTTATGTTATTGTTGTTAGAGACTGCTTCACAGTAAAGAGGCAGGTTCTTTCACCCTCAACCTATGTGACAAAAATAGAATTATACAAACTGTACATTAATCATTCAGCATAGCCAACAAATGGCTATCAAAAACGATAATCCTGTATTGGATATTAACACGATTATACCAAGTAGCATTTGTACGCAAGAATGGGCTTATAGCCTATAATTATGTTTCCCATCACTGTTTTAATTTAAGATATTAATTGAGTTTGATGACCTATAATAACACCAGCATTGATAAGCGTAATAATTGTGCATTCGAGTTATGCGATTTTAGGTTTATATTATTTCATGAAGTTTAAGAAATTGCTGTTTATCTGAGAAGAATTTTATTCAAAATTAACAAAGAATCATTTATTGAAATAAATAACAATTGACTACCTGTTTTGGTGCAATGTTTTTTTTCAAAATAGTTGGTAGTGCTAAAATTTAAATAAAAAAATCCAAGTAAACATTTAATGAACAGCATATGATAAAACTACAATAAATCAATTAAGCACGAACTTTACTACGAATTTGATGAAGTTATATGAAAATAAAATTTTTACTAATTCGCCATACAGATATAAATTAAATTTAACCCAAAATATACTCACAAAAAAAAACAGTCGAAAAATCAACATTTGATATTAACCTTACTAGGAATTAAGTAAGTAAGTTAGCATAGAATTAGATTTTAATCGGCAGGGTGAGTGAGTAAAAAATACTGATGTTTTCTGTAATATTTACAGAATATCGATTGGATGACCAAAACTATCCGGCGTAAATAATCATAAAGAGGGGTTCACAGATCAAAGAGATTAAACGATTAAAATATTCACCGCCACAGCTCACATATTTCATGAATAAATTAAAAACTTTAGCGTCCCATTAATTCGTTAGTTATTAATGTTTAAATTTGCCTTTTTAATGAAAATATCCACGCCCACTGCACGGCTCGGTAGATTTTAACAAAATAATCCTCGAGTTAGGTACTTATTTAATTTATTTTACACATTTACTAGGGGGGGGGGGATTTAAATTATGGAAATGTCGCCTTGTAATATTAAGAATCTGGAAAACGTGATTTGGTTATTAATTTCAAAACAATTAGTATCCGCTTAGTTTGAACTATGGAATTAATGTAAGATTATGAGGGGTTGTAATAAAAGCTCCTTCCAAACAAAAGGTTTTATTGAAGTTCAACTTAAGGCCTAAGTTGATTATACTTTTTATATTACAAAATATAGGAATATGCCTAAAAGCTACAATTAAAATAAGCGTTTATTTAATTTGCAACGCCCTTAATAGTGATAACCGAACGAAAACATTTTAATATTTTGTATCGTTTAAATTTCACTCTTCACTGAAAGATGTTTAAGTCGGTACAGCATATTTTATATAGCGTATGTGTAATTTGTAAAGTTGTTAGTTAAGCCTTGTATATGCATATAGGCAAAATAGGTATTTCAATCAGCTTCGACATCTACGTTTAATTAGAAATGAATTAATAGTAAAGTTAGACAGTTTGACGTATACATGGCATGGTTTTGTGGCACTGCTATAATACATCCAAGTCGAAACAACGCCGTCCAAACACGTCTCAAAGCTTTCGTCCTGTTGACGCAGCCTGCCAATCTGATGCTTAATATATTATCATATTATTACACGTGAGGGTGGGAATTTGGGTCAAAAGAGAAGCATTTCAGGAAAGTTACTCAACGCGTGAACTCCTACTAAGTCACCAACAGCTAGTGTATTAACTTGGTAGGTTGTATATTCCATAACGAGGGGTTGGATAACTGAATTGACATTCACATACATATATTATATTTATTTACAATCGATTTCACTTTGTTTGGACATATCAGGAGAAGAGAAATTGTATTCAAAGAAGCCATACTTTCGAATATCTCATGATACAATTATTTGCAAGGAATCGTCTGTTTATATAATACATCGGACTGTTACATATTAATCTTTTTTATAAATATAAGTAAACTAGCCGGTTCTCGGCAAACGTTGCAATGCCACTCAAAGAAAGAAAGTCCTTGTGTTTTAAATTACGTTTATTGAAGTGCATATCTTCATTTTGTCTGTTTGACGTTTGCTACCAATTGCCTATGGTACGACACACGCGCTACCTACTGTAAGTTAATTATACTTCAACCTTCACGCAAGTGCAAGCATACGTTGTCAAAATGAACTGTATGGCAGACATACAAATATTATTTTTTATACATTATATAAGACATACTGTAAGTTAATTTTACTATGCCTTTCCGGAAATGCATGCAAAAAGTTTTATTGCAAACGGATGAGCGGTGTGGCAACGCATACAATACGAACAAACAAACATACATTTTTATATATAAGATTCAATAGTTTGAACTATGTACTTGCTATTCAAAATGTTATTATTTCAATATACCTATACTTTTTTGAATCGTTCATATTTTAAACATCTACAAACATTTTGTTACCAACGACCCGGGTTTTATATTTGAGCAATTGAGAGCTTGAAGATGCTGAATTTTATTATTATATTTGCGCGACTCAAATTAAATAGTATCTTCTTTTTGTTTTATCAAAATAACAATGAGTTGGGGTATATTGTAAATGTTTCACGGCTTATGTTGGTAACAATCTTTATCTCAAAAGGTTTTCTCGTTGTGTAATGCTTAAAATAAGCTTTGTTTGCAAGAAACTATTTGTTCACATGGTTAATTAAACAAATAACAATATAACGAAGGAAAACGAAAATTTGTAGCACAATGAGTGGCTTAATAAATAAAAGATTTTTCGAATCGGATTTTTTAAAAGATCCATCGAACAAATTATTTTGACATGTTAAAATAAAACCATAACGGTGTCTTCATGAAAATTGGATTTAAGGTTACTAAGTTTAACTAAGTATAATTTAAGTTTTACTAAGCCTCTGGACAAATAATTTATAAGTTAAAATATTTTTAAAACTAGTTTTAGAAGAAATTCTCAGGTTTTTTAATGATTCTTTAAGCTATTACAAAGTTTGCTAATGGTTTAAAGTTCGAAAAGCCTTAAAAGAGCACTAAGATTATACAATTTAAAAGAAAAGCTGATTTGGATTATATTTAGTTAATCTGCTTTCTGTTTTCAAAAGAGGTTTTGGCCAATTTGGTTTCACTGAGTTCAAATCCCTGATCGGAATTTTGTAACCTTGAGCCCGAAATACTGATTTATTTTAATACTTTTATTTTTCAATCGCCACATATATTTTTGACAATGGGGTGGAGAGAGATTGAAAGATGAGATAGTATTTAACCGGATCCTTGTATCTCGCCTCCCTTTGGAGATGTTGAACAATTGACTTATAAGCAGTAGTAGTAAAACAAATCATCCTAATGAATATTATGATCCAAAAGCGCGTGAGCGACGTTTTGGCGAAAACACTAAGTTTGTAATAATATTCTTTAAGACTTCACAACACAAAAAGTTCTTTTATTACATGTTTAATCTGTAAGAAGAATTTTCGCGAAAAGTTTTTGAGTAAGCATATTTATGAAAGAGTTTTTGTTCTGATTTTTTGGTCAAGTGAATATTTTTTTCTAAGAGAAACTGCCTGATTCATAAGATTGTATTGCACAAAGGTCGCATTACTGGAAAGTGGCCGAAACTAGAAACATCCCATAGGTGTTAATACCGCCTTGAGGTACGGGGAAAATTCACTCACTGGTCTATAATTCATAAAGGCTTCGTCGGGCAATGTGAGGCCACCTTTCTCAAACATTAAATGAGTACATACAAAGGTATATTGTTCGAGTCACATACTTTGCGAGATTCAGCTCGTTTTAATTTTTGAATGTCAAAGATATTTACACTTTACAAGTTATTTAAGATAACTGTGGTGAAGGTTATTTCAACAGAATTCGCAAAATATTCGTAACACTAGAACAATGACTTAGTATATAAAAACATACGGTTTTATTATCATGATTTTTTTTAAATTGATATGTTTAATATAAAAAAAAACATTTGTAGATGATCTGAAAGCGTATGTTTTAAATTGAAACTTTTTCCAAGAAAATAAAATCTTACTGAACATTTTAGATCGTAGTGATACATTTTACTTTATTATTTTTTCGTTTGTTTTTAGCAATACTTTGCATTTAACATCACCAACGCCTGTTTGTCTCTCAATAGAAAAGTTACGAAACAAAATTATTCAAATAAAAATGTAACTTTATCAAGGTTTTTGCTGATGCTACGCTGAAATGTTCAAAAGGATATTTTCAGCAAATTAGCAACCAAAAAAACTATTTTTGGTCACTGTGCTCACAACGCTTTCTGTCAATTCTCGTAAGCAATTGTATTTAAAAATAAAACACTTTTGTGTACTGATTTTACATTTAATAATAAATACCAGTAACAATTCTATTTATAATTACTTTTTTATGTTTCTTTTGCTTGCAAATTATTTTTTACCAATGTTATTTATTGGTCTTACTCAATTTTATATAAATAATTATGTGTTGATTTATATTTTAATTATTCAAAAATGCTCACGATGAGCGCAACCGGTTCTTATTTTAATTAAAAAATGTGGAATTAATTTGAAAATGTCATTATTATTATTTACAATAATTTTCATTCTTTTATAATAAACTTATTTCATTTTTTATTTTTTGTGATAAAGTATCGAAAAGTATGTATCAGGCGGGTAGAAGAAGTGAATCGTAAAAGTAAGATAATATCTATGACTACAAAAAATATGGTGGCATTTATTTATTGTATTAAAGAACGACTAGCTGTAAGCCCGTTGACCTCAACGGGGGGATTTTTGTTGCATTTTTAAGTAGTCAGAAAATTACAAACCTATTTATTGAATAAGCCAGAGATTCTTAAAATAAAATAAATATATCGGGGCGTATATCGACAGCCCTGCCCTGTAGTATTTAAATTGTAAATTATTTAATTTTTGGAATAATGTTAAGTTTGCTAACAATTATTTTTCCTATTAGCAGAAATAGACCTCGTAAATTACCTAATTTTTGGAATAATGTTTATGTTTGCTAACAACTATTTTTCGAAGTAGCAGAAATTTCGTAAATTATTATATCTTTGGAATAATGTTCAAGTTTGCTAACAATCATTTTTCATAGTAGCATAAATCGATCTCGGCGCATATATCGACAGCCCTGCAGTTTTTAAATTGTAAATTATTAAATTTTTGGAATAATGTTCAAGGTTGCTAACAATCATTTTTCGTAGTATATATATTTTATTCAACTAATTTTCAAGTATGCTAACAAAAATATTTCGTAGAAAAAGAATAAGACCCGAGGACATCAGTACGCACACATTTGTGAATTGTGAATTGTTAATTGTGATTTGTGAAAAGTGATTATTTTATCGAGTATTAATATATAGATTTTGAAATTTTTAGAATAATCTAATATTCTAATTTTTAGAATAATTTAATATCTATTGAACTTTTTTTTCACTTCAATGGAATGTGAGAAAAAAGTCGGAAAATAAATGGGCAAAGAATTAAATTATATTTATATAAAAAATGCAATTTTCACATGCAAAATATTATAAATTAATTGGACATTTTATCAAAACAAAATTATCAAAATTTTGACTTATTCTCCAAATAGAACTTGTTTTTTAGAATATATATAATGATTTTTACTGATGTTATTTTACTAATCATACTGAAACTATGCTTTCGCCAACAACTAACTATACCACGTATGTATCTAGATTAAAAACAAATCTTGAAATAATTGCGTCTTATATTTATTTTTTGAAAAACTTACTTGGCTAGTCAATCGGATTTTGTTATTTTGATAGCATTTATTTTCATACGATCAAGATGTAATGTGATTTAAAAAGAAAGTTTTCAAAAAAAAAAAATGTTATAAACCAAAAAAAAACGCTCAGGACATCCTCAGACAGACTTACTTTCAGTAAGTAAAAGTAAGTCTGTCTGAGGATGCCTCTGAAAGAGGCGAAACACGTGTCACAGTTTGTAGCACAATACGTGGAATAATCTAAGTTATTTTTTATTTTATATTCAAATGAACTTCCAAAAAGTTACCGACGAATCCATCGAAAGCATAAACAATGTATTTTAGAGAAAAAATGATTGAAATTATGCAATAAAAAGGGTGGGTTCAGTTCACTTTTTCCCATCATCCTAACTTGGCTCACTTTGCCGTATTTTAATCTCGTTGACCCCAATCTATCAAACTATTTCGCTTACTTTATTTATATTACTATTTGAGCATAAATTTACCTTGTCATTCATTATTTGACAATATTCCATTTTTGAATCTTTTATACAAACAGTCGAAGTCAGTAGGAATCGCAAATATCGTTCCATTTTCAAATTTTTATTTTAAATACACTATTTTTATCGCCTTGATATTTATGACGTTAGCTCAGTTGATAGAGAGCTCGACTGGTAATCCAGAGTTCTGTGTTCGATCCACGGTCGCGGCGTTTTTTTGTATGAAATTTTTTCAGCTATTTGATTTGTTTCGTCAAATAATAAACAGTGTATTTGGAAAATATGTCTTTAGTATGAATAAAAAAAATAATTAATGGCGACAGCGGAGCAGGATTGGTGGGGGGGGGGAGGAGGACCGTCTTTCTTGACGTCATCGAAAAGGCGAAATCGCGACCATATACAAACGAAAAAAGTATGTATTTGGTATGAATAAAAAAATGGTGACAGCGGGGCTGGGGCGGAGGAGGGGGAGGGAAAATCGCGGACAATCATTCAGACGGACGGACATTATCGAGTATTAATATATAGACTAGCTGTAAGCCCGTTGACCTCAACGGGGGGATTTTTGTTGCATTTTTAAGAAGTCAGAAAATTACAAACCTATTTATTGAATAAGCCAGAAATTCTAAAAATAAAATAAATATATCTCGGGCCATATATCGACAGCATGCCCTGTAGTATTTAAATTGTAAGTTATTTAATTTTTGGAATAATGTTGAGTTTGCTAACAATTAGTTTTCCTATTAGCAGAAATATACCTCGTAAATTACCTAATTTTTGGAATAATGTTTAAGTTTGCTGACAATTTTTTTCGTAGTGACAAAAATTTCGTAAAATATTAAATCTTTGGAATAATGTTCAAGTTTGCTAACAATCATTTTTCATAGTAGCATAAATCGACCTCGGCGCATATATCGACAGCCCTGCAGTTTTAAATTGTAAATTACTTAATTTTTGAAATAATGTTTAAGTTTGCTAATAATCATTTTTCACATGCAAAATGGTATAAATTAATTGCACATTTTATCAAAACAAAATTATCAATTTTCCATGTTACAATCAAATGCATATTTATCAAATTAATCAGAATAAATTAACTTCACTAATTCACCAAACGGAGCTTATTTTTAGGAATATATGAGTCTTTAAGGGAACCAAACATAAAAATGGTGAAACTTTTCCATTTGACTTTTAAGTGCAATTACGTTTTCAATTAATTTTTGTGGGAACTGTCATCAACTTTTAATTTTATGTGAAAGTTTTTTCAATAAATAAGCATAAAAAAGTAATACAAAATAACTTAGATTATTCCACGTATTGTGCTACAAACTGTGACACGTGTTTCGCCTATTTCAGAGGCATCCTCAGACAGACTTACTTTCAGTAAGTAAAAGTAAGTCTGTCTGAGGATGCCTCTGAAAGAGGCGAAACACGTGTCACAGTTTGTAGCACAATACGTGGAATAATCTAAGTTATTTTTTATTTTATATTCAAATGAACTTCCACAAAGATACCGACGAATCCATCGAAAGCATAAACAATGTATTTTAGAGAAAAAATGATTGAAATTATGCAATAAAAAGGGTGGGTTCAGTTCACTTTTTCCCATCATCCTAACTTGGCTCACTTTGCCGTATTTTAATCTCGTTGACCCCAATCTATCAAACTATTTCGCTTACTTTATTTATATTACTATTTGAGCATAAATTTACCTTGTCCAAAGCATAGACTCGTTTACTCGTTATTTAAAACAAA